>VZTH01003670.1:0-15910 GCA_013397815.1 Aleadryas rufinucha
TGTCCTTGGATGGTCACCTCGGCCCTCAGCTCCTCTTTATCCCAATTTCTGGGATAAACCCCCACATTTCTGGGAGCATCATTCCTTGCTGCTCCCTCTGCTGTGCAGGCAGCACCGAGACCCTCAAAATTCCATAGGGAAACGATTCCCAAGCTGGAAAGCACCAGCACAGCTCCATTCCCTCGCTCAGAAAAGAGCCCAAGCTTCTCCTCAGCACCTCATTCCCATCTCAGGGATATTCCCAAGTATCTCCAAGCTGCCCTGCACCACTGAACTTCAGCTCATCCCTCTACAGGGATGCCCTTCCCAGCTATTCCAGCTCCAAATCTCCCTTCAGAGCCTCAAATCAGCATTTCCTTCATCAATCCCAACATCCTTCAACAACATTTGCAAGCCCAAGATTCCAGAATTTTCAGGGAATGTCATGGGATAAACGTGACACTGATCCAGGGGTAAGAATCCTTGGAAAGGCTTCCCTGGATTCCTCTGTGGAAGCAACAGCCCCTTGGCTGAGCAGGGAGTGCCAGCTCTGAGCTCATTTCCCAATTAACTTTTTTCCAGGCAGATAAATATTTGTCGGTAATTTTGCCGGAGCGAACTCGCCAGGAATCCTGGCTGGAGCGCTCGGAGGCGTTCCGGGAATGGGATTAACCCTTGGGATCCTGGCAGCACGTGGAGAGGCAACAGCAGCCGTGTGGGATGTTCCTGGGTGCTGCAGGAGGGACAACACCTCCAGGAAAATCACTCCTGGGAATGTGGGAGCAGCGGGAGGATTGATTCCTGTCTTTCCATGGATCTTCCCCAGCTTTTTAAGGAATCACAAAGGTATGGGAAAGGTGCTACACCCTCAGTTTGTCCTTTTTCAATGTTATTCCCCCTCATTCCCAGTTTTTTGGCCAGCCCCACACACGAGGTTGGAATGCAGGGCAGAACTTCAGGGAAGTCCGGTGTCCACTCGAGCTGTGGCCAAAAGAGCCGAGCCCTGATGGGGCCAATGGAGCCACTCCAAAGGATCCGGGGTCACTGCTGTCCCCCTGCCACGCCCCAAATCCACACTGACCTCCCAATCCCGTGGTCTTTCCCAAGGATTTGCCTCCCTCACCTTCATGGGGTTCTCGTCGTAGGTGGGGGTCCCCAGGTCCATCTCGGCCTCGTGCTCCAGGCTGGCGTCGTCCCCGGGGCTGTCCCAGGTCGGAGGATCCCACTGGGTTTGTCTGGAGGAAGGAAAACAGACCCCTGTCACCTCCTGAAAGAATCTGGGAGCTGCTCATGGATTATCCCATCAGCTGGGACATCCGGATTCCACCGGCCAGCACAATTCCTGCCACGTGGAATTCGTGGCCGTGCTCTTAATTTGAAGGTTTTGAAGTTGGAGGTGGTTAAAATCAAGCAGGAAGAACTGAAAAAAGGGAATTTGCACCCGTTTTCTACCACGGTGACGCTGTGGGATCAAGGGATGCTCATCACCGGGATGAAATTCCCAGCATGGAAAGGTGGGAACATCCCAGCAGAGACTCCAGGGAAGGTTCAGCCTCCACCAAGGCTCCCTTGGGTCTCATCTCATCCTGAGACTTCCAAACAACACAGCTCAGCCATTCCTGCTTGACTGGTTTTAATTCCAGGTGTTTGAAGGTCTCCTGCCCTGCTGTTGGTGTGCCAGGGAGCAGGGAGGAATCCAAAGGGAGATGGAAAAGATTCATGGATGCAGAGGAATGTGCACCAGGAACTGACAGCAGGAAATGGATATGGAAGAAAACATTCCTGCTTATCCCTTCAGAGGTGGATCCCCATCCACACCTCCCACAGAGCTGGGAACTTTAAAAAACTCCTTTTTAGAAGCTTAAAATCCATTATAATTTCAGGGAAATTCGTAGGGATTGATCCAGAACCTGGTTCTTTCCATAACTGATGGGAAAGGTGCAGGGAAAACATTGGGAAAGCCGTGTTTCTGGCTCCAGAGGTGGGAGCTGGGCTCTTCTCCCAAGAAACAAGAGACAGGACAAGAGGGAACGGCCTCAAGTTGTGCCAGGGGATGTTCAGGTTGGATATTGGGAAAATTCCTTCATGGAAAGGGCTGTCCCTGGATGGGGGTGGGGTCCCCATCCCGGTGGGATCTCAGAGCCCCGTGGAGGTGGCACTTGGGGACAGGGATGTCCACACTCACCTGGTGACCACGTGGTAGTAGTAGATCTTTCCCTCAGGATCCCGGGCCGTTTTCCAGTTGGGAGGGAGGACGATGGTTTTGGGTTTGGGAGGGGAAGGCGGAGGCAGATCCAGGAGGTTATTGGTGACCACCAGCTCGGGCTGGAAACGGCACGGAAAGGACGGAGAGAAAGTCGTGAGGTGCCCTGAGAGCTCTTTATCCCAAGGGAAAACCCTTCCCCATCCCTTTGGGGGATCCATCAGTCCTCACCTGCTGGATGGGCTGGGGCTGGCCGGCCGCCACGATGGCGGTGACGGCCGCGGGGGGCTGCACGATGACTCCCTGCGGGTGAGCCGTGTAGATCTGCTGGCCCTGGATGTACTGGAGACCTGGCTGGGCATAGCTCTGGAACAGGGAATCACACTCAGCTGCTTTTCCCAAAAAAACCTTCACCGGAGGAGCGCAGCTTCCAGCACACCAGGGTGCTCCAAGGCCCGTCCAACCCGGCCTTGGGCACTGCCAGGGATCCAGGGGCAGCCACAGCTGCTCTGGGAATTCCAGCCCAGCCTCTCCCCACCCTCCCAGCCAGGAATTCCTTCCTAATACTCTCCTTAGATTTTTGGAATATAATTCATTCTGGGAGCTCCAGACTCTACTTCCAAAAGCCAGTGGAAGTTGAGCTCCCACATCCGCATTTTACTCGTTTATTCAGCTTTTACCCACAAATCTCCCTTCAGCAGTCAAGAAACCAAAAGAATTTTATACAAACAGGTTCTGAAATATTCCTGCAAGTTGCAAATTCCTGACTGGCCCCAACAACTATGGAATCATCATCCCTGGAAGTGTTCAATATCCCCCATCCCTGGAAGTGTTCAATATCCCCCATCCCCTTGGAATGTCCAGGGACAGGCTGGACGGGGCTTGGAGCACCCTGGGATAGTGGAAGGTGTCCCTGCCCACGGAATGGGGGTGGAATGAGATGTTCTTTAAAGGTTCCTTCCAACCCAAACCATTCCACGATCCCATGATTCTCTAATTTATGCCGTTTGTAGCTGGAAAACACCCTGGAAATGCGCTTTTCTCCTTCTCCAGGGCAGGAAGTTCCCTGAGGAGAGCGAAGAAGACGCTCCAGTAAGAGAAGCAACAAAGAGTGAGTAACTCAAGTGCTTTTCCCAGCCCAAGGCTGGTTCCCCTCATCCCGTGGGCGTTCCCAGCCGGAATTACCTGGACGATGGGCGGGGTGGTCTGCGAGTAGGGGGAGGTCACTCCGTAGACGGTCTGGCAGGTCTGGCCCTGGTAGTAGATGGCCGGCTGGGACTGGGCAGGGGAATAGGGCTGCTGGACAGCCACGGGCTGCTGGCCGGAATCCCACACCCCGTAACTCTGGCTCTGCACTGCGCCGGCGGTGGCGGCGGCGGCCACCGGCACAACGGCCACGTTGGCCTCCTGGTGCACCACGGCGTCGCTCTGGGCCACGTACTGCGGGGCGGTCACCTCCACGGCGGCGGCCGCCACGTGCTGGACGACGGGCACGGGCTGCGGGGCGCTCAGGGCGGGCTCCACCGCGTGCCCCACCAGCGCCTGGGAATGCTCGTACCCCGCCGGGGAGCACATGGAGTCCATGGAGGGCGTGGGCAGCAGCACCTTGCCGGCGTTGGGGTTGCTGGGATCCACGTAGGCCTGCATGGGGTAGCCCGGCGGGTACCCGATGAAGCTGTGGTGGGGCGTTCCGTAGCCCATGGAGTCGTAGGGAAGAGGGGACGTCATTCCCAGGTTTTGGAGCTGCTGCTGCTGCTTCTGGGCTTCCCGCTGGGCCACCTCCTGCTCGAAGAGCTTCCGGCGCTCCTCCGTGGACAGCTTGTTGCGGTCCTTGGGCCGGACCTTCTTCTTGGAAGACGCTGGCGTGTCGTACCTGGGGGAGAGAGGGAACAGGGAAAGGGCTCTGAGACCTCAGCGAGCTGCAGGCCCAGGGCTCCAGCAGGAAAAGGGACAGTGGGAAACGTGGAACGCTCAACAACAGCAGCCAATTCCTAAAAACATTCCCTTTTTTCCAGCTGTTTGACCAACTCGAGAGAAACACCCGCTGGTGCTGCTCATCCACAGGGAGCCAGGGCAGAGGATGAGCGATCCCAATGGATTGGCCAGCATCAGCCTGGTGCTGGTGGAGAGGCAAAGGTGCCACAGAAGAGCTGCTCCGGGATACCTGGAGAGGGAAGAAACATCTCCAAGAGAACCCAAGGAAAGGTCACAATCAGCAGGACATCCCAAAATACTGGAAACACTCTGCCATGTTTTCCTAAAGCAGGACCAACAGGGAATTTGGAAGAGGCTCCCAAAGAAGAGCAACTCACACCACGGCACCTTCCCCCCGGAATTCCAGAGCTGGGGTGAGAATTCCATCTTTCCAGTCCTGAACCCCCACATGGGAGCTGTGGACACGGCAAAGAACAAGGGAATCACAAGCAGCACATTCCTGCTTGGAATTCTGCTCGTTCCCAGACCGCAACTGCAGCTTCAAAAAATAATGGTGTGGATGGGTTTTTATTTAATTCCTTAAGAGTTTTCATCCCAGAACACAGAGCAGCTGGAGGGATTTTTCCAGGGAATTAAAGAAGGAGGGACAAAAAAAAAAAAGCCTAAGGACTTTGATCAAAGCCCAACTGAGGAAAATTTCACATCAAAGGTGGATATTTCCAGACGTTACGAGTGTGGTAAAACAGGGATTACAAGGAAAAACGCTTTGCAGCCTTAATGTAATGGATTCTACAAAGCATCCAGGATATTCTCAGTCTATTCCGTGGCCCTGGGATCCATTTACATATCAAAAGCACATTGCTACCAACAGATCCGCTGGAGCTGTTTCCTGGCATTCCCAGAGGAGCTGCAGGATCCGTTAATGGGAACCTCATTGCCGTGAGGAGTTGGATTTCCCTAATTAAAGTCTTTCCTGGCACTGCCTGGAGAGCTTGGAGGAGCAGCAGCCGCTGTGGAGGGAGTGGGAAGAAGGAAACCGAGGGTTTAGCGCTCCCTTCTCCATCTCTTTGGTTGTTTTCCTCATTAAATCCTTGGGATAACAAAGGGGAGCGGGGAGAACATTCCCAGAGAAGGAAGTTGGTATGGACACGGCACAGGAGGAAGAGCCAGAGCAGCAACTCCTCACCCCGAAAAGAATGCCTTGTTCTGTTTAAAACAACCCTAAAAATCCAGGATTTACTTCCTGGGGATGTTTCCAGCCTCGTTACAGGGGGATAGATTTACATCTGTATTTTTTTTCATCCAGATGTTTCCAACTTTCCCAGCTCGTCTGGCTGACTCGGCACCAATTGTTCCCTAATTGCGGAGCGGCTTTGAGAGGGACAACGGAGAACGGACTCCTGGGAAGGAAATTCCATGGTGCTTTTCCTGCCTTTAACACCATCTCCAGTCTCTCTGAACTGCAAGACACGGAATATTTTCCTCCTCTTCATCAGGAGTGGCATTCTCAGCCCTGGCAGCGATGCCACCATTCCCAAGGAAAAGCGGGAGACACGGCAGCGGCCCGCTGGGATCACAGCTACCTGGATTGCTGTCCTCAAAGGGATGTTTAGGGAATAATTACTCAGTCAAGGAAGTTTTGGAGTTAGAAATCCTGGTTTGGGAATATTTAGGGAATAATTACTCAGTCAGGAAAGATATGGAGTTAGAAATGCCCTGGTTTGGGCACTGCTCCCTCCTGTTCAGGCAGGGATTGCTCCGAGTTCAGAATAATTCCCAGCACAACAGGAAGAGCTGGAGGAGGAGAAGGGAATGGGTTTTGAAGGAGCTGTTTGCATTAGGAAAGCTGCATCCTGGAATTCCTGGATTCCCCATCCCTGGAAGTGTCCCAGGCCAGGTTGGATGGTGCTTGGAGCACCCTGGGACAGTGGAAGGTGTCCTCATGGCACAGGGTGGGACTGGATGGGCTTTAAGATCCTTCCAACCCAAACCATTCCACGATCCCGAATTTCTGTGCAGGAGCTGGCCCAGCTTCCCTCATTTCCCACCTCATTCCCAAAACACTCCTGAAGATGGATTATCCCAGAGAAGAAGCCACCAACACCAAGGAACCGCCCAACTCCCGGGAACGACTCCCACCACCCGGATTCCTCCAGGAGACAACTCCCTTCCCCAGCCCTGGGGCGATCCCAAAGATCTCCAGGACCGTTTTTCCTGGAGATTTCACCCAGGAATACGGCAGATCCCTGGAACATGGAGGATCCCTGCCAGCACTTGCCTGTCCTCCGGCCTCTTTGTGCCCCGCTCGTAGCCCGAGGACGGCGGGGACAGGGAATCTCTCCGTCTCTTCCTCTCCTTGCTCTGGCTCTGCCGCTCCGGATCCCGCTCCCGGCTCAGGATGGGATTCTTGGGAGTAGGGGTCTGATCCCGGAGCCCGGCTGCCTCTCTCCCACGGTCAGCTGTTGGGAAAACAGGGAAAAGGGAGGGAATTGTTATCATTCCAAGTATGAAGAGTTCCCCTCTCTTAGAACATGAGGAAACAGCTTTGAGTTCCACCAGGGAACGTTCAGGTTGGATTTGGGAATGTTTCTCATGGAAAAGGCTGCCCAGGGACAGGGCAAGGGTGGAGTCCCCATCCCTGAAGGGATTTCAAATCCATGTGGATGTGACACTTGGGGACACGGGTCAATGGTGGCCTTGGCAGTGCTGGGGGATGGTTGGACTCGATATTGGAGGGTTTTTCCAAGCTCACCAATTCCATGATTTTGAGTTCTAGGTTGCCCCATCCACCCTCAGGGCTCCATCTCCCAGCACCCACCCCACAGATTATCCTATTCCCAGGGGCTACAGAGGCAGAACATCCCTCGACATTCCCAGCTGGGAAAATGAAGGAGTTCCATGGGAGCAGAGGAAAACATGGGAAAAGGTGAGGCCTTACCACTGCTCTCCTTCTCAGCTTGGCTCTTCTTCGGGATGCGATACACCTCCTGCGGGAAAGGCACGAGCAGGGTCAGAACTCCAGCTGCTCCCAAAACCACCCCAAACAGCCAAGAATCACATAAATCCTACATTTATAGGGAACCACCAAAAAAGGGTCTCCTGAGGGAAAGTTCTGGGGGTTTTTGTGGTGCTTTCCATGTACTTCCTCTGCTCATTGTTTGATTTTTGATGGATTCAGGTGGAATTTTGGGCCAAGAGCTCCGGGCAGAGCTGTAGGGTCCTACACTGGCTGTGGTGACGGAGGAGTGTCCCAGCAGCACCTCCTGTTGTCCCTGTCCTGGTCTCCAGGGCAGTTTTAGATTGTCCTGCAAGGAGCAGGGAGTTGGGCTTGGTGATTCCCACAGGTCCCTTCCACTGCAGACATTCCATGGGGTCTGTGATCCTGGTTCTGGTGGCCAACATCTGCTCATGGACCTCTCATGGACCATCCCTGGGCTTCTCCCAGCTCCTGACAGCCTCACTGGGCCCAGAGTCCACATTTCCATGATGCTCCCAAGGTCTGGATGTTGGATGTTGGAGCATCCCAAGGGAAATGAGCAGGAGGACAAGGCCCAGCTCTGAGCGACCCCTTGGACCAAGGACCTGCTGAAGCTGCTGAGATCAGAGCCCAACATCCACCACCACTTCTTCAGTGGCAGCAAATTCCAAACCCTCTGCTCACCCAGCTCCTCTCTCAGCACTGGAGAGACCTGGAGCTGCTGGAGAGAGCNTCCAGCTCCTCCCTCAGCACTGGAGAGAGCCCAGAGGAGGCCCTGGAGCTGCTCCAGGCCTGGAGCCCCTCTGCTCTGGAGCCAGGCTGGGACAGCTGGGAATGTTCACCTGGAGAAGGGAAGGCTCCAGGGAGAGCTCAGAGCCCCTTGCAGGGCCTAAAGGGGCTCCAGGAGAGCTGGAGAGGGACTGGGGACAAGGCATGGAGGGACAGGACACGGGGAATGGCTTCCCACTGCCAGAGGGCAGGGATGGATGGGATATTGGGAAGGAATTCCTGGCTGGGAGGGGGGTGAAAGGCTGGGATGGAATTCCCAGAGAAGCTGTGGCTGCCCCTGGATCCCTGGCAGTGTCCAAGGCCAGGGTGGATGGGGCTTGGAGCAGCCTGGGACAGTGGAAGGTGTCCCTGCCCATCCAGGGGTGGCACTGGATGATCACCAAGGTCCAGGTGGAGATGGCACCGTGGGAAGAAAGGGAAGGAGAGTTGGGAATGAGGATTAGAACTTCCTTAAAGTCCAGGTTTAGCACAACATCCCTGTTAAACCCCACTGGATTGTGCAGGAACAACTCCTCCCATGCCACTGGAACCAACTGTGTATCCCTACAATTAGGAAATGAGGTTAATCAGCACTTTCCCATCCTCCTTTGTATTTTTAATTGGGATATTCTGGCACTCACAGTGTAAATCCCATTTTATCTCAGTGATGCTCATGATCCTACAGAGGTCCTACAGCATTCCTGACTGTCCAAGTCCTGAAAGCTTGGAATAAAAAAAGCTCAGTTTTGTTTAATTCCAGCTTCTATCAAGCCCTAGCTCTGTTCCCTTCCTGAAGGAATGCAGTATTCCCAAGAATTCCCAGTTATTTCCAGCAGAATGTGATGAACCAGCTGGGTCGTGCCTGATGGAGCATCCTTGATGGAGGATCCCAAAAAAAAAACTCCATTAAATCATAAAGGAGATGCTCAGTTTCATACAAAGAAATCGTTCTGGGGAGCTGTGCTGACATTCCAGCTCTCCCAGAGCACCTTCCCTAAAATCTCCTTTCATTTAGGCCCTGGATGAGGCAGAGTGGGGAAAAAAAGATGGATTCAGCTGTTCCTGGGGGGAGAAGGCTGCTCCAGTTGGGAATTTAAAGCTCCCACAAGCTCAGAAAGGTGGAGTTTACCTTGATTTGACTCTCAGATTTTACAGAACATCCTTTTTTTTTTAGTAATTCCTTGAGTTTTTAAAGCTGTTTGGGAATTAATTAACGGGTGGCTCAGGGGGCTCATTAGCAACATGTCCATCCCCAGCCCTGGATGGGCTAAAAATGAGAATTTCCTTTAGTGAAAGAAAAGAAAGGAGAAGAAACCCTCTTGTGGTTTGTCCACGAGGCAAAACCACTTCAAAAGTGCTGCTGCTGGTTAAAAAAAAAATGAGATTTGGGCCAAGATTTTTAGGGTTTTTAAAAATATTTTTGCTTTTCTGTGGAGCCCAAACACAGCACGTGCAGTTTGAAGCACCCACAAAAAAGAGAGGCATTAAAATTCCCTAAAAATGCCCTTTTTTTGTTGGTTTTATTCATTTGTACGTTTGCTATGGATTAAAAGATCCCAAATCCAGGATTTTTTAGATGAAATGTAAAGAAACAAAGCAGCAGCTCCATGTTTGGGGTGGGGAGGGCTGCAGGAGGAGCCCATAATTATATAGGATTTATATATTTATAAATGATGTCATCTACATAATGTTCAGTCATGGAATCATGGAATGGGTTTGGGCTTGGAAGGGACCTTAAACCTCATCCAATTCCAGCCCCTACCACGGTCAGGGAACCTCCCACCAGCCCAGGGTGCTCCAAGCCCCATCCAGCCCTAATTCATGGATTTAATTTTACTTTCCTACAGAATTCCATAGCTATGGATGGCAGGGATGGTCTTGCCCCTTCACTACCTCGTGTGGGACGGAGGTGACCACAGGGGAAGGATCTGAAGCCCCAAAATCATCTCCCAGCAATGGGTTTTCCCTGTTTTTTCCTCTCTTTCCCACATTAAACTCCTAAGAAAGATCATTTTCAGAGCAGCACATCCAAAAAACCCTCCCAAGTGTGCCCCAGGGCTGTTCCCAGCGGGAATGAGGAGCCACCAAGGAATGGGATCATGGACGAACTGCCTGGAGCTGAAGGACAACACAAGTGATGGGAAGAGCTAAATTCCACCAACTGCCCAGCTCCTAAAAGAGATCTGTCCCGTGGAATATGGGATGGGGAAGAGGAAATTACTGGGAAAAGGCTCAGTGGGAAGAGGAGGATAAGGATCACCCGGAGTAAGGGGACTCGGCAATCCCGGCATTGCCGCTCCTGCCACGCCTCGCTTTAGGATCACCAGGAATGGGGGAGCCCATTCCAGGATCCACCCCAACCAACTGGCCAGCCCTAAAAAGCCCAGGAAGCCCAAAATCCAAGATAATCACGAGCAGGGAGCGAGCTCCGTCCTCTTGGAGAGCAACTCCAGCTCTACTCAAGGGAGCCTCCAGCACCCACGTGGGAAGATGGAGGCAGCAAAGGCTTTGAAGCGGGAACAAACGGAGGGATTTGTCCAAACTGCTCCATGAGAAGCAGATGGTGCTCAGGCCAGGCTGGGGAAACTCCCAAGAAAAGCCGGTTTTATTTTTGGAAACGGAAGCTGCCGGCTCGGAGCCGCGGAATTCCTCAACCGGCGCGACCGCCGCTAACGGGCTCCAAATGGCTCCCGAGCTGCCAGCACAGCTTTGAAGGGGCTGCACGGAAAATTAAATGCAGAAGGAAAAGTGACACGAGTCTGTTGGACACAAAAGAGGGGGGGAAAAAACGGGATTTGGGCTGTCCAGCCTCAGGCACAACCCAGCCTTGGCTTGGGAAAGGGATGAGAGCGCTGCAGGATGGAGTTGGGACTCAAAGGATGCAGCAGTGGGAAAGGAAGGCTGTGCCTTGATGGAATCTTCTCCCTAAATCCATCCCTCAGCTGCCAATCATTCCTGAATTAATGGTTGGACTTGATGATCTTAGAGGTCTTTTCCAACCTTAAGGATTCCATGAGTTTATCCCACGATTCTATGAACTTCTGTTGGCTTGGTGAAGGAACACAACGCAACCAAATCCATCCCCTACCAGGCTGGATCCTCTTCCTCCCCTTCCTCCCTCCTCTCCTCTCTTCCCTCTGCAGCTCCAGCGTGATCCCAAGGGATGGAGCGGAGCAAGAGGAAGGACCAACACCACGAAATCCCTGCTTGAAGGCCAGAAAATCCCACAGCGAACCACGGCCTGGCCGCTCCCCAATCCTATTGTCTTCCCAAACTATTCCTTGCTCTAAGTTGTAACAAATTGTAAAATTCCCGATTAAAGCACGGGACGCGCGTGCCAGAGCCAGAGCCAGGCACTCCAGGAAGGCTTCACCAGGAAAGGGACAGGGAAGAGCAGCTTCAAGAGACTTAACCAGGATAAATCAGAGGAGACTTGGAAAGATCATCCCAGAGGAAGACGGAAGCTCGGTTGGCCTTGGTCACCCAAGATGTCCCATTCGGGGTGAAATGCCCTCCAGGGGAGGTTCAGGTGGGAAATTGGGAAAATTCCTCATGGAAAGGGCTGTCCAGCCCTGGCACAGCTGCCCAGGGCAGGGGTGGAGTCCCCATTGCTGGGGGGATTTCACAGCCCTGTGGATGTGGCACTTGGGGACATGGGGCAGGGGTGGCCTCAGCAGAGCTGAGGGAAGAGCTGGAATCAATGATCTCTGAGGGTTTTTCCAACCTCACCACTTCCCTGATTCCATGATTATTAAGCTCCCAGATGGGAGCAAAAAGAAAAGTCCACTTTGGCCCAAGTCAGGGTGAGGGCTGAGCCTCGAGCTCCAAATCACCGCCAACGCTCACAAGGTCAGAAATGTCCAACTAAAACCTTTCAAACCCAAGACTGGCTCTTCCAAAAGACTTCTCCCAAAACCAAGACCTTCTCCAACTCACTCAAGGAGTGAGTTGGAGAAGGTCTTGGTTTTAGGAGAAGTCCTAAAACCAAGTCCTAAAACCAAAACTTCTTCCTCCACTCAAGGAAAGGGCCTGTGGATCCTCAGAGCTACAACTCCCAGCTGCCCTTCCCCAGAAGGTGAGGACCTCCTCCTCTGGGGTGGAGGAAAATTCCCAAAACTCGCTCCCACCTGAGGCAGAGCGGCACCAAAACGTCCTCTCCTGCCCCTCAGCTCAGCCACTCAACCTCAGCCGTCAAGAGGACGTCGGGAAGAGCTTCCCAAGCTCGGCCCTGCGGCGTGTTCCGGTGGTTCCAAGAGCTCTGTTGGCCGTCACGCCACGGGTCACCTCCAGCACGGGGCCGCTCGGCGCGGATCGGCGCACGGAGCCTTACCTGAGCGCGATCCACCTGGAAGAACCACGCGGAACCGACGCCTGCGCCCACCAAGCAGCCTGTGGGCGCTGGGAGGGAGTTTTCAGCCCGGGAGAAGCCGTGCGGCGCTTCCTCGGACAGCGGGAACGGCGCCCACGAGCCCGGGCTGAAAACTCATCCCCGCCGGGAATGTGAGTGTGTGTCGTGCCGGGGGTGCGGCCGTGGCCAGCACTCCTCGTGGAGTCAAGAGTGTTGGGAGCCCTGGAAGGACTTGCAAGTCCTGTGTGTAAGAGGTAGAGAAAAAAATTAAGCTCACTTAATCCTTTCAGGCCAGGAGCTGGGATTTCCCCGGAGCGACGTCCATTGCCGGCAATGGACGCACCAAAATAACGTCGGCATCCCCGAGTTAACCACCTCTGTCCTCCTTTCACCTATCACACTGCTCATGCATCATCCAGCTTCCCAACCATCTTCCCGGCTCTTCACGCTATGTCCTCTCCCTTCTTCCGCACGGAGTTGGAGAAAAGGAGCCCCTTGGTCAGCTCTGGCTGCCCGGAGAAGCTGGATGGAAACGGTGGAAATTACAAGGGGGTCATCAGCAAGGCTGGAGAGGACAGCGCTTTAAGTCACGACGTTTCCGACCCTCCCGCCCCCCCCAGCCGAGGCCAGGTGTTCCACCACTCCAAAATCCCGGCTTTTCCAAAGCTTGGATGTGCTGGGAAAGGCGCCTGGGGGGTGAATTATCCATCCCCGCTTCCAGCTTGGGTTTGTCTTTTAAGACATCCGGGCTGGGCTTTGGTGGCACCTCGTGAGGTGAGAGTTGGACAGAGGCAGTTAACTCCCAGAGCCATGAAAAAGTCCAGGGCAGGATAAATTCCCAGCTCCCAGTTTCCCTACAATTGTTTTTATAGGAGAGAAATGAGTTGTCACGGCCCCGTGTCACGATCCGGCTTTTTCGGGATGGATTTGCTGGGATTACTCCGAGCTCATGAGATCCAACCCCATCCCTACAACCAGACCACGACCTCATTCATAAATGCACGGAGAGGATGAGTATCCACGTCTAAAATATGGGAATGTGTCGGGACTCCGTGGTCCGACCACAACTTCTACAAAATTCTGTGGATTCCCAAGCTGAGCTGCTCCAAGCTCCAAAGAAAACACAAATCTCGGGGATAAAACGACACCGTCAGATCAAATTTGGTCTCAGAGCAACGTTTTGGGGGAGTTTTGTGAAATTTCACCCGTTTTATTAATATTTTATCATTTTCTCTGCGCTGTTCTGTGCACATGAGCGTGGAAGGCTGTTCCAAAGGAAAAACTCAGTCTGGATACCCAAACCAAGTCTCCAAAGCAGAGCAGGACTAAGGCCTGACTTAACTTTCAGTTTAAAACAGGTTAGACTTGACCTTGGAGGTCTTTTCCAACCTTAATTCTCTTGGCAACGATGGAAAAGGACTTTTCCTATTTAACCACAAATTCAACCTGACGGTGTCGCTTCAAGAGGAAAACCACACCAGAGGAGTCTGCAAATTCAAATCTGGTAAAGGATCAGATCCATCCACTTGGAAAAAAGGTAAGGAAAACACCAAACCTCAACCCAACCTCTCTACAGAAATGTGTTTTAGTCACCTCATTCCTTCCCCCTCTAGGATTTGTGGCACAAATAATTGTGCCCAAGATCTGTGAATGTTCAGGAGCATCTGATCCTCCTGAAAAATTCAGACTGAGGTGAAATGTCCCTGGATTCTCCTGGGAATCTCAGCATTTCTAAATCCTGATGTTTGTAGCTACAGAACGGCACAAGCAAAGCTTAAGGTGAGGTCTCCTCCACCTGCGCTGGTGCTGCGGCACAATTAACACCCATTCTTTTAATTAACCTCTTCCAATCATTGCTCACTATCAAAGTCAATGGGTAAATAAACTCCTTAGCTCTGTGATGCATCAGAAAACACAAATTTGCTTAAAACTACTTCTGGTAATTAAAGCTGGGCTGGTGCTTGATTGAGAGAAGGGCAGAAGAGCCTCCAAGCCCCACCAAGCCCACGCGAAGCCGGAATTGCGGCAGCGCCTCCAATTCCTGCTGGATCCTCGGGAATCACCTGGTTTGGACTTAATAAAGAGGCTCCCACCCCTCCTGCCCTGGAATATAGGGAATATAAAATAATACATGGAATGCAATCCTACAGAAGCAGCAGATCGGTGAGGAGCTTCCGAAGATCTAGAGAAAGCCGGGAATGACTGAAGTGTTGAGTGGAGAGTGAGATCCACAGAACCATGGAATGGTTTGGGTGGGAAGGGACCTTAAAGGACATCCAGTGCCACCCCTGTCACGGGCAGGGACACCTTCCACTGTCCCAGGCTGCTCCAAACCCCGTCCAACCTGGCCTTGGGCACTGCCAGGGATCCAGGGGCAGCCACAGCTTCTCTGGGCACCCTGTGCCAGGGCCTCCCCACCCTCACAGCCAGGAATTAATTCCTTCTTAACCACTGATCTAAATCCTTCCTCTTTTAGTTTAAAACCGTTACTGGAATGTCATCCTACATCCCACCAAAGAGAAGCTGTCGGCTGAAGATCACATTGGCCACCTAGGGGACAGGGACACGATCCAAGAGGACAGAGGGAGCCACCAACCCCTTCTCTTGAAGGGGTTTTCTGCTCCAGAAGACCTTGATGGGAGTGAAACCACTGAAATCCCAAATAACACCCAAATCTGGGCATTTCCAAGTGCAAACACCCAGGGGTTGATCCAGCACAGCCTTAGAGAGAACCTGGTGTGGCCAACAGAGCCCTCTCTGGAGGCTCCACAAGGTGCAGATGAAAAGCAGGACAAAGGACAGGAAAAGCTGAGGATGTTGGGATACCTGAATTCAGAGAATCCCAGAATGCTTGGGCTGGTAGGGACCTTTGAGATCATCCAACTGCACCCCCTGCCATGGGCAGGGACACCTTCCACCATCCCAGGCAGCTCCAAGCCCTGTCCAACCTGGCCTTGGACACTTCCAGGCATCCAGGGGCATTTAGGAGTAGCCTTGAACACTTCCAAGGATGGAATTCAGGAGCAGACAGTCCATCAATTTCTTTCAACGTTGATGGAAATGGGCCACTTCTCACCCAAAATGCTCATGGCATCTCTGGCCTCTTTTCCTGATGGGTTGAGAAGGCAATCTCAATCCCTCAGAGCTGCCCTTTCCCTGGACAGCCTAAAAAACAACGGGATGACCGAGGTGTCCTTGTGGGCCCAAACCCAAGCAGCTGCTGATTTCGGTGTGTGACACCTGGGCTCGGGTCACACCCAGGGCAGTTTGCACCAGAGGATTTACATAGAAAGCACTTTTTGTGTAGAAAAGACCAAATATGGACCAAAAGACATCAAACCAGCCCCATTTGCACCACACCACCACCAAATCCACGTTTTCCTCAGCTCCAGGTGCCGGAGCTGCACGGAGCCGCCCCTTACCTTGAGCTCCTTCCAGCTGTCGAGCAGCCTGGTGGCCAAGTCGCTCACATCCACGATTTTATCCGTCTGCTCCTGGCTCCTCTCGCTCTCCACGTCGGAAACTCCTTCCTCTTCATCCTGCGACGGCGTTTCCATGGCCATGGGCTCTTCCAGCTTCGCTCCATTGCTCTCCTTGACCTCCGCCTCAGGCTCGGCCTCCAGCTCCGCAGGCTGGGATTTGCTGCTCTCCACCGGCGCCTCCACAGCGGTTTTGATGTCCTGCTGCTGCTGCTGCTGCT
>VZTH01003671.1:8198-104283 GCA_013397815.1 Aleadryas rufinucha
TATATATATATATATATATATACACACACATTTCTAATGTATATATATATTTCTTTTTTCTGTCTGGTGAGAAAAGCTTCATTTTATTGTAAACTTCCTTTCTTCAGAAATGGGTACCTTCACTCTAGAAGCAGTCTTTCAGTTAAAAAATTTGGGGCAGTAAAGTGCCTGAAGATTAAGCTTCAGTAATGTCTTGGGAAGAGTTAAATTTTACAAAAAGAAGAAGAAAAGCAGATTTTTTTTCCCCTTTTCCCACAGTCTCAAATCCTGTCATCCCAGGCCATATTCTTCCAGGAAATAAAGACAGAGTTGGTAATAGAGATTCAAAAAGGTGACCCAGGAAAAAAAAAAAGTAAATAGTAGCAAATAATGCGGTCCGCAACTGATGGTATTGAGGAATTTTAAGTAGTGGCTGGGTTTGCCAGCCATATGTTCATTCTTATATTACAATTCATTATGTTGAAAAGTAAAAGAGTAAATGGTTACTCAGGCTAACTTTGTAATGAAACCAGTGGTTCTATGACAATAGAACTTTACAATAAGGATCAAAGATTTAGTTTTATTTCTATCTTTTTAGGAAGGATGGTCTAACAAAATTCAGTGCATTCTCTGCAGATTTAATTTGCTGGCACTCTTTCATCCACTTGCTCACCATGCAGCCAGACTTGTGCCCAAGTGGTTTAGCCAGGATCCCTTGTGAGCGACACAGGCCAAGAAAAAAGGTGTAAAATCTTAATGACATATCTAGGATCCTTATTGACTGGTAATGTCAAAATGATTTTTGCATGATCTTTTAGGTATTTTAATCATCATGAGATGTTGTGATGCGCTTTTCTCAATCTTCAGCTTCCATGAGTCTTAGGTGGGGCATCTGTTAATTTTCAGATTGATTTATTTATTTCTTATGTGTTAAGTATGTGTCAATAGTCTGTTTTGGGGATGTGGTGACAGGAAAAGGAGCAATATACACAGTAAGATGCAACCTTGTGTTACATCTTGGTGTAAACCAGGCTGCAGGCTGTTCTGCTGGCGAGTGTTCTGATCAGGCCATACTGCTGGGAGCACTCCTGTGGGAATGGTGCTCTTCCTTATCAGGGCAAGCTAAGCTTTAATCTTTGTCCTGCTCTGTGTTCTGATGTATAGATATGACATGCACATGCACACACTGACATCCACATTTCTATTGATAAATATATATTCTCCTAATAGTACTCTTATAGCTTTCTAAAATACTAAAAGGAGAGTTATGCAAAGCAGACAGTATGGATTCTATAAAAAGGTATGTTTATTCTTTGCTAAAAGAAAATGGTGCCTGATGTTAACATTGAACAGCAGTTGTCTAATGTGATGTAAATCATCCACAACAGAATAAAGCTTTGTAGGGCTCTGTATTGAGAGAACTAGGCTACTACAGACATTTCTGTACTGTTTCAGCAGTGATCAAGAAGGACACGTTTTATAAGACCCTAAATGGAGCTTTTTTAAAACATGGAAGTATAATATAAGGAAGTGGACCTTTTAGCTGTTTTAATTATAAAGGACTATGAATAAAGGGTTTTTTGCTTAATGCAACTTTGCTGTCCATTGCACAGGTAGATCAAACTAGTTTTTAGTAGCTTCCATCTCAAATAGGAAAATATTTTTTAGGGCATGGATCAACTAGACTGATGGGGAGGGTATAAATCCCTGACAAACAAGTACTCAAATCTAAAAAAGATGTAGTTGTTTAATTACTTGAAGTTGACCGTAAGAGATTCAGCAATGAAAAGAAGAAAATAGTTGCTTGGATGCACAAATATGATTATAATTGGGTTTTACTTAAATCTGCTGTGCACATCCTAATAATCAGAATTTTAATGAGCTGGTGTAGCCCAAAGCACAGATGGACATCTACACAGTCAGGTTACTACGATTTAGCAAATCAGACACGTTAACAAAATGTTTTTATGCTCTTCGTCATTGTGAATACAAAGAAAATAATTTTAACCTAAACCTGCTTTTTGGCAGATGCAGTTCAGTGATGACAAAAGGTACCCTAAGACTGTGGATTTTACTTCAGTGACCAATCTGCATAGTTTTGATTTAGAGGTATAATTAGGTATTGTTAATGTTTCCCTTTTATGTAATGAATTGGGACCACAGGGTAGCTAAGTTTAAATGATTATTAGAGTTTCTCCTTAAAGTAGAAGGAAAAAAATGCACAAGAAGCACGGGAGGAGAGTTGTAAACAGGACTAAGAAAATTGTGAGCCTTTCAAAAATGATAAAAAGAGTTTTGTGCGGAAAATGGAAAACTGGTGAATACAGAAGGCAAGCTATTTTTTAAAGAACACAGATTTAATGAGATCTTGGGAGGATTTGGTTGCCAGTTTTCCAAGAAATAAAGGCCATATATAAAAGCTTGATGTTTAGGTTAGGCCAGAGTCCTTGTATCCAAGTGCTAAGAACTTGCTGATAGTGGAACCAACAGATAGATGAAGAAGGGCACATACTGAGAATACATACTGAAATTATATACATACTGTGTTTATTTATTTATTTTAATAAAACACAGTGGCATGGTCCCAGTTTTGATAACTTTTTACTGAATCTGCTTAACATTTCAGTAAGAAAGACCTTGTAGACTTTCCAGAGTTGTTTCTATTAATGTATTAGAAGATTGTGTGTAAAACATGTCAGAAACATAAAAGCAGAACTTAACCCTTCCTGAAATGTTTGAACACACAATATTTCAAAGATTAAAATATTACACAATATAAACTCAATGCCATTTACTTAATTACAAGATTTGGCACTTTACTGGCTTTGAAAACTTGGCAAGAGCTGCAGGCCTCAAGTTTTAGGAGGCATTTGTGGTTAAATATTGGAGAACTGACTCACTATTTAAACAATTTCGAGTCAGGCTTCCTTTTCAAGAATCGAGCTAGATTCTCTCTTCTTCCTTGACCCCATTACTTAATTATTGTAGCCTTCCAATTTATTTTCCCATCTCCTTGCCTTACTCCTTGATCCTGCATCCAAAAAGCATTTCCATAGCACAGCTCTTAAAACTTCAGTCCCATTTCTGCTGTTTATTGTTGTGTAAAAATGATGCTTTCAGTATATGCTATTCCTTAGAGGATGTTTTAAAAGAGATTCAGATTTTCCAAGAACAAAATAATTTAGTAATGCTTTCTTGTTTAACCTAATGTCATGGTTTGGAGTTTGATGTTCTGGCTGTGTCTTTTAAAAGGATGCAGTTAATCTGGCAGACATTCACAGAAAAGAATATGGTGGTGTGGATCTGGAGAAATTGTTTTACTAAGAAATTGAAAAATATTTGCATGTGTGTAAGTTGTTTTAAAAATGATACCAAGTAAAACACAGGTCTTGTTTCTCTGGAAGTTTAGAGTAAGAGGATCATTTTTTGGAGAGCGATTAAAGAGTAGAAAAAGCAACAATGTCCCACATCCTCAGAAAGATTAATGGGGATGGTGGAGCAAACAGTTTTTGTGCTCCTGTTCAAGATTCATGTTCATTAAAGACCTAGAGTTTTCAAAATGCACTGAGGTGAAAATTTGAAACTCTGTTTAATGCTGTATGTATGTGCATGTGTGAGTGTGTGTGTGTGTGCGCACTTGTTGAATAGAACAGTTGTACCAACCTAGTACCTGAATGAAATGTGTGATAATACTTTATATTACATTGGGACGGGCCAAAGTATGGGGGTACCACACCTCAGGAGAAAGGAATGCAGTTCTTAGAACGTCATGCTAGAGCAAAGTGGAGAGATGTAGGATTGGTATTACATAAATTGGTCTTGAACATGGTGAAGTATTTAGTGTTGGCACAACATTGCTGCCTGCTGCAGTTCTCTCTGCTCATCTTAGCTCAGCTGTTTGACCTGGTCTTTAATCTTCACTTTTACTGTAATTGTGGTGAATATAAGAGCTTTTCTGTCCAAATAAGCATGGTTTGTTTTAGGAATTACTGTTGAACAGTGTTCCTGCAAATGTTTAATTATCTCACCTAAATTTGAGCATTTTGCTGAAGTGATCACTTTTCAGGAGAACTGTAGAGAATTCATTTAATAGTAGCATACCATTACAAATTTTTGCATAATGACTCTTCAAGATCAGTTGCTAATTCTGAATTTAAACAAACAAGGCTCCAAGTTTGCTTTTCCTTATGTTTAATTTTATTTCATTTTAATTTTATTAAATGGTATTGTCTATTTTTATATAGCACTAAAGTGGGATGAAACAAAAAGTTGCTGTTCATTTTGAATGCAAATATTTGAAAACATACAGCAAAAGAGTTTGAGTTGTGAGGTGATCTGAGTGTTAAAAAGCAGGAGTAAGAAAGAAAGAAAGCCTCCTGGGAGTTTGAGGAGCAGGCAGTTGGCAGCAGCAGAAGGTGATGGCAAAGGAATGCTGCTGAGAGGGCGAGTTCTGGTGCAATCCTGCATCAGCCTCCTCAAGGCGTGTTCAAAGAGGACTCTGAGGGCACTGCACTGAAATGGCAAGCTAGTGTGCTCAAGCTGGTATGTGGTTGCAATAATTTTGCTTTCATTGGAGCCAGAAAGCTTTTACAGTTTAGCGTGGGTTTTGTCAGTTTTGTTGTTTTGTTTTTGTTTTTTTCACTTTGGGAAGGGCTAAAGAGAGAAAAGGAGTGTACATTTATTACTGTGTTTTAATCATAAGCCTGACAACATGCTCATTTACTAAAAATCTTAAGGGAAAACTCCACCTGTTAGCATAAGCAAAGGCATAAACTAGATTCTGCAACTTCACTTCAACCATTCATACTTTGTTTTCCCTAATGGCAGCCAGCGGCACCAAACTCTTTCTCAGCATGTTTAGTTTCTTCTTGGATCTCCTTTGTTGTAGTTTTTAACTCTGTTATGGTTTGTTAGTACTGTTTTTTCCATCCTTCTAAGGTACTTACGCACCTTCAGTACTAATTTTCTTAGTAATCGTTGCCAAGTGGATGAAGGGCAAGGACTATGTCTGACCTTAGTTCAGTTTGCTTTACTATTAAAGTAAAGCAAACTTTCTTCTCAAAATGCATTTGCTTCTTGGGTGTGAATTGTTGTTACGTTGTTGTTTGTCAGACTGTGCAAGGCAAGAGCCTTCCAGAGCACCTGAAAGAAGATGAGTAGATATGAATGATGGTGGCAGGCGTGGGCAGGCAAGGAGAACATTTTGTGCTTCTTTTGTTGTATTTCTCATGGGTTTCTTCCTGTTCCCTTGAACACTCATATCCCATTAAACCTCTGTGTTTCCATGGGAGAACATTCCAGATTTGGCACCTCTTTTGTCTGTTGTGTCTCCAAACATTAAAGTCAGTCTTTGCTGATGTACAGATTTTTTTTTTCCTTTTGGTAATTATAAAGTGAAGAAGTCCTTTTTTTGACCATTGGGGAAATAAGGCTCCTGGATTTTAAGGCTACACTCAATAATTATTGGCTTTATTTTGGTGCTTCATCTCATATGTGCATGTGAGTTCTGGTACATGGGAGTCCCGTGTACCAGAAACGTGAAGTTTTGTTTTCCAGTTGAAAAACTTGGCTTCATGGCAGTGAAGATATGCTAGCCAAAATAAACAGAAGGTCAAAATATGGGTTATTTTAAGTCCTAAGTACGATACCAGGATTCTTAAATCACATAGAATTTGCAGCATGGATTACATCATGACTCTAAAGACCTAGGATATACCACATTAGATACAGAGGTTATCCATTTAATCCTCTGTATTAGCCAGTTGTGAGATGGGCAGTATTTGGCTACCAGCAAAATTCAAAGGACTGACGACAGTACCATTCAGCCTCCTTCACCTATATTCTGAAATTAATAACATGCCAATAAAACCATCATTATCTTACTCAATTACATTTTTCTTACATGGTAAATTGGTTTTTCTTATTTGTGTTTGCTGTCTTACGCTTTCATACAAAGTTTGTTTTGTGTGGAAAGCTGCAAGCTGCTTTGCTGTAGTGACAGCTCTGGTTAATGGGCAGAGGGTGTAATAAGTTACTTAGGAAGTTTCTGTGTATAACCTGAAAAGTTAAGATTTATACTCTCAGTTTCAATTTAATGTCTGAGGTAACACTTTCTGGGTGAAATTATCCACTGCTGTAGAAGAACCATTGACATCAACAAGTGCTCAAAAACTGAGATGAGAAAATTAGTTATAATGTATCTGTAGGGATTTGGCTGTGTTTCCTTCAAGTATTTCCAATTTGTGTGTAAGATTGCAGGATGTACTGGGCAGGTGTCCTGATGGTCATTGTAATACTAGATTGGGGATACTTCTCTGAATCCCTGTATAAATGTAAACATCCAAATTCTTGAGGGCCGGCGATTTTGAACTTTGAGAGGAAGTTATCCAGATTAGTTTTGCCTCTTTCAGTGTGTTCCGTTGTCTAGCACATTACTTGTGGTATTTACTCCTATTGTCTAGTTTAGGTGCAGTTTAGACAACAGCATTTGGACTCTATTTCTTACACACTAAATGGAAAGACGTAACAGATGACTAGCTGCACTGTGGCAGCTAGTGGTTTGGAAGGCCACCTTTTCATTTGAAAAGACTTTGCAAAAGATGGGTTTACAGACAAGGCAGCTTTGCTTCTCCCCTACCTCTTCTGAGGTGTGCTATGGTTTGGGTTTTTTCCTTACCTGATTTGTAGGAGGTTTGTGAGAGGAATTTATTTTACAGAAAACATCTCCCAAAGTTAATGTTTGATTCTGCAACCAGAGCATGCAGAACTAAGTTAAAACCAGCTTTTAGATCAGCTTTGCAACCGTGAGTTGACTTTATTGGGGTGACTAGGAGCAAAATGAGGAGTACGATAGCAGCGTGTCCGTGTGGCCTTTCTTACACAAGGGGAATGCACACCTTGTTCAGATCATTCCCAGCCTGGGGAGACTGCAGAATTGCAAATGTTAGAATTTCTACAAGCTTTTGACCGTGTCGTTCTTTTTAAAGTATCTGCTCTTGTTTACACTGATGCCTTGTGTTCCTTGACTTCTGAGAGATTAGCATAACTTGTTGGCCTGCTTAGTCTTGTGAGGGAAAGAGCCATGTTTTACTTTACAAAGCCAAGTAATAAATCTTAGTGAAGTTACGGCAGTTCCTACCTTAACCAGTTCCTACCTTAACCTAACCCATTAACAAGGTTTAGATGAGTGCAGGTCCTGGTTTGTCTTGCCTGGGATTTTTACCTTGCAATGCAGTAATGAATGTGTTAGGGACAAGCAGAAAATACTCTGCATCCCTTTCCCCCTCCTTGCATGACTGCACCCAACCACCACTGATGCTTTGTGAATGGGAAATTACAGCTCCTAAATTTGACACTGTAGACATAACTTAGGGTTGTGACTGTGGAAATGTCTACTTCTTCTTGTATGTTTAAGTTTGGGTAAATATTTTGCAATCTGGGAAGATTTAAGAAAATCCCGAGCTGAGTAAACAGCCAGCTTGTAATTGGAAGCAACTGTTTGGAGAATTTTGTTATTGCTTTACATTTAAAAGAAGTTAGGTGCTGCAAGTTCATATGCTTTCTTTAATCCATTATAAAACTCTTAGATTGTTTAAGAATCATTCTTAGGTAACTTAAATAGGCTAGTCTGCTTTAGGTAGCCAAACCATGTAAAAGCTTTAAAACTTTGCTAGAAAAAAATACCAAGGTAAAACCAGTGAAAACATACCTGCATTAGGATAGGTTGCCTGTGAATATTTTAATTTTAATTATTTTTCTAATGACTGCCTCCTAAGATTTCACCAGAGTGGGTGGGTCAGGTTTTCTGCTCCCTCTTTCCATTCTTCTGTTCTGAAGATTTTAGCAGGGAATTTGGTAAACTTCAATCCCAATAGTTAGTGAAGTGGCTAGTTTTTCTGAAAACTGGGTAGAGGTAACTAAGGCTGTGATTCTGTCCCCAGCTGGTTCTGGCACTTGCTAGACTCTCTGCTAGCTGGTTTGGTATGCTAAGCCAGCAAAAATCTAACCTGACCAAAATCACAGTTTAATAATACCAACTAGATTGGGTAGGGCCATCACATAACCAAAGCTTGTGCTTTATCGCAGAGGGATAGGTCCTGCACACAACTGTATGCAAAAGTACATATCTGTCAAGCAGTTCAATAAGTTTACCTTTTGGTACCTTTGTGAAATCTAGGCTTTAGTTTCAAGTTGAGTATAAGTTGTTAATTATTTCCTTTTTTTAATGTCTTACAGCAGAGCACTCACAAATATATGCTGAGTTGATGTCATCCATATATGTTAATTAGAATGGCTTTGTTGGGTCACACTTGAAGTATCAGTTTGTCCAGTATCCTGTTTCTGACAGTAAATAGTAAATTCTGACAGCCAATAGTAAATATATAGGGAAGGGAATAGTAAGAAGGAACATTTTATGATCATTCCTTAAGACCCTTCTAAGTATCTGCACCTTAGAGGCTTTTTGAGCCAGATGCGACATCCTTGAGTTTAAAAGCTCTTTGTGGAGCTTTCATTTGTCCAATTACTTTCTGAATCTTTAAATTTTTGGAACTCATTCCCACAAGACATTGGAGATCACAAAGTTTAACTACGTACCATGTGCAGAAAAGAACTTTTGCGTGTTTCTTTGAACCCCTCTTAATAATGTCAACTGCTGTTCCTCAGTGGTTGCATTTAGAAAGTAGTTGTGCTTTATTTCTCTTCTTTTTGCCACCTGTAATTCTGTACTCATTTCTTCTGCTCTGTGTGCTCCCCTTTTTTCAGGCTGAGCCATCTAAGTAGTGTATTTCTGCTCTTACTCTGTCTTTTTTGACAGAGGAGGCCTGATGGCATGCATCAGTAAATCTGTGGGTGCACTATGGATTCATACAATGGAATAGTATTTTTGGTTCGGCACTTTTAGTTCTTTTCAAACAGTTGTGTTTCATTTGCTTAATGACAGCTGTCCAGCTAGAGTTTCCATTGGACTGTGTGACTATGTGACTGATCTTTCCTAATAGACAGAACTCCTTTGCTAGGTGTGTTATTTTTGCATTTGCCAGTGTTGAATTTCTGGTGTTCTCTTGTACAATCCCTTCACAAGTAAGAGGGTCCTGCAACTGGTATAATGATGCCTAGGACCTGGGATGAAATTGGGACTACATTGCTCTTGATATTATGCAAAAAAGCAGAGTGCTTTGGTGTCCCAAGATAATTTTAATCCAGGGGCAAGACAGGGGACAGCTGATGAATACAAAGAATTGCAGCAAAAAATTTATAAGCAAAGCTGCAGTGGTCTCACAGAAGTTTGCACGGACAGCCTGAAAGACTGATAAGGAAGACTAATAATAAAGTATTATTCTGAGAAATTAGCCCTTCTATTGAGTTTAATAAGCAGCATGAAGGGAAACATCAAGTGCTTGTTTCGCAATTTTACGAACAGAGACTGCCAGCTGTTAGCGTGATGGAAACAGCAGTCAGTTTTCAGTGTTAAATGTGAGTGGATAGCTAGTGTGAGAATAATCCAGGGGATAGGGAAGTAAAAGCAAGCAATTTATGGTTAACATCGTGGAGCAAGAATCATGAGGGAAGCGGAGAAAGGGTGATGTGTTAGCTATACAAGTCAGCATTTGTGTATGTTCCGTAGGATAAGCAAGAGGCAGTTAAACAGAGTAAGTTATATGTGTTCTTCTGTTTGTCAGCTGTGGTTTGGTTTGGTATGCACTGAGGTTAACGGGAGCTTCACATCTATCATGTCCACACTGAACTGGGTACACAGTGAGTGGAGAATGAATGGAGTCCCCAGTGTCACAGGCTACACTGCAGAAAGGAATGCCAGATTATTTTCTTCCAAGGCACTGAAATGCCAGGGCAACTCAGAAATCAGTCTTACCTCAAACATCATGAAGACCTTGCTTGACATAATACTCACAAAAAAAAAAAAAAAAAGCATATATTGTTGTTATTTTACTAACTGGCATCTTAAAAACAAGAAAAAAATTGACATTTTTATTTACCCTTCTAGTTCTAGGTCCAATGATTAGTTCTCTGACAAGACAGCATGACACTTTGAGTATGACAGAAGCCCTGATGCTGCAGCAGAGGCTGGGAATATTAATGGCCAAATCTAGGTGAGTGATTTTTAATTCTGCCTGTTCCATAGCTGTTTAATTTCTTCCTCATAGCCTTGGTTCACATCTCTCCTTTGAAGCAGCATTGCAGTTCTTGGTTTTCTGAAATATTGTTATTAGAATATAATTGAGACAAAATAACAAGCTTGTATGACAATTGATTACATACCCTTTCTTTGTTGTTCCTGAGATACAGAGGCTGTGTTTCAAACATCTTCACATACTAGAGCTTTCTTCTTGCAACTCTAGTGATTTTGTTTTTCCCCAAACTGCTTTGCATTTAAGTTCTTTTTTTTTTTTTAAGTTTGCAGGCACCTGTCTTCAACAGACTTGGTCAGTTATTTCATGCTGAATGCATAGAAAGTCTGATACTAACAGCATGCAGCTATGTAGTTCTATTTGCACTACAAAACATTTGAGGAGGTCTAAGTCTAGGCTTTTTTAAGTGCATGCATTTGTGCCTGAAGGCTGCTAGAGCCAGATGCAACTGCACTGTATGGACCAGAGTATTCACTGTTAGTGTGCATTGAGACTATTGTCACCTGTTGCTCTTCCTAGCAGGGGATTCTCAGAGTAAATAGGGCACTGAGTAAGCTGACAAGAACAACATCTGAACATTACTGTAGTGAGGCACTGTGGGGTGCCCGGGCAGGAAACCAGGAACAGGTGTTACCACCTGTATCTCCCTTTCTAAACAGACGAGGAAGAGGAACTACTACTACTACTACTACTCTAAAAGATTTCAAAACTTCACCATGGGAAAAAAAAAAAAGTTGTATGTAGCATAGCTTCTCTCTGCAGCAGTAGAAGCAAACAAGCAACTCTCCAGTTTCATCTTGAGTGGGGGAGAAAACCTTTGTCAATATAATGCATGTTTTCATGTTCTGGCCAGAAATGATATTAAAGAATCCATTAATTTGATTAGGTGTCTGGTATTTTGCCTCTTTATGACTGGATTAGTTGGAGCTGTGTTGTTACCTCTGCAGGGGATTCTTTGCTGATTTATACAGTCTCTAGAGTAGGAGTCTCTCTTTTGAGTGGCTTTTCTGATCAAAAAAGAATAGAAGAGTTAGCTGCTCTTCATTGTATTCCTTGCACCTTATTCCTTAGCAGACTGAAGTGCTACATGGATACTACTGCTGCATGCTAATAGAAGTGCCTGTGTAGAAAACAAGTCATGGTTTTCTTAAGATGACACTGCATTTTTTTTCCGTCTAGTCAGGAAAACTTATCAACACATTCTGTCTTCTTTCTTCTTGATTTCAAATGTCATATCTCTTGTTGACCTAATAGCTCTCTTCCAGGATTTTGCCCCATTATTCATTTGTGTAGTGGAAATTGTAGTTCTTATCCAATATAAAGATGATGTAAATGGGTTAAGTTTTCTTTTGTCAGACTTTCTTGTGTTTAAGAAATATGAGACTTAACCCCCTCTTCATGGTGGTAGAGGGTGAAACAGCAAGTTGTGAGACTTCATTCTGTGAACATTTTATCACACTGTTTTGTGAAAGTTTTGCCATACACACAAAAATCTTTAAATGAGAATATCAAAAGTACCAATTTTTTTTTGTTTCATTACTTTAGCCATGCTGTTTGGTGTTACTTGAGTATTTTACTGTTTTATAGCTAATGTGTAACACAATTTAATCCAAATGGAACTTAATAGAAATAAAAAGAACCCCAAGTTTTAAAATATCTATGTTGAATGTGGGGTTTTTTTCCTTCCCTTGACTTTGATTACATAGTTTGATGTACACTGCTATGTGGGAAGTATTCAAAACTGGAAGCACAGAGCCTCACTGCGTGGCTGCCAGCGCAGGGCTGCCTCCAGGCCTGGAACGCCTCCACCCTGGAGCTGCCGAAGCCAGGGCGGCCTTTCAGGATTGCCATATGGGCTCTTTGTGTTGCCTGTGCCTGGTAACCTGCTACAGCCCAGGGCTTCTGGGGGTGTCACTAGTGCTGTGCTCTGAGCCAGGGAGTGCTCATTTAGATGGAACTGGAATCCAGATAGCAGCCTTGTGTAAAAGCCTGGTTTAAGAGATGAAAATCTCGCACAGTAAGTGTTTAGGTTTTGTTTTCTCCCAAGCTGCTACCATGGGAATTAAGGTGACAAATCAAATGAATCTGTTTGGTAGTAACCTCAAGTTGAGTTATTGGTAGGACTTTAACAGCTCAGTGTTGCCACTCCTTACTGTCAAATCTAAATTAACTATTATATTTGTAGTATCTATGTTGATTTTTTTATTATGTATGTCTGGACGATTCATCATGAGGAAATGTATGCCAGAGAATAATTTGCATTGGGTTGTTTTGTTTATATTACTTTATTTCAACTTCAACTAAGTGATCATTTTGTTGGTTGGGGTTTTTTTTCCCACTTTAGAGATCAGATGGTCTTCTGAAGAAGTCATGGGTAGCTGTTGTAGCTGTCCAGATAAAGAAACTGTCCCAGATAACCACCGAAACAAGTTTAAGGTATGCAACTGGTGTGATGTGCTGTGAACTGTTTTGTTGCTTTCTTGCAGACTAGGCCTGTGATTAAAAAAACCTAATGAAAATAGAGTGCAATTTCTGAACAGCTGAAACATTGCAGAGTTGCAGGTGCCTGTGGCTTGTCTTGGGTTTGTCTTGCGCCTTTGAGAAACCCTCTCTTACCAGCGGTGACAAGAATTCCCTAGGCAGGGTAGGCTTTTTAGGACAGTTCTGATCTTCAGGAAAGAGAAGAAGCCCTGTGATTTTGACCCATCTCCATTTCAGTTGGTAGAGCCCAAGTAAGTGGTGTTGCCTCTGGAAGGTCATTGAAGGTTAAGTTAGAGAAGGAATCATTAGTATAAGGGAATAAATAGCTTTTGGAGAAGTGTGATTATGAACCTGAATGTGGGGTCAGCAATAGAAAATTTTAGAACTGCTGATTTTACTTGAAGGTCACTACTGATTATACGTTTTGAAAACTTCTGTCCTTTATGTGGAGAAATTTTATTTCTAAGTGCCCTTTTCTCCCATATATCTCTGGAATTTGTAAGCTTGTGAACACTTGTTCATGGGCTTAACTTGCTAAGCATGAAGCAGCTGAAGTCAGTGACTGTAAGTAAACATAGCCTTGCTTAGTCACACAAGTCAGATTTGATTCTGTGCTCCAAACTGTCTCTGTGAATTGACAAAGGAATGTAATGCTTCCATAGTGAAAAATGATTCATGTGTTGCCTGAGGGTAACAGTGAAATGAGCTTTAAAGCCATGGGAATTTCTGGAAATGTTTAATATTATCAGTTAAGAAAGCTGGAGGAAAAAAAATAATTCTATTTTCTTGCTCTTTATGCATCACTTTGTGTAACTAGTTCCTGTTTTTCTCCTTGTAGAATTTCTCTGTTGTTTGTGTGGGTCCCTGATTTAGCAGTGGGGGGTGGGGGGAGAGATAAAGAATGTAATTTGCAAAATGAGGAAAATGGGCATAAGCCTCAGAGGCAGATGAAACTATTCCTAATTCTTTTCAGTTGACTAGATGTTGAGTTGAAAATGTTTCTTTAAGGAGTAACATTAATTCCATAGGGAAATTTTTTTGGTAGCTTTTTTATTGATTAAGAAGGAATCCCACTGAAAGCAGCATTATAAAGTAAAATAGGGGGGAAATATATATTGTCCAAATTCTATAAAGGATGCAGATGACCTCAAAACTGGCTTAAAAGCAAAAAGAACAAGAGTTTAGCTTTATACGCACCTTTTCAGGCAAGTTAACTATAAGGTATTTGAATTATTTGTTGACATTAAAAAGGCAGCAAAATATCTAAAACCATCGGGTGATTCAGCACAGTGCAAGGCTATCCATGTATGTGAAGGAAGCTTTATCTTGGAGCCACTTACCCTTTCTCATTCCTTTTCACAACTGTAAGTGGGGTTATATGACAAAGCAAATATTATTTTTTTTTAGAAATGGGGCTCTGAAAGATTCCATTATCTGAGGTATGCCTTATCCATGTGGGAATACTAGAATATGTACATAAAGCCAGTTAAAAAAAATATTTAACTTACAAATCTCTTCTACTTCAAATTTCTCATCAGACTTTACAGTAATGTTAGGCAGTCTCATTTGTATTGGTTTTAAAGAAGTATTATTTTAATTTTTTAAATTCTGGGTTAGAGTAGCAAAGAAACTAGTATCTTGAAACTAGTTTTTTTTTCTTTTTTTTAGACGTTCACTTCAAGGATTGTAACTAATAAGACAGCACAGATGGAGTCTACCAGTCAGGCATTAAGATTATTAAAACTGGTGTTGTTTCTCAAAAGAGTAATTACCTAATGCTTTTTAATTTCTTTTTTATAGGTTATTAATGTGGATGATGATGGTAATGAACTGGGTTCTGGCATAATGGAACTTACAGATACAGAACTAATTTTGTACACCCGCAAAAGGGACTCTGTAAAATGGCACTACCTCTGTCTCCGTCGCTATGGCTATGACTCAAATCTTTTCTCTTTTGAAAGTGGTCGAAGGTGTCAAACTGGACAAGGTATGTGAAGATGTTGTATATAAAGCTTTTTGGAAATTTATTTGACGTTGGAAGATATTTGCCAGTCCTTTGGCAGGAGTTATAAAGGCTACAGTTCTATATGTGAATGTGGTTTCTGGAAAAAAATTACCTTATGAAGAATGGTCTTCTAGTAGAAGGAGGATTTGAGCTGCACATAGTTTCTGGCATTGTAGGTCTGGAGGACTTCAAGCTTCTATGCGAGTATTCTTTTGGTCAACTTAGGAGGTGGATTTGACAGAGAAATTCTCCTGCCTCAGATGTTGACTTGACTTAGGGGGAGGCAGTAGAATCTAAAACTGTAGAGGAATCTCCTCAGAATTCAAAGAATTCTCTATTTTTAAGATTTCAAAAGATAGGAGCACTGATACGAACCGGATGTCCTCACCTTATTATTGTCTTCAGTAATAAATTTCTGTGTCATCCTCCTCCTAAAGCAAATACCACTTTCATTAATATCAATGACATAATTCTCAAATTTTGACATGTTTTTGTATGAAGCGTGTATACTTCATCTGTGCTCAGTTATTTTTTGTATGGCTTTCATTGGAAAAAGATGATTACCTTTCCACTACCCAGACCATGCTTGCCTTGGCCAAGGTTGGCTCCCTCTGAGAAGGTTCAGGTGTTTCTCTCTTCCCTGCAGAAGTCCCCGAGGGAACAGCTGTTCAGTTGAGCTCTCAGCCTCGTTTTGCATCTTCCTACCATGAGATAGCTCTGTGTAGTTGGAATTCTTATGCATTCATGTATTGTGGAATTAAGTTCCAATGTTTTTCTGGATATTTAGCATTTACTAGTGTTCTTATCAATAATTTTAGACATTGAGAAATTGCAAGTTTTGTTTTTTAATTTCACTGTTAAAAATCAGAAAGATGGAAGAACTTGATCATGAATAAACCAAGTCAATATTCATTGTCCAAGCAGACGTAAAGGAAGACAAGTTTTTTTTAATGAGAGTTTAAAAGGCACTCTCAGTTCATCTCCTAATGGAGAAATGGAGGTATTTTCAAACATTGAAGTATACTCCATACTAAACTAAATTTTCATAATTCTTAAAGTAATAAACTTTGTTTTGAAGATAATCACTTTAATGGGTTTTGCAGGTTTAATTTACTGCTTCTTCTGAACATTGAAAACAGATACTAATAATATTTAACGGAAAATACTACTCTGAAGGCTCTTCTCTACAGTCTGTTAGCAAGTCTTCAAAATCTTACACCAACTCTAATTCACTTCTCTGCTTTCTTTCTAATTTTTCTTTTTTTTTTTTTTAAATGAACAAGCTTAAGGAGGCTGTGTAAGCAGCAACCCTTTCCTCCCTCTTTTGTTTCTTGCCTTCCATATGTAATACTAAAATACTGTAAATATTGAGAAAAAAGAAATCTGGCAGAAAATGTTCTCTGCTGCCCTTTTGCAATGGAACATTGTTCCTTAGACCTACAGTGGGTTTTGTGGGCACAGTTGCAAAATTTCACTTCATGGGATGACAAAGTAGTTTTTCATTTGAGAATTTCCTGAATGCTGTCCAACAACTTCTTACATCAGTTAGTATTCTTGTTTCTGTTTTTTTCTTTAATATCAACTTCTGTTGATAAGTTTGAGAAGCAATGATGGTGAAACATTGAGTTTGTGCTAGGTATTAAAAACCTTGAAGACATATTTTGGAAGCACATCTAACTGATAATTCAGGACCTAGAACCTGGAGAAGCTGGTATGTCACCAGTTGTGTGATAGATCACATTGTATTTAATATGAATGTATTTAAAGGCAGCTGAATTTCTCAGAAGCCTACTGGGAGCTTTTTAAAATTTGTGAACCTAGATTTTTAAAAAATTCTGGTTTTTGTCTATTAAGATTTAAATATCCCGTGAGAATGTTCAGAAATATAAAAAATATTAAACATGGACTATTGTACTTGTCTGGATTAGGGGTCAGGGACATAGAGTGGTAGAAGCTCTGTAGCTGCAGTGTTGCAAACATGAAGCTTACTCAGTGCAGCAGCTGCATATTAATAGGTGAGCATCATTCCTCGTAGCCCATGTGGTATATTCCCAGCTGGGGCTGTGTGAACTTGGGCCACATGAAGTATTTCAGGTGGTTCTGATCTGTCACAGCTCTGCATCCCTAAAGAAATATATGATGAAAGTGGTTGCCGGCATATTCACATGACTGCACTTACAGAAGTAGCTATATAGGTAGGTAGTTTTCAGTAAAGAGTGTTTTAAGATTGTAATACTCACTTTAAAAAATGAGTACCTGCACCCACGTTTAACAAGCGTGTCAACTTTAACTTCATGCTTTCAATGGAAGAATAATCCAAAGCTGCGACTTTGCTGGTGAGGGTAAGTTGGGACACTCCCTGCTGTTCAAAGGCAAAGTGGCACAATACACACACGAAATACATGGTATTGCTGCTGACTTTGTGTTCTGTGTCTATCCTTTAGCCTAAAGCAACTAGTTTGTTAACTGTCCGTTTCACACAGTTTGTCTTACTAGCTTTTCATTTTAGTCTTCTTGAAGAAACTTAAACTTTTACCTAGTGTTTAAATCCTTTTCTGTTGTGCAGGTACCTTATTTTTATGGTAGTTTAATAGAAATCTGATTTAGGAAATACGACTTTGCAGCACCACAGTAGTTTCATTGAATGTTTTTTAAATACATATTTGTTTAGCAGGTATCGTTTTTATCAGCTTTTAAAAAAAAAATCTTGTTTTTTTCCTCCCCCTCATTTAGCACTCAAAACTTAGTTTTGCTCCTAACTGAATCAGTTTCCTGTTCTAATTTAACTTTTGGTGCATGGGAACCTTATTCTTCTATAAGATAACCACTTTAAAGGTTGTTACAGTAGTTTTGTGTGTTTTGGTGCAATTAAACATTTTGTAACACTTTTGCTTCCTTAACAGGTATTCATTATGTGGATTCCAGTTCTATTTCTTGAAAGTTATATATATTGTAAGGCATGTTTCAGAGTTATAGGATTTTGATTTTTTTTTTTGGTGTATTTATAGGAATCTTTGCCTTTAAGTGCGCCCGGGCAGAAGAGCTGTTTAACATGTTACAAGAGATAATGCAGAATAATAGCATAAATGTAGTAGAAGAACCAGTAGTAGAAAGGAATAATCATCAAACTGAGTTGGAAGTACCAAGAACTCCTCGAACACCTACCAGTAAGTATGGTTCTACTGTCAGATGACATATTTGAATGTAATGTGGTACTTAGCTGAAAATAGCATTTATCTGAATTTAGTCTTTAAGTAACTAAAAAGAAAGCTAATTTAAAGCTAAGAGGTTAATTACCCCTAAGAGTAATGCATTCTCTTGAGGTACTTACTGGGGATTGTCTTTAAGAAATAAGTTTTGGGAACTTAGTTGTTGCATAAGAACACTTATGAATACACCTATTGAATTGTATTGTGATATATCAACATGCTTTACCTGTAGCATTTCAGAGAAATGTTAATGTTGGGCAATGTTTCAAACTTTTTATTGGGGAAAAAATACTATTAAAATCACATATGCAGTGGCTTTGGAATCTTTCTTTTGCTCTCAGTAGATGGATGGGTGAGTGAAGTATTTACTTAGAATCTTCTGGTATTTTTGAAATCTCAGGCAGATGGCTTGATATTTGAAAGTAGCAATTCCAGTTTATTGATGATTTCAGAGATGGAAGCTTAGGTAAGTGAGTCTCTGTCAGGGAGGGATGTTAATGGTAGAAGAAGCTGGATAGGGAGTTTACTGGGTGTGTAATACACCTAAGTTTCAGTGGTTGCTTCAGAAATGTGTTCCAGTAAATACCAGGATGCTCTTCTGTTTTCTATTTCCTTCCTCCAAGCACAGTTGAGCTTTGTGAATATTTAATATTGTTTTACATATTTTACTTTCTTTTTTGAAAATTAAACTTAAGATCTAAAGTGTCTTATTCATATGCAGTAAAATGTTCTATTTTAATATAGTTTTGCTTGTTTTCTAATTGAATCAGCTCCTGGGTTCAATGCACAAAGTTTACCTAATGGCTATCCCAGATACCCGTCTTTTGGAGATGCTTCATCACACCCTTCCAGCAGACATCCTTCTGTCGGCAGTGCACGCCTCCCCTCTGTCGGTGAAGAATCAACACATCCTTTACTCGTAGCAGAGGAGCAAGTGGGTGGTTTTTTTCCCTTCATACAACTTAGGTTCTACATTACTTCAGATTTTTCTAATGATTGTTCTGTAGGCTTTCACTTGCGTTTTTCAGTATCAGGTGTAATGTATTCCTACAATGTTTTAACTACTTCAGAAAAGTGTTTGCCTTGCCTCTTTAAAATGATACTTTCTAGAATGGCTTGCTGAGGAATTCATATTTATATACAAATAAAGATGTAGAACGTATGTGTTTGCATTATGCTCTTTTCAAAAATTTCAGTAATTATTTTTAAACGTGAGTAATTGTGTGTTATAATGAGAGATCCTGGTCAAAACCTTCTTTATATGTAGGTCTTCTATTTGCCAGATAGAAATCATGGAATAAGTTAGGTTAGAAGGGACCTCTAGTCCTCTAGATCGAAGTTTTAAGTTAGAGACAGCTGCACAGTCCCAGTCATGTTTTGAATACTACAGTCCAAGGAGATTCCATGGAATCTGAGCCATGTGTTCCAGTGTTTCACCACCTTTGTTGTGAAATCATTTCTCCCTAATGTGTAATCAGATTTTTGCCTGTTACAGCCAGTGTCAGCTGTCCCTTAGCCTTTTGCTGAACATCTCCACAAAGGGTCTGGCTCTGTCTTTGCTTTATCTGTTAGGTAGTTGAAAACAGCTGTTAGGTGGTTCCTCCTCCTTCTCTTGAAATGGAACAAGGCTGGTGTCCTCAGCTTCTCCTTGTATGTCACATGCTCCAGCTTCTCTCTAGTCATGGCCCTCCACTGGACTTGCCTCAGTATGGTGGTCTGTCTTGTACTAGGAAGCTCAGATTCAGGCTCATGAGAGCTGAATTGATGGTAATAGTAACTTTCCTTAACTTACTGGCTGTGCTATTGCTAACACAAACCAGTGCCTGTTTGGTTTTCATTGCTGCAAGAGCACGTTGCTGACTCACATTCAACTTACCTGGACCGCTGAAGTTTTGCTGCAAAGCTATTTTCAATCAGTTGGTATCTAGCCTGCACTGCAGGTGCTGTTTCATACCAAGCACTGGACTTTGTATTTGCTGTGGCTGAACTTCATAAGGTTTCTGTGAGGTTGGTTCTGCAGGCTGCTGAGATCCCTCTCAGTGGAAACCCTACTAGTCTGGATAGACTGAAAACTTTCAGGGTATGTTCTCTCTCATCATTCAGGTTGCTGATGAAAATGATAGTCAAGTTTAATAATGTCATGTGGTTTAGGAAGACTTTGTGTGACAAGAAGCAGTGTTGGAAACCAGAGAAGGTAACCAGAGCAGAGTGCAGTGAACTATCTTGTGGGAAAGGATTTGTTAGGAGCCCTCGCAGAAGAGCTCAGGTGTTATTGTTGAAGTTACTGAATAGTAAATGAGTTTAAAAAATCAGTGTAGGAGTCAAGTGAGGTGGTAAATGACACTCCAGTTTGCAGAGAGTTGACAGAGAGGTTGGCAAGCTACATGACTGCTGCTGTAAAATACTACTTTTGCTGTTTGGGTATCCAGACATAGAATTAAAATTTAGAGAAGGAATCCAGTCTTTTCCATTCAGCCTTGTACTGATCCACTGTGGAAATTGGAGGGATAACCTAGGAATGTATTTCTGCCTTTCTTAGTGACATACGGTGCCAACTCCTGCTTCTTTTTAATCCTAAGTGCCACACTTCATGTGGAATTGTATATTTTTCTACTTGAGTTCCTGTTCTTAGGAGGCTGTTGGCTCTTGAAGAAAGAATGGACAGTTCTTCCTGTAGACACAACATCTTTTTGTTGCTGGAGTAGTGCACAAGGCAAGAGCCTGACGGTTTTCTTACATCTCTGTGGTTTTCTTTTTGGTTGTTTTTTTTTTTTTCTTTTTACGGACAGTAGATTTCCTTTGCAGTGTGGAAGTTATGAACATAAACGTAGCCAAAGTAATTGTTGGTCACTGGTAAGGGACAACAAAGTAGAGCTCTCACTGATCTGCCCAGGTAAAGTAATGAGCTAAGTTGGAGAAGCCCAAGGTTGCCTTGATGAGAGCCAAGCTATAATAGACCCTGAAAAGCTAGAACTAGAGCACAGCTGAGATAAAACATCAAATAAAAGTAATTATCAGTGTAAGATAAAAATTTTAGTTTTTTGTTCAAAAAACATGAATGTAATAACAAAATTTCAGGGGAAAAAAACCTAAAACTGACTACAGTTGAGTAAAATGCAAGCGAGGGGACTTTTGCTCTTAAACACCCCCCATCACAAGTTTTTCTTTTCAGGTATTTTGATTAAAAAAGTGGGGAGTTAAGAAGCTAATAAATTTGGAGGGGGGCATGGAAAGGCACCATAGTGTTTGAATTTCTTCATTTTTCTTTCCCCTTTAGGTGCACACTTACGTAAACACTACTGGAGTACAAGAGGAACGAAAAAATCAATCAAGTGTGCATGTGCCACTGGAATCAAAGCTTTCAAACACTGAAACAACTAAAGTGAAAGAAGATCAGATGTGTACTGATGACAGAGATGCTCAGGTTCTCCTGGAGCCTGAAGGAGTGAAGTTTGTTTTAGGACCAACACCTGTTCAAAGGCAGTTAATGGAAAGAGAGAAACTGGAACAACTTGGGAGAGATCAAGTTAGTGGCAGCAGCACAAACAACACTGAATGGGACACTGGGTACGACAGTGATGAACGTAGAGAGACACCATCTGGTAATAAATTGGTGTATGAAAATATAAATAGGTTATCAATCCCTAGTGCCTCGGGGGTCAGGAGAGGTCGCTTGACATCAACCAGTACCTCAGACACCCAGAACATTAACAACTCTGCTCAGAGGAGAACTGCGCTGCTGAACTACGAGAACTTGCCATCCTTGCCTCCTGTTTGGGAAGCCCGCAAGCTGAGCAGAGATGAAGATGACAGTTTAGGACCAAAGACCCCGTCTCTGAATGGCTACCACAATAACCTAGATCTAATGCATAACTATGTCAATACAGAGAATGTAACAGTACCAGCAAGTGCTCATAAAGTAGAATTTACACGACGTCGGGACTGTACCCCAACAGTCTTTAACTTTGACATTAGGCGTCCAAGTTTAGAACACAGGCAGCTCAACTACATACAGGTTGACTTGGAAGGTGGCAGTGACTCTGACAACCCTCAGACTCCAAAAACCCCCACCACTCCACTTCCGCAAACTCCAACCAGGCGCACAGAGCTGTATGCTGTGATAGACATTGAAAGAACTGCTGCTATGTCAAGCTTGCAAAAAGCACTGCCCCGAGATGATGGTACTTCTAGGAAAACTAGACATAACAGTACTGACCTGCCTATGTGAGCCTGGGGAGCATTGAATCATTTGCACCTTTTGTGAAGTTTCTAAAATTGAAGATGCGAGTACTTTGTGTTTCTTAACACTAACGCCTTTTATAGACTAATAGAACTTTTTCTGCATACTTCGTGTATACTTGTCTGACTAAAGGGAATTAATGTAGAGCAAGTATTCATTTTAGGTAACACTATTTCATTCTACAGTAGAAGTAATTACTGCATAGCAGCATCACCACCTTTCACAGTGCCTCTTTAATTGATTAGAGTCTGAGTGACATGCCAGTTTTGAATTTATAAATATTCTGGTCTGGTGCCTATACTCATTAATGGCATTTATAACACTTTTTAAAGCCTCTTGATATGTGCATTATTAGCAGGTAAACCTAATCTTTCAATATACATATCTGACGTTCATTCCTCATTGAAGTGGTTCCTCCAGAACGAAATGTATGTAATGCGTTAATTCACTCAGTTTGGCATACACAAGATGGATTAGTTCATCTCAAGGAATACAAACACCACACCTTTTTTGTCTGTGGGCAAGAAGGCCTCTAATTCCTGACAGTTTTCTTAATTTGTGTGATATTTGAGAGGTCACATTGACAGTTGTTGATCAGAGCTATAATCACATCAAAAACCAGCCTTAAGCTCCTTCCACTGGAATAGAATTCCAAGTGACGTATCAAATTCCCACTGAAATCTGTCAAAATTTTAATCTCATCAGAGTTTTGGGGTTTTTTGTGAAGGAATTCACAGGTGGGCTGTATGAATTAAGGCTCTCTTGTCATTTCTTAGTTCAGTGTGCCTTCCTTTCTTTGCATTTGTGTGTTTCCTTTTTATTTGTTCCATAATGTCTTGTTTTAAAAGTCAAAATTTTGTACACAGCTTTAATTGTTCAGGGTCATCTATGTGTTTGTCTTACTCTCTGCATTTGACAAAGAAAGACTCTTGAAGGTCAAATGGTTGTCTTTGTCCAGTGTTCTACTTTTTTATGCCTGACAGAAATATCCCAGCTCTCCAGCAGCATGCATTATTGCACAACTGGAAAGGTTTATTATGCAGTTGTTGTCTTCCTCTAAAGCATCAAACACAGGTTACATGGGAGGCAGGGTACTGGACTTGATAGTTCTTTATAGAAAGTTGTACGTTCTAGCAATGTGCATCCATAGGTGATAGTATTCTTTAATTTAGAAAGATACCTAGTGAATTATCTGAAGGTAGTATTATCTATGAGCATACTTGTTTTCCTTTTGCAGTTGGTGAATTTGGTTACAATGATGGCTGCTCAGTGTAACAGGTACATCCAGGTAGAATGTTGTTTATTGAATATGCCAGAGGCACCCTTAGAAGTTTTTGTTCTGTTTTGTTTATTAATACTCTGAATAACCTTAGAATTCTGGCAGTATTGCAGGTGCACCTTGGTACAGCAGCAGAAGAGATTGCTCTTGAGCCTGTGATTGCAAAGGAACTGACACTTGTGTGAACTGGTATGATGTAATATAACCCTTGAACTGTGAGGAAAAACATGCAAGAAAAGCCATTTGGAGATCTGAAAAAACATTAAGGGTCTCCATGCAATATTTGAATGAAAGTTTTATAAAAGCCAAACTACAATTATTTTCTGTCTTTTGAATTGGTGTGTATGTCTGCTCCTCCAACTTTTTTCTTTGGTCTTCTCTCATTTAGTAGTGGCAGCAGTAGTAGCGCCTGAAATACCTGTGTCTTGCCATACCATTAGGTGGTATCAGGCAGCCTTCTCACTCTGGCTTTCATTATTCTTTATAGACTGTATGGTACTGAAATAGCAGATGGACAAAGAACAGAATTTGTAGAAGTAAAAGATGGGAGTCATTGAGACCATTGTGAGGAACTTAAAAGAGATTTTTTAAAACCCCCCTTCATAATGACTTCATGGTCAGCCTCTGCATACTCTTGGGATAGACTCACTGACTTGTGGGGAGACCTTGGTACTCAAGAAGGTAAAGACTGCCTAGATCTAGGCATTTTAAGGGTCTGAAATCTCTGCCTGACAGGAGGTTGTAGCCAGGTGGGGGTTGGTTTCTTCTCCCAGGCAACCAGTGGCAGGAAAAGAGGACATAGGCTTAAGCTGTGCCAGGTAGATATTAACAAAAAATTGCATTGGAATAGGCTGGCCGGGGAGGTGTTTAAGGAAAGGCTGGACATGGCAGTTGGTGCCATGGTCTGGTTGACAAGGTGGTGTTCAGTCATAGGTGGAACTCAATGATCCAGAGGTCTTTTCCAAGCCTTCTGATTCTGTAAGTGCTCCCTCAGATCTCTGCCATTGCCTCACCTTATGCTATGGACCTCCTGGTCTGTACTGAAGAGAAATTGCCATGTATTGCAAAATACTTACTGGGTTAATAATATTGGTGTGATTCTTGTTCTCAGCATATAACTCACTTAAATTTGTGAGCTGAACTAATGCTTCAGCATGTGTTTTGAGACAAACGTGTTTGATCTAGCTAGCTGCTTAGAAATACATGGTCCTCATCTGTATAGCTGGGACTAATTAACTGGACCCTTAAAACATATTCGTGAGGCAGGGAAGTAACAACATTCTTAACTGCTAAATAGGGAAGCAGAGGCTTTGGATAGATTGTAAGTGACCTGCTGAAATTTCAGCAACAAGCCATATCCCTCCTTAGGTCCAGTGCACTGTCCTATGGATTTATTATGAATAGTCTCAGATTAAAAGAATGGTCTGAGCAATTTTTTTACATTGTTGCAAGTTTCACAATGTTTTCTTAGCTCTGGTCCCCAGAATTGAGAACATACTGAAATTTCAACTGTCTGTAGCCTTAATTATATTAACAAGTCTGATGACATATTTTCCAGTACTACTTTTTTAACCTATTACTTTTTACAGGTGGGATAATGCTTTCTCATTTTGTGTACGCTGCAAACATACTGCGTAGTCCCTGTCACCCACACGACTCGTCTTTAGCATTCCTTATTTTCTGCTCCTTGAAGTAGATGCAGTTGCAATGCACTTTACCCTTTGAGACTTGGTAAATATTTTTTCAATTCAGTCTCTTTTAAAGGCTGTGATGTTAGATTTAGTGTCTGTAATTTGGGATTCAGTTTTCAGCTGAAATCTCTCCATGGTATTTAGATCATATTTATTTTGGGCCCAGAGGTGTATAGACTGAGAAACTAGAAATATGTAACCATTTTCTTTAGTAAATGTGGCATGTTAAGTTTACATAAACTAGGTCCTGTAAAAATGGTAGCATCTCCATCAATTCTACTTTTCATCCATAAGGAGCAGTCAGTCGGTTGCTGCCCTTCAAACACATTTGACAAGGGGAAACCTTTAACTGTAGGTATGCCTTTAGTGCAATGATTTGGGAAAGACATACATTACTGTATTTTTTAAAGAAGGAAACAGAGTTGTTAGAGAACACAATATAGTGACCAAAAGTACCTAATAAAGATTGTGCTAGAAATACAGGGAGTGAGAATTTATTCCATTGTTGAATCAGGAAGATAATATATTCCTCAAAATTATGTCAGAAGGAGGACCAATTGTTTTAATTTTTGTGGTGTTTTTTGCTGACTTCCTAAAACAATATTAGAAAAGACCATTCTGAAAACCTTGATACTCATCAGAACATCTTTTGTTTCCCCCAATAAGTATGTTTTGCATGTGATGGATTGAATCTGATGGTGTGCGTTGAAGCACTATTCCTATTAAAGTCTTCAGAGCTTTTATAGAAAATGTAAGTGTTGAAGTAGAAATTTCATATAATTAATTGATAAAATGTCCTTCCCCCACCCCCCGATGTTTGGATATTTTTGTGTGTTTGCACCTCTGACTAGGGCTTAGGTGTAAAAAGGATCACAGAAATGTGTAAACTGTACAAAGTCCAAACCAATGTCAAAACAGGGCTGCTTTTTGTAGGTGACAGACCAGCAGTTGATTTTGCTGGTTTTATAACACTGTATATTGGCTCAAAATCTGGCTGTTCTTGTTTTTGTTTTATATTTAACCACTTCTCAATGAGAGAGATTCAGGAGAGAGCAGATTGTTCTTATTCGTTATCAGTGAAGTAAAAATGGAAATTCTGATTAATGTTAGTTACTATTTTGAGTATATAATGATGTGTCTGATTTGGATGTCTATTTCTAAGCAGTATTCCTCGCTTCAAGTAAGGTGAGATCAATGGTGAAATTCCATTTCTGCACTGTACTAATTTATTTAATGGCTGCAAATAAGAGGAAATTAATGGAGTAGGAACTAGTAGTGAACTTAAATCTGAAATTCTCCTATTTCCCCTAAAGGAGTTTGGTCCTTCATTGTGATAGATAATGTTAGGTATTTTTGGAATTAAATGATATGATCTTTCCCATCTCTTCCTTGAGGTAGCAATTCAGGCATTTATATTTGACAGTATTTACTTAATATAAACCTAAGTTCATTTATTATATCTTTATTTTTAATTCATATACACTCCAAGAAAAAAAAAATCCAGAAGTTCCACCACAAAAAACTGCGTTAAGATGGAGTCAGGTTTGCTGATGTCCTTCTTACAGACCATATGAAAAAGGAAGTCATATGGAGGTTCTTTCACAATCTTTAGGAATTACTTCCTCTTTTGGACAAGATAAGTGAATCAGAAAGAAAAAAAAGAGCAACTTAGCATCTGCAACTCTGACCATGTATACATCATTTCTTGTGCTGTGCTGTAAGGTATGTGACTAAGTCTGTCAGATGTCTTATGAGGGTCTTTTCCTAACGGTGTTTACTCCGGATTAACGCAGTCTTTTGTTTGGAGGTATGTAGGTGTACAGATAGAAATAGAATATGAGAAATAAGGTCGATGAAATAAGTGTTGGACATTTTTATATTTTTATATATTATGAAGGGCATTTTTGAAATTTTTCTCGCAGTTTTAGTAATTATTTAGTGTGGTAATATACATATATTGTAACAATGTTTTCCGCTATATCCATTACTTTGGTGTAATTCTATTTTACGTAGCAAATATGTGTATATACAAAGGAAATAATGTAAAAACGATGATTAAAAAAATAGGCTCAAACCCTTCAGAACAGGGACCATCTTCCTCTGTGTCTGCAAAGTACTAAATGCCTTGAGGTCCCAGCCAGAGCTCCCATCTGAGACCTGTAGTGACCGAATTGCCAAGTGAGGAGTGTGGGGGAAGCAGCTCCTCTGCTTTCCGTGAGAAGCCTTAGTATAAAAGGTGCCGTGAAGCTCACCCTACCCATCCCCAGTGCTGGGGCTGTGCTGTGTACGGCTACTCCCAACACCACCTGCCGAGCAACCCAGAGAGCCCAGAGTCCAGGCATCCTTTGCTTCGGTCCTTCCCTTTGGCAGTAGGAAAGGAAGTCTGACAAGGAGCTTTGATGTCATCAGGAAATCTTCCTTGTTAGCAGGGTGACCCTTCCAGAGCTTGTTCGGTCCGCATGCAGTGTCCTTTGAAGCTGAACAAATGATTCATGTTGACTTCAAGGGCCACTGGATGGGCTCCCTGCAAGATCAGGTTCTGCTGATGTAACAGCTCTGTTACACCTGAGGACCTGGTTGGTCAAGTTCTTCAGGAATGGTCTAAAAAGATGTAAAAATATAAATTATTTAATTACGTGTACTGAAAAATCCTATTTGTTGTGGTCAGAGTTCAGATAATTATGGGAATTTTGATTTCTTAGTCATATTTGCATATATATTGCTTTAACTATTGTGTATGAAAGAGGAAGTGATTCTAAAATGTGTGAAAGATTAGGATTACACCTGTTTTTTAATGGTCATGTTATTTAGGAATGGATGTCAGTGAATTGAACTCCATAATAATGCAGTTTTTTTGCATTGGAATATGCGTGTATATCATACACCCACATTTTATATATAATGTATTATATATTTGGTACTAACTTTGTAGTTTGAAATTTTGCCAAATCGCGAACACAGATGTTCTCACTTGTAAGACTTTGGTACTTAAAACTGAATGTATAAGAAATACTCTGGTATGAGAGGAAAGAGTGTTGTATGGTGTCCCACAGTCCAGATGGCTCGACCAGCAGGCCTGTTGCCTTTTTCACGTCTCGCTTCATTGCAGCATCACCTTTGGTCTCCTGGAAAGCAGTCTGTGTCCCAGCCAAACTGCAGGCCAGCTGCACACCGCACTAGCCTCAAAGCTGACTGGTAGTAGTGATACAACAGTCACCAGTGTGCCACAAATGCGTTTATTAAATGCAGGAATAGACATTTCTACAAAGGCCAGGATCTTATGTTGTATGTTCCTTTCTTGTTATTACATTGTATCATATTGTAAGATTATTGTATGTCCTAATTTGCATTATAAAATGTTTTTCCTACTTAAAGGCATAAATATAGCAACTTTGTATAAAGGTAGCTTTCTAGATTTTTATTTCTTTTATATAAAAAAGTCTAAACAGTGGGAGTACCATTGCCAAATTGTTTATAAAATTTCAAGTAATTTTCCCTGTTTGGTAAATTTGTTTTTACGAACATTCCGTATTTCTTATACTATGCAGAAAGAGTGTATTTTTATGCCATTCCACATTAATCTTAAAAAAATAATTTCACTTCTTTTAAGCTGTCATTATTGAGAAAGCTTACCAAATGTGCATTTTTAAAAAATGTGTTATGTATTATGACAACATTTTTCCCCTTACCAGTGCCAACTTCATTTGAAAAAAAAAAAAAAAATTGTAGCATGGCAATAAACTATTGATTTTACATTAAAAATTGTCTGTGGGTTACTTCAGTAGTTTGCAGTGTTAGTGTCACTGTATTGTGTTTTGTTTGTATAATCTTTTTTGCTTTCCTTTAAATCATTGCTTCAGGTACCTCTCTCTGCCCTCCTCCCTGCCTCTGTATTTGATTACTCAGTGGTAAAAAAAAACCCCAAAACTGATCATGGTGATCTGAAGTCTGTATATTCATCTCCAAGATTTTTTTCATTTCTGCTGGTTTTCTGTCACATTTTTGTCATGCACGTAGATTGAGATTTTTTTAAAATGAGGCACTTTTTTCCTTCACATACAGTGCAACTTGAGAAATTGCCCTTGGCAATTGAGGGCACTGCACAGCTGAGAGAGGCAGGAGCCCAGAACCAGCACTGCTGCTGTGTTCTCCTATTCTGGTGTCACTACTTTTACACATTAAAAGTCATAGCCTAGCAATGGCCAAAAGCCCCTAAACCAAATTGACTATAATCTTCTGTAGTAAGTTTTTCTGTGAGCATTGGATCTTTCAAAGGCCATAACTTGGATAAGTCTGAGGCACTTTAAAATCTTTTTTCTCCCAACTCACCACAGTAGCAGTTAATGGGAATTAAAATGAATTATTACTTCAGTGCAGATCTTTATAAATGCTGTGATTCTGAAAGAGAATCTGTTTACATTGTTTTAGTTGGATTATTTGCCCTAGCCAAAACTTAAATAGTTTTCTGCATAACTATGAGGAAAACTAAAGATATTTAACTCAGATTAGTCTAGTTTTCAGAACAGGGTTGTGGAGGGAAGTGTATCTAACTCTGAAGAAAACAGGACAAAAAGCCTAACATACTCAAGAACAAACACTAACCAGGTATTGACACACTTAAAATTATCAATACAGGTGAGAGTTGGCAGAGTTTCAGTGCTGTTCTTTTTTGCTGTCTGCACTGGGATGGATTTCTGTCTTTGGCCAGTTTGAATCTAGAACAAACAACTTTGCATGTATCCCAAGAATTTAGTATCTGGCAGCAAGAAGAGAGATACCAGCTGGAATTAATTCTTGAGTATGAGTCATACAAAATAATACAGGTTGGTTTTGGTTTTCTTTTTTATGACCAGGTAACAGACTTTGTGTGTAGAGGAAAAGCAGTGACAAAGCAAGGTTTAGCTGTTGTCTCACACTGGCAAAGCTGCCAGGGGAATCGTTACTAATTTTTCTGTATTGAAATGCAGAGTATATTGAGCAGTTTGTGCTGGGGATCTCCACTGCTTTTAACTGGAGACGTGCTCTAAGAACAGCCACCTGAGATGGTCTGTCAAGTGCACTGGAGGCCAGAAGCAGTAAATAAAAATGCTTTTGACCTGTTTGAGAACTGACCTCCAGGAATATCACAGAACCGCAGAATCATAAAATAGTTTGACTTAGAAGGGACCTTAAAAATCATCTAGCTCCAAACTCCCTGCCNGCGGGGGGCCCCGAAGGTTCTGGAGCCGGGGCGGGGCCGGCCCCGCCTTGATTCTTGAGAGCCATGATTCGTGTGTTTGGGTGTTTGATTCTTGTTCATTTAAGGCCTTGGGTGCTTTGCAAACGTTAGTCCTTTAAGGCATATATTGGGAACTGGTGTAATTAATTTATGTTGATATGCCAAAAAAACCCCAAAAAAACCCCGAGTTCAGCTCAGGTATTGAAATGCTAAAGCCTCAGTATAGTCAGTAAATAGAGGTTTTTTTAATTCCTGCTGGTTGTGCCAGCCCTCGGGTTATATGGAAGGCCGGTTAGTTGGGCAGAGCAGCAGTGCAGGCGCAGCCGTGGAGTGATGTGCTGGTGGGGCCTTGGAGGTGTGTGCACTGCCATCTCTGCGAGCAGCTGCACTCCGTTCTATAATCCCTTCTCAAGACTATGAGATTGCAAGACAGATTTTTAAGAACCTTGACTATTTCTTAAATATACCTTTTATCACAACCGAATGGGGTATGGAAGTAATNAGAGCCCAATCCAACTTGGCCTTGGACACTGCCAGGAATGGGGCACCCCCGCTGTCTCGGAGCAACCTGTTCCATTCTCTGCACCGGCCGTAAGGAATTTCTTCCTGACAGGTCTCCGGCTCACACAACCCGTGCCGGGGCCGCGCAGCCGCTGAGGGCGCCTGGCGCGGGGGCCGGACTGCGGCTCCCAGAACACCGCGCGCCGCCGGAAGCGGCGGCCACTCCGACGCCAGTTCCGGTGGAGCTCGTGGGGGCTGCGGCGCGGCGCTGGTTCNGTTCAGCTCAGGTATTGAAATGCTAAAGCCTCAGTATAGTCAGTAAATAGAGGTTTTTTTAATTCCTGCTGGTTGTGCCAGCCCTCGGGTTATATGGAAGGCCGGTTAGTTGGGCAGAGCAGCAGTGCAGGCGCAGCCGTGGAGTGATGTGCTGGTGGGGCCTTGGAGGTGTGTGCACTGCCATCTCTGCGAGCAGCTGCACTCCGTTCTATAATCCCTTCTCAAGACTATGAGATTGCAAGACAGATTTTTAAGAACCTTGACTATTTCTTAAATATACCTTTTATCACAACCGAATGGGGTATGGAAGTAATTTTATTAATAAAAGCATTGTTTAGGTTGTTAGCGTCAGGGATTTTTAAAACACATAGTTTTACTGAAGCTGGAATAATATTCTTTTGTTATCTATGTTTTAGGCATCCATTTCCCTTGCTCCTGTGAACATTTTCAAGGCAGGTGCAGATGAAGAGAAGGCAGAAACAGCTCGGTTGGTAAGTTTAATTCTCCAAGAAACTGTTAGTACTTGAGGTAATTAAACTTTTGTCTTTCCTACTACTAAAATGCTTTCACTGTGTCATGATATAGAACTTCTGTGTCTAACTGGCTTTCCTTGTTGCATGTCTGTGAACAGAAGAGACGAGGAGTGTTGTTTTTACTGAAAATTAAGAGAAGCTCTTCATTGCCAAAACCAAAGTAGCTCTACTGGAGCTCAGAAGATTGGTGTTTTATTGGGTGGCATTTCTTCTCGCTTTGAGACAGACTTACGGTTTCTGTGAGAATTAAGTATATATGATCTGGTTATGAAAATTTAGCAGTTAAGAAACTTGGACACAGCCTCCGTTGAAAGAGGGGGAAGGGTTGGTTAAAATGTCCTCTTGAAAGCTACGTGATAGTGTATAATTCTTGTATTACAGTAGAAGTAAATTGTTCCCTGAGGTATATTTATTTTCATTTCAGTCATCCTTTGTTGGTGCCATCGCCATTGGTGACCTAGTCAAGAGCACCCTGGGGCCTAAAGGCATGGTAAGACAGCTGCAGGCTCTCAGTAGTCACACCTGTTAATTTAGCTTTAATAGTTATAGTGCGTTTTCAAGCAGTGTTCTAAATCTCACACCTTGTAGGACAAGATTCTTTTAAGTACCGGGAGAGACAGCTCTGTGACAGTTACCAACGATGGTGCAACCATCCTGAAAGCTATTGGAGTTGACAATCCAGCTGCCAAGGTCTTGGTTGGTGAGTTCTTAAAGGCTTGATATTTCTTAATTTGTAACTCTGTTACAGTTTTTATTTGTTCTTCGAAAAGTGTTCTTGAAATACAGTGAGAAATTGAAGGGAGGGGGAGCAGGGCAGTAAGTACTCCTGAAGTAAGGAGGGCAGGGTACTGCAAGAGTTGTGGAATGCTGCAAAAGTAAAATTGAGATGTACGCTGCTTTTCAAAACTGTTCTGATGTCTTCTTTTCCCTCAGCCATGGTTTGTCCCAGGAGTCAGAAGGGACAAAAGACAGCTGTGTGCCCCTGTTTTTCCAGTGGGAAAATTCAGAACAGAAATCTGCGGGGCAACAGAGGTTCTCTCTGGTTCTCCCAGATTTAAATCTCTGTCATTCAGTGAGGACTGTACTTCTGAACAGAGTACAGTCATACATGATACTTTGTGATCAACTTTCTTACTGTGCCAGCGGTCCAGTTCTGGTGACAAGCAGGAGCCTGAGCAGTTGGGTGTCAGGTTTCCTAATGATTTTGTGCTTACTAGGTCCCAGTTTATCAGCAGTTGATGCAGCAGACCTGGTTATTATAGTCTCTGATCCTGTATGTATACCTTAGAGCTTCTATCCAGCTGTGCTTCCTTTTGATAATCATCTTTAGGACTGGGACCAGAGGGGAGCGTCTTGACCATTACCAGGCTGAAACTGGTGTCTAGGTTGCAAATAAAGAGCAGGAGTTTGAAGGATGCTGAATTTCATTTGCATCCCATGTTTTTCTGGGGTTTTTTTTGGAGTTCCCTCTTTACGCAAAGAGTAAGATCTGTTTCTCTCCTTCTGATGCATGAGAAAAATAGCATCAATACTGTGTTTTCCTTCTTCAGATATGTCAAAGGTTCAAGATGATGAAGTTGGCGATGGAACTACATCTGTCACAGTGTTGGCAGCTGAATTACTGAGGGTGATGTATCACATTTTTTCAGATGTTTGTTTGCCAATGTACTTCTGTGCTACCACCAGCAGGAGGTGTGTTATCCTGTTTGTGCAAAGGGCACCCAAAGCATAGGAAGGAATAGCTTGCTCTTTTGCTATTTAAATTGGTAGGGGGAAAAAACAACCCTTAAGTATTGCATCATCATTTTTTTGGTATTATTTTAGACTATTATTCCTTATATTATTTTTTATAAACTCTCAGGTATTTTAAGTTGACTCCTATAGGTCACTTCCTGGCTATTGCACTGGGCAGCGTGCAGCACTGCTTAGTTGTGAGGCTCAGTCCTCTGAAATCAGTTTCCATAACATTAATGAGGAAATTACTGCTAAATTATGTTCTTTGCTCAAGACCTGAATTCATAGTGTTCCTTTAAACTCTGTATGGGTTTTATGTTTATGTAAAAGTTTACATTGCCAAACTCTACACCTGGAATTACTGTGAAAGGGACATGAGAAGTGAGTAATTCTTGCTAGCAGAGGTGTGTCAGAAAGTCTGATCATCTCAGGCCGAGGAACTGGGATCAAGAGCATCTTAAGGAATGATCCATCATCTTGCCGAGTTCCCTCAGAAAAATGAAGATAGTTCTTTTTCAACTACACTTTTAAGTTGCATTCATAAGTGAACGTGTCTTTTCTAGTTAGTGTAACTGTACTTTTGGGGGGGAAATAATTATTGATTTCATTTAAATAGGAGGCAGAACTACTGATTGCGAGGAAGATTCATCCTCAGACCATCATTGCAGGCTGGAGAGCAGCCACAAAGGCTTCAAGAGAGGCACTTTTGAAAGCAGCTGTGGATCATGGGTTAGTAATGTCCATTTGCTCTTCGCAAAAAACTACTCAAGATCAAAACATCAGTGCGAATTACAGTCCATTGGTAAATTCGTCGCTCTTATTAAAGTAGTGTGAAGGCTGAGGTGATGATTTTTAACAGTTGAGAAAAAACTACTGGGTTTTTTTTTCAAGTGAATTACAGAAGCTTTATGATACTCAAAATTACTTACAATGTGCAGAAATGAAATACAAGCACTAATTTTCTCCCTGGAACAAAAATCTGAGGTGGTTTTTCAGATTTCACGTTCACGTTTTAAGTGTAACTATTTCCCTTGCCTGGCACTTTGAGAGCACAAACTTTCTAAAGCTGAATGTGAAAATTCTCCTAACAAAACTTGTATGTCAAATAGAAGGTTGTGTTCTGGGACAGTGGAGGGATTCTGTGCAGCATTCCTCAAAACAGAATATGGTACATAGAGACACAGGCTAGAGGAAGTGGGCAAAGACTCATGGTGGTAGCTAGTGGTAGGGCTTTCAGACTTTCCACTTTAACCGAACTGTCTTTATTGTAGTAATGATGAAGTGAAGTTCCGTGAAGACTTGATGAACATTGCGGGAACAACTCTTTCATCAAAATTACTTACTCACCATAAGGATCACTTTGTCAAGCTAGCTGTAGAAGCTGTTCTTAGGTTGAAAGGTTCTGGTAATTTGGAGGCTATCCATGTCATTAAGAAACTTGGTGGAAGTTTGGCTGATTCCTACTTAGATGAAGGTAAGTCTTTGAGTCTTGACTGTATATGCACTTGAGAAATAAAGCTAAAAGTTACACATATATGTAAATTTGTTATAGGAAACACTGCTATATTATTGTTAGATTGAATACTAAAGATGAGGAGATTTTGTAATAAATATGAATTGTTCTCCTTTTTTAATTTGAAGTTTTACAAGACCTTTCTGTTACTATAGGCTTTTTACTTGACAAGAAGATTGGTGTAAATCAGCCAAAAAGAATTGAAAATGCAAAGATTCTTATTGCAAATACCGGTATGGATACAGACAAGATTAAGGTATGTGACAGAACTGCTGTTGAGAAACGATGTGTTTGTAAATGGTATTTTGAGAGTGATCTCTCTTTTCTTTCATTTAGATTTTTGGCTCTCGTGTTAGAGTGGACTCCACAGCAAAAGTGGCAGAAATAGAACAGGCAGAAAAAGAAAAAATGAAGGAGAAAGTGGATCGTATTCTTAAACACGGAATTAATTGCTTTATTAACAGGTATGTATTTCTTGGGAAAAGGGGAGAGTTCCGTTGCTTCCCATGTTGTTCTGGTTCACTCTGCTGGAATAGGCAGTTAAGTGCCCAGCAGGCACTTAGGATCAAAGGACTTAGAACTTAAAGCATATGGCTGCCTGTGCTTAGTGTGATGGTGTTTCTTCAGAGGAAGGGTATTTTTAAAAATCATAGTTTGAATTGCGCTTTTTTTCTTAGTTTTGTATGTTTTCCTGTCACTGTGTTTGCTTCTGTATTGTGTAACATTCCATGTGTGGCAGGTGCCTCATACATTAACTGTTCTAGTAGCTTTCAGAAATCTGTCTTGTGTCCATGCTACTGCAAATCTGGTGTCTTTTGTTACGCTGTTATTTTCAAAGGTTTGTTCTGTGTGTGACGGGGAGATGTGTTTTAATTTTAGACAGCTGATCTACAACTACCCTGAACAGCTCTTTGGAGCCGCTGGTGTCATGGCTATTGAACATGCAGACTTTGCTGGTGTAGAACGTCTGGCTCTTGTCACAGGTGTGTAGAGTATCTTGTTGTATGAAACTTGGAGGGGCACATTATTTGTTTGATCATTAGTAAACATTAAACTTACTTAAACATGCTTCTTTTTCTCCAGCACCTTTGAGTAAAGGATCATAATGGAAAACATGGGATATAATTTAGCAAGTTAGTGCCAGTTAGTAATTTTCTTTCGTATTTTAAAAATATTTTTAGTTAAGTTCCTGCTTGATAACGTTTTGAAATGTTTGTTTTCTAAGGAAAAGATGAAACTTAGCAATATAAAGAATAACTCCACAAGTTAATACTGGTAGTTCTTGATTCTGTGATAATAACACTTCGTTCTACATGGCTGTTGTTTGATCGTTGCTGTAATGATAGAGAAGACTAAAGAGTCATCCTTTGTTAAAAATGTGGGCCTGAGTTGTTGACTTGAGGTGGACCTCAAATGACATGAACAACCTGGATATTCTGAGTAGTGGTCAGCATAAATGTGATTCTAGTAACTAATGAAAATGAAACTTCAGGAATGCTACAGATAATTCTTGTTGCTGAAGTTAGAGATAGTTAACTGGAATGTCATAGTTGATTCTGAAAGTGATCAGGAGGATGAATTTGCTTTGCAGGAGAAAGGAAAAGACATTGACTTGTTTATCTTAGCAAAACTGAAGTAGCAGTTGTGTATGACTGTCAGTAGGCACATTGACACAGGCAAATACTTGATGGAGAGGAACATTGCTTTCATTCTGAATTCAAAGCAAACTTTCTAGGCAGAGCAAATGGGCCTTATCAGGCCATGCTGGCTTGAATGGTATAGCTGAAAAAGGACAAGTTTTTAATATGCACAAACTCTCTGCTACATATCTTGGTTTTTCCTTGTTTCCTTGGTTTTCCTACAACTACACGGTGCTACGAGCTACCGTGGAATAACTGCACATGCATTGGGAATGCAAAGAGTTTTCTAACAGGAAAAGAAAAGAACTGGAACAATGTTCTGTTCAAAGACATTTTGGTCTTTGTAGCACCTATTTTGTTTACAATATCGCAGTTTACAAATTGTGCCCGGTATTGCTGCTACAGCATGGGATGAGACTTGTGCAGGAGAGTGGTGGCCACTGGTTCTCGGCCATCATCAGGCAGGCAAAGTCACAAGCTCACGTTTTAAAGCATAAGAGACTTCATTTAGTATTTTATAACTATTTAATTAGTAAATACTATGAAAACTTGAAGCATACTGACAGTTTAACGCTGGCAAAGATGAATGTTTATTCTGTTATCAGACACAACTTGAAAGCATTGTAGTCCTTGTGATGTGAAACAAAACATAGGTGTTTCAAGGATTTATCAGCGCTGGTTAAATGTTTCTGGTGCCATATGCTGGCATGAGAAAATCTTGGCTTATCAGTATTGTTAATTTAAACTTATTTTGGGGCGATTACGAAGATGATTTTTTTCACATCCCCCTCCCTGTCCCCCCCTTGTTTAGACCTTGCCTGAAAGGATGCTTTCGTAGTGAGCTCTGATTTCTCTATGATCTTACACTTACAGGTGGTGAAATTGCATCAACCTTTGATCACCCTGAGCTAGTAAAGCTAGGAAGCTGCAAGCTTATTGAAGAAGTCATGATTGGAGAAGATAAACTCATTCATTTCTCTGGAGTAGCAATGGGTAAGTGTTTTGTCACTAATGGTGTATAGTAAGTAACATTTGTGTTAACCCTCTAACCCTCGTGTTAACAGCTAATGCTGTTCAGTTTCCAGCAAGACATAGGAATTTCGTAATGATTCATGTAACTGGTTTTATTAAAGCCTTGCTTTTCAGTAAAAATCCTGCACAGTTTCATGGTTGAAACTGTGTATGTTTTGTATTACATAAATGAACATACAATAATTTTTAAGGATGGGAAAGAGATACTTAAAGAGCTTGAGAGCTTGTGCTAGTAAATACCAATACTCTTAAGTTTTCAAGGAGTTTTGAGGTGATACTAATTTTCTGTTAAATTTAATATGTGGAACCAAAGCAATAGCACCGTGTACATAATTTCATTCTGTCTTTGAAATGTCATCATGCTTTCTTTTGCCCTGAAATTAAGTAATACAAAACTTGACTGCAGTGATAGCAAAACCATTTTAAATGCTTTGTGATAGCCCATTTTTGTGTCCTGGTTTCTCTTTTTAATCCTTTTGCATTTGTGCTTTTTAGGTGAAGCTTGCACCATAGTTTTGCGTGGAGCCACCCAGCAGATTCTAGATGAAGCAGAGAGGTCTTTGCATGATGCTCTCTGTGTCCTGGCCCAGACTGTGAAGGACACAAGAACTGTGTATGGTGGAGGTGAATATCAGATTCTTTGTACGTGACATAAATTTTGTATTACTGTACATCACATATATAACATCTGTGTGTCTTCAATGAATAGGTTGTTCAGAGATGCTGATGGCTAATGCTGTTGCAGAACTTGCTGTCAGAACACCTGGCAAAGAGTCTGTTGCAATGGAGTCCTTTGCTAAGGCTTTACGAATGGTAGGTTTATTTAATCAGGTTGCTCGATTAAAAGACAAAGCTTCATGAAGTTTACTAACTTGTGACATCAGATAGTTGCTTCACTTTCAAAGTTTTGGTTGTCCAAAGTAAAAAAGTGAAGTTTTGCAGCACATCTTGGATAAACAAAGGGGGAAATTGTTTTTTTGTCTTAGGAAAAAGTACTGTTTTTTTAATAATTCTGCATGTTACAGAATTGTGAATGCTCATATGCTAGCCCTCCTCTGATTGGTTCTTGCTCACCTTACCTGCTAGTTAAAAGTGCTGTAGAAATAGTACATAAAAATCTCATCTTGGGTAGCTTACGGGTGATTTAGAAAAGAGCGACCCTTCTGTTCCATTGATGCTCTAGTGCTGTTTGGGTATATTCACGCTCCAGTACTGTCTGCAAGTTTCTAGTCTTGTGTTGGAGTTTGCATCTTAGTAGGAAATAAGAGCGTCACAAGAAATATCAATAGAATTGTGCTAACAGGCTGTCAATTTGAGAGAAAATTGACTTTCTGCAATTTAAATTAGGGAAAACCTTTCTCCCAAGAAATTTAATTTCAAGAGCATAGTAACACTTGGCATTACCTCTTCAGTCAGCATGTGCAAGTTTGCACTGCTGTGGAAACAGTGAGCAGAATGATCAAAGTATGTTTCATTTTTACTAGGGATCAGTCCCAGTGTTAATTAAAAACAACCTGTGTTTATGCCCTTAGATCCCAACAATAATAGCTGATAATGCTGGCTATGACAGTGCCGATTTGGTTGCTCAGCTCAGAGCTGCTCACAGTGAAGGGAAGACTACTTATGGACTGGGTAAGGGGCTCAGTTTTACTTCTGTGTTTGAATTACTGTTTGGCAGGTCCGTTAGGCTCATTAAAGTTGTTCACGTATGTCTGTCCCATATATTCGGCTGGTAGAACTGAGTACGTTGATTTGTTTGCTTTGCATAGAACTTGGGTGTACAGCACTTTCTGTTCAACCAGGCTTTTGATACTGGAGTGAAAACTTTTGATTTTGAAGTGGATGGTTTCCGCCTCTAAAAACCAGTTTCCTTACACTGAATCTAGTTACAGGAAGCTTAAAAAGAAAAGCATTGTTTTAAAACTAGCAACCAGCTAAAAATCCAGCAGAGCCAAACACATCCTTCCCCTTGCCCCTTTCTTCCCCACACCCCAAAAAAACAACCAAACAACAACCACAGAGTTGTGGAGAAGAACCTTGAAGTTAATATACCTAAGGGAATAGTGTGGAGAGTCCTATTGGGATCTTGTCTCCATCACAGTGTATAAAATTTTTATCATTAATTGTATGTAATTGCAACATTAGGCTTAAGTCAGGAATCTTGAGGTAAAAGACATTATGTAATACTTCCCTTACTATCAGTGTTAGTTCATTTCAGCATGTAAGTTACTATGCTCTCAGCTTCTTGTAATTTCCTTTAAAAAGATGCCAAGTTAAAAAAACAAAACCCAAAAAACCACTTTTTAATGTATTTCTTCTTCCAGATATGAAAGAGGGTGTCATTGGAGACATGTCAGTTTTGGGAGTAACAGAAAGTTTCCAAGTCAAGAGACAAGTTTTGCTGAGTGCAGCTGAAGCAGCAGAAATGATTCTTCGTGTAGATGACATCATTAAAGCAGCACCAAGGTAAGATCAGAGTATCTGCATGGTCACTCACAGTGGTGTAGAGTAAATATCATTCTGTGGAAGAGTACAGGTGCAGAAAAATCTTGTTCTAAAAATACTTGACTTGAAATGGAGCCTGACATCTGACATGCTTATGTTGATATTAAATAATTGTATTACATTAGCAGTATTGTCAGGCCGTTAGAGCCATCAGCGAACTGAAATTGCTGTGCCTGAGTAATGTCTAGTTAATCTTAGGTCACCAGCTAGTTGTGTTGGATGTAGCCCTAAAACCTCTGCACAAGTGGCTGACCAAAATGTAAGGGANCTTTTTAATGTATTTCTTCTTCCAGATATGAAAGAGGGTGTCATTGGAGACATGTCAGTTTTGGGAGTAACAGAAAGTTTCCAAGTCAAGAGACAAGTTTTGCTGAGTGCAGCTGAAGCAGCAGAAATGATTCTTCGTGTAGATGACATCATTAAAGCAGCACCAAGGTAAGATCAGAGTATCTGCATGGTCACTCACAGTGGTGTAGAGTAAATATCATTCTGTGGAAGAGTACAGGTGCAGAAAAATCTTGTTCTAAAAATACTTGACTTGAAATGGAGCCTGACATCTGACATGCTTATGTTGATATTAAATAATTGTATTACATTAGCAGTATTGTCAGGCCGTTAGAGCCATCAGCGAACTGAAATTGCTGTGCCTGAGTAATGTCTAGTTAATCTTAGGTCACCAGCTAGTTGTGTTGGATGTAGCCCTAAAACCTCTGCACAAGTGGCTGACCAAAATGTAAGGGATCATGCTTTCTTTTTTCTTTTGGCAAGAATTGTAGTGAAATCTGCAGCTGCTTCTGAGGTAGAATCTGCAGCTAAAACAGAAACACGTTTGTTAAAAGGTTTGGGAAGAATTGCTGCTGTTAGGCAGGTTATCCCATGGGTGCCTGCTACCAGGTAGTTTTCACGGCTTTTTGAATTGCAGGATTTCTTTTACCATGGTCATGAGTGGTGTGTTAGCTTTGAGGTGATACTGCTTTTTGTGCTGTGAGATAAAGATGTCACTGAACACAAAATACCAACTAAAGATTAAAAATAAGGGTGGGTGGGGAGGGGCTGGTGGACATTAGAGTGGTGGGAATTTTCTGATTTTTCTTTTTCTCCCCAGAAAACGTGTACCAGACCATCGCCCCTGTTAAATTTTCTTCGGTTCCTGAGGATGTGTGGACCAGATCTCACCTAGTAATTTTTTTTAATGGTCTAGTTTTTCTGAGGTTATGGAACAGAAGCTTGAGACAAACATCTCCATCAATGGCACTATCTTCAGTTGGTTTTTACTTACTGGAGCTTATATGTGTTGTGTGGAAGAATTCACTTTCAGGGGTGTATAAACCAAGGGTTTTATACAACCCTATTCATTCTGTTTCTTCCAGTTCCACTTAAAATACACAGAAATAAAAAAATAAAAAGAAATAATTCAGATTCCCCAAAGTTGCATTTCTTTTTGTAGGATCAGGAAGGGCAGATCCATTATGACAGCTGCAGTGCACATCCTCAGGCCTCGGATGCTTAAAGGAGTGACTAAGCCCTCGTGGCTCCCTGGTTCATGGTGGCCTGCTGTGTTAGTGTAAGTGGTGTATTCCCATCCTGGCTGCATAGGTTTTGAGTTGGGGTCTTAGAAATAGGCTCTGAAGTTAGGTGATACCTTTTTCTAGTGCTGCTGGAGTATTACTCTTTTTTTTTTTTTTAAAGATGGAAGAGAGAGAGAGAAGAGGAACCTCAGTCAATGCCCAGAACTACAACTAAGTGATCTTAGAGCTTTTTACACCCCAAATTTTACATTCTGCTGAGGGGAGTTGAGAGGAACATGCAGTTTGGGAGAGATAGCAGTGTTCTGGTCGAAACAGTCTTGAGTATTGATCTATAAAGTACTGGGCTGACTTTACAAACACTTACAATAGAGGGCACTTAGCAGAAAACGTGCCAGGCTCCATAACATTCACTTCCTGCCCTCTCTGCCCCGGCCCTTTCATGTTGGTTGTAGCCTGTCTTTGTATTCACTTTCCCATTCTAGTAGTTACTGCAAGGGCAACATGTTTCTTAACTGGACTGGTTTCTTTGTGCTTAGGTTGTAAGGAAGCCTCTGATGCCTGCAGAAGTCTGCATGCAGATTTGTGATGACTGTAAGCACAGACAGGCAGGGGCCCTGTCTATGTGGGGGCCCAGAATGGTGCCTGAGAGGCCTTGTGACCTTTCTGGCCCTTGCAAGTATGGTACAGCACCTGGCAAACACCAGGGCAAGTGTACCAAAGCAGAAGGATTAAATTGAAATAAGCAAGTATGTGTGCAAACATTTGTCTCACTTAGATTTCTTAACATGAAGGGAATCTGCTTAGAGAATCCTACCCTTAACTCTTGGCAGAGACTCTTCAGCTCTCTAGAAGTGACAGGACTGTGTGGAGAGAGCTGAGTGAAACAAACCACTGATAAGCCAGTGAAAGTACACTCTTCCCCATCCCCTCAGATAAATACAGTACCAGCTCATTTTTGTGGGATATAAAACATTGGCCTTGGATATTAAAAAAGCCCCGAACTCATGTCCTGCTTTCCTTTTTGTAGGAAGAAATTGTTGGAACAAGACTAGATAAAGAATTTGCTGTTAATTCCAAAGAAGGAGGGTTTAACTTGGCAAGATGCTAGTATGCTTTAATTTGACTAGTAGCACACTACATGGGTGCCAGCCAGATCTAAATTTGGACTTCATTTAACAAGACAACACCTGCTAGCAGAGTCTGTATATTTCCAGATAATTTTTCAAGCCATGTAGATGACATTAAGCAGTCATGAACTGGCATAGAATCAAGCCTTTTCTGGGCAGTCAACTGCCACTTCTGCAGGCTGCACTGCTGAGACAGTTCTACTTGAAGAGTGTGCCACCAAGGGCTCGCCACCCTTGTTAAAAAGCTGTCTTTCACCTAATTCAAGCATGCTATGGAGTCTGAAGTTTAAAATGTCACTTTGAGCCAGATTTCTGTTACTCAATTAAAGCAAAGCTTAAAAAAAGGTGCATTTTTAAAGGGATCTGAGCTGCTCCAAGTTGCAAGCTTGAGAAATACCCAACTGAAAGCAGCTGAGTAAAGTTTGCCTCACCTTCAGATTATGTGCAAGCCCATAGTGACAGGCTCACAGCCCTGGGTTTTATTCATGCAGGTTTACCTTTGCAGCTCTTGTGGCTTTTCCTTTTTAGTCAGGCTTTGATTTTCTTCTTTGCTCCTGCATGAAAACTTGTCCTGTACCGCTGCCCTTAGAGGCAATGTTGTCAGTAACAAAACCCAGCAGTAAAGCCTACAGCTTTCCTCACCATCATTTGAAGTGCTGCTTGGCAGTAACGAAACAGGTGTCACAAATTTTGCAGGAAGAAGGCAGGAGCGTAAGAGGAGAGCCCCCTGTACATATGTGCTGTTTCCTTGAAAGTGCAGCCAGGGCTCTGCTACCACTTCCCAAGTGGCAGACAGGGAAACCTTCAAGGTGTTGCTGCATTTCAGATAAGTAATTTGAGACAAAGGCTGTGGGTTGCTTTAGAGCTGTGGGTCTCAGCAGTGATCATCTTGAACAGTAGCCTCCAGCTGAGCTGGGACACCTCAGCAAGGTGGAAGGGAGAAGAGTGAGCCCACGGGACGAGCAAGCAAGTCCATATGTGCTCCATGCAATCCACCTGTGGAAAACATCTAAACTGAATCTTCATCTCTGCTGTGAACTCTGAGTGGTCCCGGCATGGGAGGTGGCGGAAAGGGAAGAAGTCTGTTCTAGGGAGAGTGCTGGGTGCTGCACAAAGACGGGTGTCTGCACAAGAGTTTTGCTGTGACATTACCTCCAAGCTGGTGCACGTAATCCTGATGATGTCCAGGTGGTGTGGTGACCCCTGGACACCAGCAAGCAAGGGAGAGGTAGAGGTTGGGCCATGGTGTGAGTGCACAGCCACCTTGGGAAAAAGGAGCAATTGAGCGTCAGCAGGGCTCAGCTTCTGGCTCGGTCTTGGTGGCAGGAGGTAGCAATGGTTTCTCATCGAGTGTGATTTCTATCACCGCCCCGGAACGCTTGCGGGGCTCAGGGGTCTCCTCTGACCATCTGCCCACCCTGCGCACCCCTTTGGCCACTTTGGGTGCATTCCTGCAGGGGTTATGGTCATAGATCACCAGCTTCAGGCCGGGGAGGTGAGCTAGGCTGGGGAAGAACCGGATGGAATTGCGATCCACGTCGATCACCTCCAGGAAGGGCATGTCCAGGAGCACGGGAGGGAACTCGGACAGCAGGTTTCCTGACAGCCAGATGGTGCGCAGCTCCTGCAGGCACTGCAGCTGGGGAGGGAGCGTGCGCAGGGCGTTGGAGCCGGCATGCAGGGTCTTGAGCAGGCTGAGCTCGCACACCACTTCGGGCAGGTACTGCAGGCAGTTGGACTCGATCCAGAGGGTCTTGAGGTTCTGCAGGAGTCGGAGCTCGAGGGGCAGGCTGCAGAGCTTGTTGTTGCCCAGGTAAAGGATACACAGCTGCTTCAGCGTGCACACAACTAGGGGCAGTGCTTTGAAGTTGTTGAAGTCCAGTGCCAAGATCTGCAGGTTTTGCAGCTGCTCCAGCTCGGGGGGCAGATGGTTAAGGTTGTTGTCACTCAGGTACAGCTTAACCAGTTCCCTAAAAGAGCAAATGTGCACAGGCAGCCGCCTCATCTGCCTGCCACTCAGATCCACCATTTTATCCACTGGCATCTCTTCTAGGTCTTCTAGGAGGTACTTCTGGCACTTGTTAGAGGGCACAAAAGCAGCTATGGTTTTCAGACTGTTGCCCATCTCCGGATTTTGTTTTGGGATGGCCGGGTCTGCGAGGGACAGGGGCCCGCCTTGGTCTTCTCCTGCTGCGCACTGGCCTGTTGGTAACTCATTCTTCCCAATATAAGGCTCTGTTTACATGGCACCAGCCTTTAATCTCAAGGGCTCTGAAATGTTTCTGATAACTGAGTGAGTGTTTGGTGATGGGGATTATAGACAGGGCGGCTCAGGGCCCAGGTTTCCTTCTCTCATCCACATTCTCACTCACTCACCCCCCGCTGAAAACATTCCTTCTTTCCTCTTCTTGAACGCTGTAAATGTTCTCTGATTTTGCCCCAAACAAAATCAGGGTCATGCCAATGCCCCAGCTCCTCACTTCTTGCTGCAGCCGTGCTGTCTGTGTAGCCAATGCAGGCAGCAGGGATGGGCTTGGGAAACCACAGCAGACCAAATTTTTAAGCTCAGATGTTTAGCTTTCATGAAACTTTCAGCCGAAATGTCGGATATAATCAAATTGTGGTTTAAAATACCTGTCAAGACTTGACTGACTTTCAAGATGAGTGGCACTTTCAGGGGTGTATTTTGAAAGGTGCCAAATACTTGGATTTCAGAGTGTAACTTGCCACCCAGTACTTATCTTAAAGCTTTAACACAAATACTTGGCAAACTGCTATCTTGAGCTGTTCTACTATTTATGTTCCTAGTTTAATGGTATTTATTATAGCCTCTGGCACTCTTGAATGTGTAGGGCCTTTTTCGTTACATTATATTGTACTTCTTGACTGTAGGGCCTTTTTCATTACATTATGTTTTACTCCTTGTCTGAATCCCAATGTAATGTGCTCTCACAAACTGCCAAGGCTGTTCTCCATCCACCTTCCAGCTGTGCTACTGCAGTTCCTGTGTCTGTACCAAAACCTGTCAAGAAACTCCCATGGATTTAATTCCATCAAGATTCTCACTTGTTATGAGTGAAATAAATCCAATGTTGAAAAGTTATGGCTATTTAGATGTAACAGTGTAAACTGTTCTATCATCAAGACCCAGTTTGCTATTCAGTTCTAGTTTCTAGGAGCATTCCCATGTACAGGAACCTCTGCATAGTTTGACTTGCTGAGCTGCTGCTATTTCAAGATTTCCTGGGGACTCATGTGTATCCCTGCCCATGGCAGTGGGGGTTGGAACTACATGATCTTTAGGATTCCTTCCAATCCAACGCATTCTATGCTTGTCCTGCCTGTGTGTTGGCCGTGGCTCTACCGTGAACTTTGGATGTGAAAGCTGGCAGAGTGTCTTAAGGTAAAATAACCTTTTCATCACCTGGCTCTTCGCTTTGATATCTACAGCTCATTGCTGTCATTTTCCATAATTTAGGGAGAATACTTTCTTTGAACAATCTGCAATTGGTTTTGGGGTATTAGGTGCTATACTACCAAAATCCGTGACTGCTGAGAGCCACACGCTCTTGAAAAACAAAAGGGTGAGCAAACAGAAGGTTGAGGAAAAGGCACCACTTAAGGTGGCCTCTGGATTTCTGGTCAAATCAGGTAATACAGAGCTCTCTACTATCACTTGCTTTCAAATGTAAAGCAGCTCTTAGCTATCAGTTTGGTATAGGCTATAGGATGTTTACAAGACTTTCCCCCACAGGATGAGTGGCTGCGCCATGCAGCAGTGATGCATGAAATGTATGGAGGGCTTTCCTGTGGGAGAACAACAGAGAGTGCACCTGGGAACCAGTATTGCAGCAGGATGGAGAACAATGAGTGCTGAGACCTGAGTGCCATAAAATAGGGTTTGGATGGAGAAGCTGGGCAGAGTATCAAGCCTGGAGAACGAAGATAACGTCACGGTCATCTGTGGTGGTGCTGTGGAATAGAGGGCCTGAAAGTTCCCTCTCTGATGGCGGGACGTGCTGTGCATGGCATCCCAGCAGTAAGAGGCCAGTTTGCACCGCATGAGCATCTCCCTCTAGACACTTCTCTACTGCTTTGACACTGTGCCCTGTCAGAGGACCACTGTGGGGAATGTGTCAGCAGGTTGTTGTATTTGTTTTTCATTTCTAAACAGCCATGGCACCTTCTGAAGGCAAGAGTCCCTCCTCTTAAGGCACTGTAGGCTACAGGTATGGAAAACCAAATGGATTTGGCATAATTAATAATGAATGTACATCCACAGCAAAGCCTTGTCTTTTAGACAAATCTTTTCAGATAACCTACTAATCATAACAACATAAGAGCATAGGTAAGAATACATTCATGATGTAGTTTGGGCATATTTTTCCTCAATAATCCATATGTAGACAACTTTGCGAAGTACCTTGCGTCTGCAGATACAGATATGGATATATTTTTTTTTCTACTTGAATTATTTCTACTTAATGGAACTTCTAAGCAGCAGATAACTATTTCTTAGGGATCCTCTGCATTGTAGTTTAATCATTATTCCAGCTTATCAAAAAAGGTCATGATGACCTTTTGTTGCTGCATTTTGTACCTCTGTTAGCTAAATTAATGTCTGCTTGGAACATAGTGTGAGATCAGAGAATCTGGGAAAGAATAACCTTTGTGTGTGGATTAATAAAGGACTACGCTTGCAATAAAATGAACAATCACGTTCTTTCTGAGAATCAGCCACTCAGTGGAGGCACCAAGGCAAAGGCAGTCCCCACAGCAGACCCAGGCGGTGTTTTGAAAGCCACTTCATGTCTTCAAAGTTATCGTGATGCTCTCCAACATGAACATTAACGACTTCCCAGAAACATTTGTAGCATTTGAGGAGAAGTTCAAGTGATAAAGGCACTCAGCACAGACATTGTCTTGCTCCTGTCAAAGTGACACTGCCCTACCCAAGGGCCTGACATCTGCTCTGCTGTGCATCAAGTGACAGGTGGGGGCTACTTGAGAAATGCCTTTGCTTTCTAGAAGTTCACATATGACTACACTTTGCTCACCATTCTCATTTCCAGCACCCAGCTCCTGCAGCTCAGTGGCTGGGATGACTCTGGGACAGAAACTGTGATCATTTGCTGATAACTTGTGTAAAACCTCTGATTCCAGGAGAAATATGGAATATTACTCAGAGCCAGATGATTGGAAAAAATCATAATAAAATAGAAATCAATATAAAAGATGCATTTTTGAGATTATATTATTTTTTGAAACAACATATTATAATAGAGATGCTGGTGCTTTTTCAGATCCAAAGCTCTGCCTGCAGCTGCGTGATGACACTAGGCTCAGCCTTTGGTGGGTTTTTTTAGCCCTTACAATTTTGGAGGTACATTGGCAGAGGCAAACTATGCTTTTCAAAAGCCATGGGAACTAATAAATAGAGCTCTAAACTTACTGCTTTTAAGGCTCTCATGTCCCTCCTCAATCAGTCTGACATAGCAAAGGAAGTGACTTAAAGGAACAATTTTGGTTTGCTTTGCATTTATTTAAAGTCTGTGACAGGCATTTAGACTCCTTCTTGGCTCACAAATGCTGTGTGTTTGGGTTTTTCAGCTGTTTTTTCATGCTGCTGGAGCAGATGATGACAACTCCTGCCACCCCCATGTCCTTTGACATTCACTCCTTGCTATGCTGTTGCACATCTCTTTTGGGAGGATTACTTAGTTCCAGTTCACCTTTGCATTGCGAGCAGTTTATTTTAAATAAATGGTGTGTTGTGAGGAAAAAAACGTGGTTGCTCTTTTCCCAGCATCCTACCATAGTCTTTTGAACAAAAATGGCTGATTATTAAAAGTTAGCTTTAATGTATGCTAGGCTGCAGTATGTGGTTGCTTCCTGCACTTTCTTGTGCAGAGGAAAGATTTAAAAAGTCTTGTAAGTAAATTGCAGACTCAGTGCTCAGCTTGCTCCTGGGCAGCTGATGAGTTTGGGGTTGTGCTCTGCCGAATCAGCCTCTTTTTGACACCATTATTTCTCTGACTTGACTTGACTGACTCTGGCTTGACTTGAACCCACGTGTCAGGCAGGGGTGGAAGACACTAACCTCAGGAAACTTGAAGGAAAATAAATCCGAAAGAGCTCTTCCAAATGTCTTGCTGAAATGTATGCAAAGTTATTGCTGTTTTTTACTGTATGTTGCAGTATTGTGCTGTTGTGGTTTTTATTTTGAAGATCCATTTTATGGGGTGGCAGTCACATTTATGTTTAGACTGGAGCTCCCTCATAAATAGAGAATTAAACTTCAGCTGTGAGGGGGTGCCTTGTCACAAGCCCATCGAATGTCTGTCTGCTCAGCCCTGCTGAAATGTCTCCATGCAAAAGGGAAATGGTTATAATGTCCTCTTTCTCTACGTTGAACACTTCTGAGCAGCAGCTCACTAAAGCAAGCTTGAAGAGCAGCAAGTCCTTGGACTGCTTCTTCTTTTTCATGCTAACAGGAGCCAAGCTCACTCCATGTATTGTATTTATGTAAAAGACATTAAGGATTGTTAGTGAAATGTCTGTTTGATCTAGACTGTGCCCTGGTTATCTGTGCCTGAGCAGCTCCACTGGACACCACTATTTGCACAAACCAGCGGTTAGTCTGAGAGTAAATTAATCAGTTTTCTGCCAAAGCGCTGACCTCCTGCAATTGATTGACCTGGCGAACGACCCTCGGCTGCCAACAGGCCATAAAAAAGGGACTTCTGAGCAAAGGAGTGTCATTAGACTCTGAAGCGCTTGGAGCCATGAGGGTGATACTGTTGGCTGTGGTTTACATCCCGTTCATCGTGGCTGTGGAACGGTAAGAAAACACGTCTGGCTTTGCTGGCACACGTCTCAGCTGGCTTCATGGGGTGACCTGTGCTTGTTGCTACTCAAGGTCTCAAAAAAGAAACTTTTTCTTTAAAAAAAACGGAGTGTATGACAGTTCTAGAAAGGACAGCCTGTGATTTTTGTGTGTGTTTATTTTATTTGCATAGAATCCCCTTGATTCGATTCAAGTCTATCAAGAAACAGCTGAAGGAAAAGGGAGAATTAGAGGAATTTTGGAGGAATCACCACCCTGATGTTTTTGCCCGGAGGTATCTGCACTGTTTCCCTGCAGATATTGCTTTATCAGTAGGAAGTGCTTCAGAAAGGCTGTATGATTACATGAATGTAAGTACAGTGTTGGTAATGCAATCATTAGGACTCATCGTTCTATTGAAGGCAGGTTTTTTTCCCCAGCACATTTCAAATCTGTTCTGTCAATGAAATTACAGGGCTTGAGGTGTCTCGTTGCTTTATGCTATAAATATTAGATCATAAAAAACAGGTTGCAGTCTGCAAAATAAAGCATGTCTAGATCTAGGATAGCATGGGACCTGAGTAGCAAGCTGATGTAGAGTAGCAGTGGTAGTGTTGTGACAGGTTTTATTTTTGTATCGATCTGTGTTGGACTTAGTTGGGTCCCCAAAGAAATGTGGGAGGTTTGCCTGTACCATTCTTGATGTACTATAGGGTTTTTCATAGCAGATCCTGATTACTTCATTTAGTCGTATTCTATTTACCAGACATTTGGATGCTTCTGTGTTATAAAAAAACCCTCCAAATCTCAGTTATTTGATCAGGTGGAGTCATAAATCAGTGATAACAAAGACCTAAGTAGAGTTTTTTATTTTTCTGCTTTTATATCTGGAGTTTAATATGTATTAAATATTGGAGACTGACCTGGGAGGTCATCCATCTAAACTGAAAAAGGAAAAATATTAATTTCACTGGATCTCAGACAGGCAAGTCAGCAGGTCTACCATTTTGTAAGCTGTCTTTCCTGGGTTTAGAATTTTGTCCATTTGGATGGTCTCTGTTTTCTGTTTTATTTGGTTCTTCTGCTATGCTTATTTCAAGGAAAACTAAACTGCAGAAATGTTGTGAAGTCTTCGTCTGAACAGGGAACGGAATCAAAGGGAAGGCCAAATTCATTCAGCAAAAACTTACTGACACTTGAGGGCCATAGAAAAATAAGTATGTGAAGAAGAACAAAGGGCACTGAAACATTCCAACCTGCTTTGAAGCTTATTTCAAAGAGGGATAAATCTCAAAAAAACAAAGCAAAACCCACTTCCCCAGTGTATTCAGGTAGCATCAGGAATGGTTTTATTGCAGTGTGTATGGAGGTTTTGTTGCAGTGTGTATGTGGGTTTTCTGGTTGTATGTTTTCTTGATTTTTTGGGTTTTTTTAATGAACATCCCTTAGGTTTGTTTAATGCAGGAAGGAACAGAATCCTACTGTATAGTTGGATATTCTCTTAAATGGCATGTTTACCTGCCTTCTCAAGATTGTCTCATTCAGACTGTAAATTCTGGGGTCAGAAACGTCAGTGTATTAATTAACAAGTATGCACTTGAAGGTACATATTCAAATACTTGTATTGCTGAACAAAGTTTGGCACTATTGCTTTTTAATCTGTGGTTGAATTCCAGAAATGCCTCTTCCTAAAAATAGGTCTCTCAATGCTGAAGTGCTCTTTCAGGGCCAGATAGGAGCACTTAGACACTTGTATATGGGATGTGGGTAAGCACTTCACTCCAGCATTCACGTGTTCACAGATTATCTCAGTATCCAGGGATGGTCAGTGGTTTCTTCATCTGCTGGATGAACTTTGTCCAGTACATCAGGAACAGTTTGTGCAACACAATACTTTTTGACTTGCTATAATACCTGATAATTACAAAGGAAAAAGGGCAGTCACATATGACAGTGTTTGTGCCACCGTTTGGAGCCCTCTGAAGCTGGCAGAGGCAGGTCATGCTGACTCTGCAACACTGATTTCTTATTGACATCAGTAAGGAACAGCCTGAAAGACTGTGTGGTCATGTGAGAGTTTCATCTTGGATGAAACCTCTTGCCACCTCTGAAGCCAGTGAAAGAGGGTTTGTTGACTCCATAGGGAACCCAACTGAATGGTTGCTTAAAAGGCTTTAAAAATGCTGTACTGTTGTGCATTTGGCTGAAGAGAAACCTGCTGCCTGGAGCCACCTGTGGAAGCAGACACACTTTGTGTGGTGTGCATTTACTTTTAAATAGAATTGCACAGAACCAGCTGAGGAAGTGTTGTGTGATGCTCCCTAGCAGGCCTCTTCCTCAGGAGTAGCTGGCTGGAGGCTGCCTGGGGCTGAGCGGGTTGTTCCTCCTGCAGGCGCAGTACTACGGGGTTGTGAGCGTCGGGACGCCGCCCCAGAGGTTCACCGTGGTGTTCGACACCGGCTCCTCCAACTTCTGGGTCCCTTCCGCTTATTGCATCAGCGAGGCCTGCAGTAAGAAATGTTATCCCTGAAGCTTCTCGTGTCTTGGGTCCAGAGACCTTGCCCACTTCTCCTTTCCCAAGAAGCTTGCCTGCAGCAGGGATCTGCAAGGGGAGGATTTGGAGCATCCCTTAGGGCCGCTCTCCTCTCCCCAGTTTGCTCCTCTGTCTCTGTCCTTCATATCACTCTGCAGCCAGGGCAGGCACTGGCTGCAACTGCCCAGAGTCCCTCTGCACCATGAGGTAAAAGGCATGAAAATAGCCCTGGGAGACCGACCAAGAGAGGTGGAAATTCCCATTTTTGTTCTAATTTTTCTTTAAAATGCAAAATTACCTCTCAGGTACAGAAAAACTGGGGTGCCTGCAGGGGAACTGAGGTACCTGCAGTACTTCTTCGATACTTTTCTCATGAGAGAAGCAAAAATCTGGCTCTCCTATATCTCATCTGGTTCTGCATTGAGGAGTGGGTGCAATGCCAGGACCTCCCCTCAATATAGAGATGTCATTTTTTTGTGTAGGGGTGCACCAGAAATTTAAGTCCTTCAAGTCAGATTCATATGAGCACGGAGGGGAAGCCTTCTCCCTGCAGTACGGCTCGGGACAGCTTCTGGGTGTTGCTGGCAAAGACACGCTCCAGGTAAGTGCCCACCTAAAATGGGTGTCAGCCTCCACATCAGCTGTTTTCAGGGCAGTTCAGATACTGGCCTTGTCCTGGAAAACCTTGCCTCATTTAGGCAAGGGCAGGGTGAGGTCCCACCAAACTGGGTGCTAAGAGGTGTGGGTGCTGCTCCAGCTTTGGGATACCAACACAAATGCCTCAAATTTTATTTTTCGTTTCTGCTTGTCTTCTTGGATCCTGTTCTGGGCTTATGAACAAGCAGCCATGTAATTATGGTGTTCTAAGGAATCAGTGCAGCCGACCTGCCAAATGGGCATGCGCTATGTTGATGCAAGTCACACAGAGATACCCAGGCTTTATAAATTGAATGAATCCATTGATATGGATCAGAAATATGGCTAATTTCTTGTTACTGACAGTGTCGTTACTTTCAGTTGCGTTGTTCTTTGCTTGGTTGTTTTTTGCTATTTTTTTTTACTGAACAGATAAGTAACATCTCCATCAAGGGACAGGACTTTGGCGAGTCGGTGTTTGAGCCAGGAACAACTTTTGTCCTTGCCCACTTTGATGGCGTACTGGGCTTAGGCTACCCCTCCTTAGCAGTGGGCAATGCTCTGCCCGTGTTTGACAGCATCATGAACCAGAACCTGGTAGAGGAGCCGGTCTTCTCTTTCTATCTGAAAAGGTCTGTCTTTAAAATGACACTGCCAAAAAAGAAGTAAATCTCTTTTAACAGCTGATAGAAACAACTGTGCATCTGTATAAAGCTTCAACCCTAGAAAGAAATTTCCCCCTCTTTTTTTGATTATTTGTGTTGGTTTTTTTGTTTTCAATTTGACATTGAAGATTATGGCATGAAAAGAAAAAATGTCCTCCCCTCCCACGGGGAGGACCATGACTTTTTGGACAGAGATTTATTCTTGTTGGAGCTGGTCATAAAGAAAAGAAAAGTTCCCAGCTCAGACTCGCCATATCTGTTGCCAGAGGTTTCCTTCTGGCCCATGGAGATGAACAGAAATGCTGTGCTACACCCAAATAGCCACATTTCAGAAAAATACTGTTCCCTAATCTGGACCTAGCTGCAACTCCACCTATTTCTCTAGTGTTTATTCTGAGTTGAGAGTAGCAACTGGCTCAGCCTGCTCCTGATGCCCACCTTGGTGTCTACAGTAAGTCTTCTCAGAGGTTGTTTGGAGGGTCTGAGTTGGGACATATACAGTGATAATTTAGGAACAATCCCTTTCAGCCATCCATATCTCAATTCAGAAAGGGCTGTGATTTCTCTTTTGCTTTTTAAGTGTAATCTCATTGGTGCCTGCTGGCACACTCTCATGTCTGTGTTAAACTGTTTTCTGCTTTCAGAGGAGATGACACCGAGAATGGTGGTGAGTTGATTCTGGGGGGAGTAGACCATTCTCTCTACAAAGGTTCAATCCACTGGGTCCCAGTCACTGAGAAAAGCTACTGGCAAATACACATGAACAAGTATGTATGTATGTATAAAAAACCTGGTGGAATTCACTTCCTTAGGTAAACTTCCAGAGACAGAAACACCTGGTGACATGGGTGCAGGAGGACTCAGCTGCAGTGTTTTACCCCCGTGCCTCTCAAAGAGGGGTTCCCCAGGATGAGGTTGGGGTTTGTTAGTTCTCTAAATCTGCTGTGACATGGGTAGCTGGTTTCTGGGAGAGCATGTTAGTATGTTTTAATATGATGCACCAGTGGTGAAGCTGAGTCTTGGTGGACTGTTCATTCAAGAGGTTAAGGCACCCAGGAATGGAATTCAGCTCTGGGTCCTGCTCTCATCTGTCCTGCTAACTTTGGCCAAAGTAGCCAGTGTTCCTTTGTCCCACCTCTAGCACCCTGCCTAAATTGATGAGAACACATACCTGGGGATGAGGACAAATTCATCAGCAGGAAGCACATGATTAGAGCTGTAGGAGACCTGAGAGAGAAAAGTAGGTATACAGACATTCTTGTCTTTAGCAAAGCTGGGCAGCTAGTTTTAATCATAGAATTGCAGAATCATTAGGGTTGGAAAAGATCTTTAATACCATTGAGTACAACTGTCAACCCAGCACCACTACCAAATACACCACTAAACCATGTCCTCAAGTGCCACATTCACACATCTTTTGAACACTTCCAAGGATGGTGGCCCTACCACTTTCCTGGGCAGCCTGTTCCAATGCTTTACAACCCTTTCTGTGAAGAAACTTTTCCTAATATTCAGTCGAAATCTACCCTGGTGCAACTTGAGGCCATTTGCTCTTGTCCTGTCACTTGTTGTCTGGGATTGACTTCAGTCGGTACTCTGGTACTTTAGCTAGCAATAATATGGTGTTCAGTGTACATGCCATTTGCTTAAAGCTGTTTTTTTTTCACTTGCAGTATAAAGATCCAGGGCCGGGTGGCATTTTGCTCCCATGGCTGCGAAGCCATCGTTGACTCAGGCACTTCTCTTATCACCGGCCCCTCTTCACAAATCAGGCGATTGCAGGAATATATTGGGGCAAGTCCATCAAATACTGGAGAGGTAAAATCTGTACAGCCAGAAAACAGCTAGAGAGGAAGAGAAACCGGCATTTGATGCAAAGAGTTGGAAAATAACTGAAATGATTGCTTAGACAGGTGCCAGTGAAAGTCTTGTTTCCAGGACAGCACTGAACTCTGAGCCAAGCTGGTTTTGACCTATATGCCTCACCCCAGCCCTCCTCCCAAATGTTCACCTCTTCTTCTATACTGGTGTGTAAGGAAAGAGTGGGCACGTCTCTTTGAGGAATCAATTTGTACTCTGCATAAGAGTACATGAGAGAGAATTTTCTTTTGGAAGCTCAGAGGATTTTCAAGGTCCCCAGCTCTAGCTGTTGGCTCTCCCAAGCCAGGAAGGATTTGGTGCTGATGGCCAGCTATGTCAGCATCAAATGGAAAGGGAATGGTATTTTAATGACAATCCCACAGTGGCTTCACTGACAGGACCTGTCACTGTCAGCTTGCAGTGGAGCAGTTGGTGTCGTGCCAGAGCTTCTGGGAGGGAGGCACATCAGTGTCACTCACAATGCTGGCTCCATGCAGATGAGTCACAGGGTACAGGACAAGGCTTGCTGTCTCTTACTCTTCCTCCTGAACCTTATTCCTCTGACCCCTTGCTGGTTTTCCTTTCTTCTCTGCTGCTGTCTCCTGCATCTCCCTTGCTGATACTCCTCACCACTCCTTCCTGTCCCTGCCTTCAGAGAAAGAGCAGCTTATTTCTACTGTGCTTTATTGCTGGCCCTTGGCTGACTCCCACAGGTCACCAGCACGTTACACAGCTCCAGTGCCCAAGGAAAGCTGCCGTGTATGGCTTTTGTTAACTTTGCATTTCACAGAATATTCTGAATTGGAAGGGACCCACAAGGATCATCAAGTCAAACTCTCAGGTGAATGACCCATACAGGGATCAAAACCATGACCTTGGTGTTATTAGCACCATGTTCTAACCAATTTGTCTTCATCCTGACCCAAAACTGCTCTTGGAAGAAAATTAAGAGTATTGCAAGTGCCCAGTGTGCTGGACAAGGAGCAAAGACAAAAGTGGACTCTTGATCCACTTTCATTTGTAAGAGGAGGACTTGGAGTGGCATCTGTGGAACTCCTGAGGCTCCTGATTCTTTCTCAATTAAACCTTTAATCTTGATTTTATTCAAATTTTTAGATACATGCCAAAGAGTCTGCTTTGATAACAAGTTGATTCTATAATGGTTCATGCTAATGAATATAGATAAAATACGTATTTCCCATGTACTTCTACTAGCCCAATACAAACAAGGAATGGGTCATTGCTGTGTAGGTTCACATACACCAGTGCTGACGTAAGAACACTCAGCTGGCATCTCAGATTCTGCAAAAAAGCATCCTGAAAATAAGACTTTCTGTGACTGATTTTTAGCAATCAAAGACAGGCTGCACATATTGGCTCAAATTTATCCTGGTAAAAGTGACTGTATCCATCCAGGATTTTACCAGAACTTTCATCTCTTTTCAGCAAGGATTGATTTGTTCTGAATGTACTATTCTGTTATAGCTACGTAAAAGAATTATGTCTCGCTTCTTGTGTCCTACAAATAATTTTACTGGCTTTCTTAACCCTTGTCCTCTGTATCCCATGGTTTGTTTTGTTCTAATGGTATGACAATTGGTAAGTGTACACAAGATGTAGGGTTATGTTTTCATAAAACAGATTGAAAAAGAGCAACAAGCAGGTTCTTCCTTCTAGAAAGCCTGAAAGAATGGCTTTAAACACTACAGTTTACAGCAAAGATTCCTCTGGGACTTGGAGGATTCTGCAGTGCCATTTCACACACCAGTTGTTTCATGAAATAACTAGAAAGGCCAGGAAATTATCTTCACTGTTACTGTAAGTGAATGTATTATTTATGGAAATTAATGACCATGCCAGAGTTTAGTCCTTCTACTCTTTAAATCCCACTCCAGGGCAAAGTATAAGCATAAAGTGCTGTATTCCTCACTGGCTTTTTTCCCTCTAAAGTGATGGGAAGTAATATGGGAAGACCTGGGGTGAACTGCAGCCATAGGGTGCTCTCTCTGTGGCTGGAGCAGCTCCCTCTGCTCTGTCAAGGCCAGAGCATTGGAGGACTTTTGCTTAGCAGATCTTGCTGATGTAGGCTCACTGGGGCTCACACACTTAGTTTTGCCTTTGAGTTGCATAGGGAGGATATCAGAGCCCCTTTGACCTCCCTCCTTTTGGAACTTGCAAGGATTTTCATCAGCCCTGGGTCCCTAGGGCGCAGTGGTCTGGGCTGCTGGGCTGGTTTGACTGAGTACAGGAACCAGAAAGCTGGAGGGCAGTGTTAGGCTGTAAGTCAGCCTGATGCTGTTTCTCTGTAGTAAATTCACTATTACCTACTCCAAAAGCCTTGAGCTCAAAAGCAATACTTAAAGAAAGACAAAGCGATCTCATCTCAGTCAGTGCATCGTGTCCAGTTTCTCGTAGACTGCAGAAGATTGTCGAGCTTGCCTCACATAAGCTTCACGATCGGACGCCGCGAGTACAAGCTGACAGCAGAGCAGTACATCATAAAGGTGCATATCTGCAGCTTCCCTGCTCCCTGTTCCCCGCTCCCTGAGCTGGGGAGGGAGCAGGCTCCTGCAGAGACATGTGCTTTCCCTTCCAGGAGTCTACTGATGACCAAACCTTCTGCATGAGCGGCTTTCAGTCTCTCGACATCCCCACTCGCACTGGCTCGCTCTGGATTTTAGGAGATGTCTTCATGTCTGCCTTTTACTGCATTTTTGACCGTGGAAATGACAGAGTGGGATTTGCAAAAGCTGTTCACAGGAGGGATTACTACTGAGCCGATATAACGTTTATTCTGTCTTAACTCAAATGTTAATGTAATGATCTTCAACACGTGTGAAGAAGAGCTTTTACTGAAACTCTGGACCTAAATGCATATTGTGTTGTCCCCCTCCAGGTTTTAAGGACTTTGCAGTGATCCTTGTCCCAGATTATATAGTTTGGTTAAATACCTATATGTTTATAATGGAGAAACAATTTTTCCTGAGTAAGTCATGGACACTACAGCTCTCAGGATAAAGCAGCAGCGCAGCTGAGCACTCAATTTGCAAAAGATCAGAAAGAATAAAAATGCTGAACTGTGCCAGGCTAACAAGAGAGCAGCTATGAATGGGCAAAACTAATCCTAGTCCTGTCTGGTCTGGCTATCCTTTTTTTCTTCTTGTGTGCTAGTTTTCACCTCATTTCCTACAGCTTTCCTTTTCGTCATTATTTTCCATTGTTTGGGTTTTGTTCAGCTTTGTTTTCTGAGTGCCATGGAAATTCTCTTTAAATTAGCTTGCTCCAACCAGCTTATATAAAAGGGAATTTGACTGATGCCTGTGGGGTGACTAATTTCAACTACTGTTCCTTGCAGAATTTCCTGCTCCTTACACCATCTCTCAAACCTGCTTTTCCCCTTGGGCTCATTATCCCTTGATAATTCTCCTATTTTGGGTCTCAGCATTTGACATCCATGCCTTAGGTCAGATGCTGCTATTAGCACCTGACTTGTCTGCCCCTCGGCGGTGCGAGCAGCTGGAACAGCATCTATTCACGTTAGAAAACCTAGACTGCAACCCGTGCAAAGAGATACTACAGTGTTCCTCCTCCTCAGAAGAGCTGTGGGACCCATGCACCAGCACTACACATCTACTGCCCCTTGCTCAGCCACTTCTTGTCAGCAGTGGCAGCAGTTTCAAACAAAACAGCCACAGGTAGCTGCACTGGTTTGGCAAAAGATTCACTTAAATTATGCCCATATTGGAGTATTTGTTTGGATTGCTAAATCTGATACTGCCTCCATACACATTAATAAAAATTAACCAAACAAAATCTGCTTTGATTTTAGCATTGTTTCAGTTACATTTTATGGTTTTTTTTACAGTGGTTCCAGTGCTGGAGAGGAAGGGGAGTTGAGGGTGGAACAACAATTGAAAATTCAGGTTGCTCTGTGTCCTGGAGGGAAAAAATGTGATGTGTTGGCGTGTTGGGGCTGCTTGTATCTTCCTAAAGCCAAAAAAATGTCTGCAGTCCCAGCCCTGTGCACTGGGCACCTCCCAAGCATGGCAGAGCCATGGGGAAACAGAGACTGGCCCCATGGTGACATTGCTGGGACAGGGGTTGGTGGCCCCCAGGGACTTGCTGCTGCCATTTGTCTGGATGTGCCTGGCACAGATCAAAGGCATCATTCATTGCTGGCCTTCGCAGTATCACAATCACAGCCCCTTAGATTTTAAGTTTTCAGTTGTAAGACTCCATAAGTATCACAAAACCAGGATGGTTTTCCTGTAGGCATCTCTGAAATACTGATCTTGCCTTCCAGTATGAAATACTCCTTCTCTCTGGTGCCTGTTTTCATGACTCTCTGCAGCCACATTGTGTTACACACCTGGCATCCAGGCTATCAACCTCTAGCAAAGGTGACTCTGCTGCCAGCTGTCTCTTTCTGCAGACAAGACTGAGCTATGTGAAGTTACCGTGTATTTCAGGCCAATCTTGCCTTGATTCCCCTTTGTCCATGTCACTCCTAAAGAATGGATTGACCATGAGATAACTTATTTGTCTAGAAAATGCCATTTGTTCAGATATGAACCAAGACAAACAAACATCTATAACGCCCCATCCCTCATTTAACAGCAGCAGGGTATTTTTGTTTTCTCTGCTATGCAGCAGACTTAGCACTCTGGTACATTTTCATTATATATAAAATATGCATATATTCCTCAAATATGAGTTTGCAGTCAGAGTTAGAGATCTGTTATTTATGACAGAAGATTTTAAGGGTGTTGGGACATGTCCCCACAGCCAGTCGGTCCCAGCACTGACATCTTGGCTCTATGAATTCCAGCGCAGAGTGTGAACACATCCTAGAAACAGGTGGAAAGTCAGGCAGCATGCAGAGGTACTAGCCCTCTCTTTGTTCTGACATATCTGATCCTGCTCAAGATTAACACCATCTGATGGGAGCAAACTGCTGCTCTGACCTACTTGTCTATCCTGGCCCTGTTCTATCCTTTTCCAGCCTTGCCAGTTTCTGTAAGTCTGCCTTGCTGTTCCTGGTAGACATGAAGCTGATTTGCATGATAGGTCAAACCCTTGCCAGAAATATTTCTTGAGAGTTCAGTACAACCAGGACAATGGTGTTTCTCAAAGTGGCTTTATTCAACATTGCTTATACCTGTGAACATGAATTGTAGATTGTTGGGTTTGCTAAAATAATCCATTTACCATGCTATGGCAAACAGTTTACTTAAAGAAGTGCCTAAGAGAGCACATAATCCCAAAAGATAATTTAATACAAATCAGAGTCCACAGATTTTTGCAAAAAGTGAGAGAACAGACTAAATGAGGAGAGGAAATTTTTCTGGTAACTCATCCCAGCACTAGCTTCTTCACAAGCAATTAACAGAATACTACAGCTAATGTGGAGCTGGCCCACTGTGTGAAATGCTGGTTGTGTATTACAGATTGCATTGAGTGACTTCAGAGCTGTAACTCCTAATTTAGCATGCATCTACATGTCTAATAGACACCTCTGTGGGGCGTAACTGAAGCTCTTACCTGCCTAATGGCTGCTGTGTGGCCACCCTTAGCCTCCATCAAATAATGAACACAGTTGCAGGGCCAGGGAGTGCTGGCAGAGTGAGTGGGAGAGGTAACAAAATCATTGCTGATCAGATGTCTAATGTCCTGGTGGAAAGCAGCAGTGTGCATCCTAGGCAGCAGCCAGGCTGAGAAGACAATGAGCAGAACTGGATGATGAGAAGCTGGGAAGGCTTTTTGATGCTTAGCAGTGTTGGAATGAAACAAACTGATGTCTGGGTTGGGGACACAGAACACTTTGGTCCAATATCTTAAGCCCTGGTGGAAGCTGTGTGAAGGAGTAGAGTGAGGAGGTATGGTGGGACTGGACTCTCAGAGCAGATTTGTGGTGGACACTTGAGAGTAATCTCTAATTTCAGGCTTAAATTCCCTTACAGTGTGAAGCACAGCTCCTCAAGCTTATGTACTGTGAGGAGAGAGCTAAATAATGGCCCAGGCTTCCTTCACAGCTGCTGAAAACCCTTCCTATACATGCACGGCTGGGAGGAGTATGGCCAGACTCCCCAGAAGTTTGTATTGCTCTCCTGACTTTTAAAAGTGCTATAGAGGAGAGCAGCAGTTACTTTTACTTTGTTTCTAGCTGTGTGACTGGAGCTGTCTGGCTATCCTTAAAAATGTATTGTTTATACTTAAAATTTGCCATTTATTTAAGTTAAGGTCATTGGTAAATTAAGTTCCTTGACAATTGCAGATACAATTACATTGAGAAAATATTGAATTGAAAAGTATGGCTTCAGCTACAAGAAGCAAGAGGGAATCGAGAAGAAAAAGGGAATGCTTCCAGAAGTTGGGTAACGGCCATTCAGAAAATTGGACTCCTAGGCTGAGGTGCTGTTTATTTCAATATAATTTATCTCCACAGAGTTTCTCATTTTGTCGTTCAAACCTGATCATAGCAACCTGAATTGCCTGAAGACTTGTTGTGGAGTGGCAAGGGTGAGGTTGCACCAGAACACCTGACTCCAAACTGTGATCAAATTTCAATAAGCTGCTGTCAGACGCCAGTGTCACCTCATCTCACGGTGTGAAGAAGTCCTTCCATAGGTGCCTGGCAAATCTATGCTTGGCTTTTCTGCATATCTGGAATTCCCATAATATGAGTTTAAATGGTGCTTCCTTGGGCCAAGTGTCCTGTGCTTCCTAAACCAATGAGATACATGTGTTTTTGTCTAGTGTCTTTGGAGGATTTGAGAGTGTGGCTCTCCTCAGACCTTGCCTAATATACAGCAGCAGGAGCCAATTCCCAGACTGAAATAAAGCTGGAAGAAGTAGAAGTGGGGAGAGTGGTTGATTTTGTTCAAAGCCTATCCAGATGAGACAGAGTCCTGCTGTATGTGATAGCCTGCTAGAAGGGCTCCTCACCTAAGTTGTTGGCCATAGGATCAGGAGCAGGCAGGTCTGTTCATTCCCTTCCCAGCTTCAGGGAGTCCTAAAGTCTCCCAGGAGCCACTGGTGTTACCAGTTACCCATGCAGAGAGGCTGGTTTGTTTTCCAAAGTGCAACTTTCTGAGCAAGAGAGCTGGGTGGACTTGCTGTCCATGCAGTCCATACTGCCTTTGCTGGCTGTTGCAGACTCATAAATTTCTGTCTCCTGCTCTCTCTGTTCTTCCCAGTCCCAGAGCTACCTTGTCTCTCCCTTGTCTCTCCCTTGTCTGGGGAGACTCTCTGCTTGCATACACACTCATGGGAGAATGCTGGCAATATTCTCCAGACTGCACTTTTGTAAACGTGGGTGAGAGCTAAAACCAAGGAGCTGTGGCAGTTTTCCTGGCCTGCTTTGAGACATCTTGCAGGAGTGATAGCTGAAAGGCCAGATCACTGCCAGGAGGTTTAGGGACGTGGCTTGGTCACCCCTGGAGTAGCAGGAGCCACCTAATGCTGACTCAGGTTTGGATTAATTAAGAATGTGTGTGGTACATCTGGGAAGCATGGGAATGGGGGAGAGGTTTAGGAAGTGGAGAACAATTTTGCTAGCAGTCATGGACCACTTCGTTGTCTGCCTGGGATGACTACAGCCTGTGCAGTTCCAGCTGGAAATCTCCACAAGAGTGGAGCCCTAATCTTAGTTGCACCTGCAGCTCCATCACCTACTGATAGAGTGCTGCAGCCGTGTCATCACTAGGGAGGCTGCCTGGGAGCCTCATTTTACAGTAAACTGTCGCTGGGTATGCCACATATGTGCTCCAAGGCTCAGACATTCCATGCCAGCTCATCAGCTCTTTTGCACCTTCCATTTTTTAAAAATTAAATTAAACATTTAATCCTTTTATTTTTTCTACTCTTCAGTGGCATAGCTTCATCAGGAGTGGGGCAGGGTACTGTCCTACACAAATGAGGGGACTGATTTTTCCAGTGTTCCTCCAGGCAGTGAGAGATGGTGGGCTGAATCTCTCCAGGCTGAGGAGGGAATTGAGCCCATATCTTGCCTTTGAGCCACTTGAGCAGAAACCAAAACTGTTGGTGGATCTTACAGGGATGTCATGGACCTTAAGCTGATGGAGCAGACAAAGGCAGCAGAGTTCAGTGTGTGTCGAAAGTGGACAGAACCACCCCCGCTCTTCTGATAATCTTAGTGTTTCCTCTAGTTGAGCCTACACAGCTTGCTGCCATATACACTAGCTGAGTGGATTTGCATCCACTCTTGAGGCTCCCAGTTCTCTGTGTAAATGTATTTCCCATAGGGTCACAGATTTCAAGTCAGTGACCAAGTGGCTTAAAGTATGTCACCACAATGCCTCCTATTTAGGTGCCCAAATCCTCTGTTGGATCTTGTTCATGACTTGACTGAGTATTGAGTCTGCCCTTCTGCACTTTCAGCAAATTTGTGTGAGAACCATGTTCAAGAAAGGACAAGAAGTTCGGTCAAACCCAGAGGAAGAATGGTCAAAGTTTTCTTTCACTTTCCTCATTAGAAAATTCTACTATGGCTGTTTCTTTACTGTCCAGGTTTTCCCATAAGTCCTGCATCTCAAATGTTTGCACAGCAGAAGCAGAAGTAACATTTTTTTCATCACTCAATGTCCTTTGCTGTGAAGTTGTCCCAGAATCTGTTGAAGGTGGTGCAGCATCAGCATTTGATGCTGTACTAGGACTATGGAAGCTTGGTAAACTCCATCGCTGAAGGTTTCTCTCATGATCTGTTATTAGACCGGCTATGTTACTAACCTGGGGCTCATGTTTGGGCTCTCCTATCACACTAGGAAGTGACTGATGCACCTCTGAACTTGAGAGGTATGGAGTCATTTCTGGGGGGAAAAAGTGTTGGTTCAGAAGAGACACATTTGCCTCAGCTAGGATCCTTTGGAGCTTGTCTTCTGGCATGCTTGCGGAGCGCTCTGTTGGCATGTCTGGTTGGTCCAGCACATTAGGTGCAATCTCCTTGGCTTCAGAGATGATGACCTCAGGAACTGGCCTGTGTGTCTCTGATGAGGTGTCACTGTTGCCGAATTGTGCCTCGTTCCTTGAGGTTTCTGTTATGGGTCCAAGCTCTCGGCTACCATGAAGTCTGTTACTTCTGTGAACTCCTTCATGTTTCTTCTTGAAGCTTGAGGTAGAGTGCCTCCCTCTTGTGTGCATTTCCTGCAGCCGTCTGATGTGCCCCTTTTCATCTGCTGGGAAAAACACCGAGTTCTCACTTGTCTGCCGACTGTAGCGGTGGTGAGTCGGGTGTGAAGGACCTTCATGGACGCTGAGAAACCTCTTGACTCTTCTCAAAACCGAATGTTGTCTCTGGTGTTTCTCCTCTTCCCAAGGCCACTCTTCCCCATAGAGGAACTCAGTATCAGCCAGCCTGCCAAATAAAGCCAGGTAGTAGATGTCACTTAAATATAGGAAGCATGGGGTTTCTATGCACATATACATCCCTCTGTTTCAGAGATAGGAACCAAGACATGGGAACCAAGGCCCTGGAGTGTCCCTTGAGAAAAGCAGGAAAAGGATGAGGGTGCCAGGAAAGAGTGTCTGTGCCTTTGAATCAGCCAGATCACACAGAGAACTCTCCACAGCCAGGTATCTCTTCTCCTAAGGACCAGGCTGGGAGGGCATCCAGCCAGGCATGTGGCACCATTTCATATTTGAGCTGCAGCCTTCTGAGGCAGCTCCACATGGGTGCTAAGGGTGTGGGAAAGGGGAGAAAGGAGTCCTACTCAGTGCTGTAGTTACTTTTTCAGGAGAATCCTTCAGGCAAAAATAACAACAGTGAAAAAGCAGCTGCTGGAAACAGAGGACAACAGTTTCAAAAAATGTTGAAATTACTCAGATGGCCAAATCTCATTTACTTCTGGGGCATGACAGTATGTCTGAAGGTCTCACCTGTACTTGGTACTCTTCTCCTGCACAGCCTTGCTGCTTCATGAGAACAACTACTGCTGCACGTGCCAGTCAATTCAGTACGTGTCACTGACTCAGTGCAGCCCAGACAAGCCAAACTGGCCCAGCTACCTGTCCTAAGGACAAGAATGGCAAAGGGGCTTGGGCCAAATCTGAGGCAAGGAGCACAAGCAGGCAACACTAACCTGCTTATGGTAGGGGCAGAAGAACTTCATCCAGCATTTGTGAAAATCATAGAATAGTTTGTGTTGGAAGAGACCTTTAGAGGCATCTAATCCAACCCCCTGCAATGAGTGGGGACACCTTCAACTAGATCAGATTGCTCATTGCCCCATCCAACCTGACCTTGAATGTTTCCAGGAATGGGACATCTACTCCCTCTTTGGGCAATCTGTTCCAGATGTTAGCTTGAGGTGACTGGAGAAGACTTGGATTTGGGCTCAAGCTTTATGTATTTGCTTTGGACTTGAAAGAATTTTTAGAGCTTGTTTTTGAAGTTTGCATAAGAACTACCCATTATTTTTAGTTATGAAGAGAGAAATGGTTCAGATGAGAAGATAATTAATAAAAAAATCAAGACATCAGAGCTGTTTGCATTCCACAGGGGCTATCAGGGAGCTACTTTTCATTCACTCCTTCCTTAATTTTTTGTGTGAAGTACTTCTTATTAAAAAATTGTTTGCAGACTTAATGATGTTTCTTCTTTGCCACCTTTTGCCCCTAGAAATTGCCTTAAAATAAATTATATTCTATGAATTTTTCTTCTTTACTTTTTTTACTTTCTTCCTTACTTTTCTTTTTGCCATATTATAGTTTTTCCATAAGGAAATAACTTCTGAAAAGGCTGTGTGTGATAAAAGGAACTCATATAAACCACTGTCCTTTGTAGTAGAATGCATGCAAAAATGACAAGATAAACAAAAATGAGAAAATCACAATTTTGAAGCCAAATGAAACAAAAAATTAAGGACATTTTATTTTGATAAAGGTGGGAAATGATAGGAAAATTTTAAATATCTCGAGATAATTTTTAAAGTTAAAAAAACGGCTTCTGTAAAGTTTTAAAAAAGATTTTCAGATGAGAACACCTACTTGCCTGGTATTTTTTCAGGCAGGATAGTATTTACACTTATTGACCTGCCTATATTAAAGCATGTCACAAGTATTTAAACTAACAGCTTCTAAGCTAACTGGCCTATCACTGATTTCTCATATAGATCCTGACAACAGGGGGCAATCCTATACTCTCTATGTTTCTTTCTAACCATTGTTCTTTGCTGATCTCTGCAAATAAATCCTCTTCATACCTTCACAAAATCTGACCATTTCAACTTCCATGCCTAGATTATTAGTCAATGAAAAGTCGTAAAACATTTAAGATGATTTCTTATTGATCTTCACAAAACTCTGGACTGATTTTAACTGTCATCTGCTAACTAAATGAACAAAGAAATAGCTATTTTACTAACTGAGGATGCATGAAGAAGCTGTAGTAAAGAAAGCACTTTTAAGAAAAGTCAGTTGTGGTAGCACAGATTCTTTCCCATGGGAATTTTTCTCTTCTTCTCCCTGTGTTCTATAAATAAAGATAAGGTTTGGATGTTATTGAAACTGTCTCTGGAAAGATGGGCAGTTCTACCTGGCCTATGGGCCTAGGGGGAGGTTTTGAATTGACCCAATCCGGAGAAACTTTTAAAAGTCTATATAAGTTTTAGAATTAAATAATAAAATCGGAATTCCGCCTCACCCGATCCAGTTTGGTTCTTGCACTCGGCTAGCGCTCAACAGCAACAGTCAGTCACTGTCTTCAGGTATCATCCTGTGCTCAGAGACTATCAACAAACCCTCCCTGCAAACATGCTGTATTTATTGATTATACTATTTAAGATATGCATGCACAATTTGGATGAACACATGGACCACTGGAGCCATCATCCCACCAACACCAGCCTGTCCACTCCCTCCTAATTTCTTTTCCCATTTCCATCTTGCCCGCTTGCAGTATTGTCAGAGCCCGCATCCTGCACTGACTGTCTGCCAATCAACGCGGGCTGTCAGGGTGGTGATCTTTCTGATGGCATTAAGGACCCTTAGTGCCACTCACCCCATTTCAATAGTCGATCCAAGAAATGAAGGAATACAGTAATCAGCAGCTGCTTTTGTGTAGGGTGGCCGGGCAGAGGTATCATTCCAGTAAATATCTTTCTCCATCCTCGGCAAGTTCATATGCATCTCATCCACCGCCAGAAGTGAAACCTTAGATTTTTTTTGTATAAATCATGTCACTTTCAACATAGTGCAGAATATTAAATAGTCTGCTTTATACTCCCCGGGTCAACATTTCTTTCAGAAACCCTTTAACATAAGCTGTGTATGATGGCCTGGGCATTAGGAAGAGACTCAGTATTATAAAATAAACCCCCTACATGTGCCTATACTCATGAAAGCATAAATTTTATCATAACTTGACTCTTATGTAATGCAAAGGTATTTGTGCCAGATTGAAGTCCTTTCCACATGTATGATGAGTTAAATGTGATCCTTCATGTGCTATGGAAAGTCTGTGTAAAGTATTACATGTGTTCCTTAAATGTCCAGAGGTCAAGAATCTTTCTGATAGGTTTCATTGCCATTTTAAGACATTCTGAATCAAGTATATGAACATTCTTCTAATAACTTTTACACAACAGGCTCTAAGGCACAGTAGCATGAGTACCCTGAAGTGGTGCTAAGCCAGAGAGCATCTTTGTCAGTGTGAAGTCCTTTCCCACTCTTGCATATAACTGCACTCATTACTTTGGTTATTTTGCTTAATTTGGTGGTTTGCTTGGCCCTTGCTCCCCCGACTCCTGGGCTCTGCTTTGCTGAAGTGGAGTCCAACAGCAGCTTTGCCAACCCTATGCTTGGCTCTATGCAAGGGGAGCAGTGGGTGCTGTGGGACCTCCTCATGTCTCTGAGCTCCTTCACAGCACAACAGACAGAGCTCTTTGGGAATCGGGGATAACTGCAATAAATATGTCCCCTTGTCATCTCACAGCTCCTGCCACTGGGGACACTGGCTCCTGTGCTGACCACAGATACTGCCGTGGGTGGCAGCATCAGAACATGAATCATGGTACTGGCCCTGTTTATTAGTTCAGGGTGCCCTGCTTGGTCTTTTTAGTATTTTTGCTGCCTTTCTTTTTAGAGGAAGTTTCATATGCAAAATTTTAACCTCAAGACATTCAGATTAGCAAAACGTGTTCTTATCTATGTGGGAATGGCTTTTGGATTTTGCAGGATTGACCTGCATTACATGTTTTTCCAGGCATAGAGTGATCATATAATTTAAGGTCAGCTGTTTGCATGTTTATTCAAGCATTTTAAAAGCCAAATACCAAAATCAAGATGAATTAGCTAGTAAAAACAAACTCTGTGGATCACAGCCATAGGTAAACCTTCAGGGAAAGAATACGTTTTGCTGACACTTGTTGCCCTGATTTGTTCCTCAATATATGACATTGTATTAGATGTAATGATAACCTATGGTAGAGTAGAGCTGGAAGTAGAAATAACAACAGCAACCTGTAAATTTCTATCGATGCACCAGTTAGTTTCAAAATCATCATCGTCTTCTCCAAATGGATTAATGAGTTGTTCAGCGACCTGGAAAGAAAATGAGACAGTGAAGAGAGGTTGGCATGCCATGTCAGGACTGCTGCTGCAGAGAACGTAGGATTGGATTTTTCTCTCTCTCCCTGCCTATCACTTGCAATCATAGCTTGAGCTCTGTGTGATGGTTCTGCCAGCCTAGTGAAGGAACAGCTTGCTTTCACTATAGATTCATAGCTCTGTGCCTCGCTGCTGCTGCTGCCAATCATAATCGCCAGCGCTGGCCTACTGGGAACTGAGACGTGTCTGGGCCAAGGTAATTGTCACATACAACAGTCATTACCTTTCCTTACTGTTGTCTTTGGCTCATTTAAATGAAAGGTTTAGCAGCTAGAGACTGTTACTGCACTGTTGTCTGCAATAGTCCACCAGCCCATGGGGTCAGTATTCCCAAGCCTTGCAGCTGGAGTCTGCCAGAGGGAGTAGAGCGCATCTCTCTGCCTCAGCCCTCAGCCCCTGCTTCTTTACCAGGGTTAATCCTGATGGCAACCTTCCAAGGCTCTTGAGGAAAAGCAGCCTACAAAAAAACTTGACTCAAGTCAACTCTGTGCATCATGCTAGCCAAATCCAAGAGACAGAATCTGAGTCTCTCCTTTAATTCAGCCTGCTGGCTTGGGTTTTTGTACCTGAAGTGGCTGATACTGCAGGGCAGAAGCTCATCCTGTGGAGGACACAATCAAACAGTGAGCTCAGACACCTTTGTGGTGAGGCATCTTGGTCTGGGAACTAGTCTGTAAAGGGAACCCTCTCTGGCTGCCCACATCCAGTGGAAAAAACCCAAAGATTGCCCCCCATCCCCGTGATCACTAAAGTACATTGCAGGAAGTAAGCACATAGCTGCTGTGGGAGGAAAAAATGATTAAATAGAAAAAAAATGTTTTAGGAAATTCAGACTGCTTCTCTATTTCCTTTCCCCTCCATGCTTTTCTCCTTCTGTTTATCTTTTTAAACTCTGGTTTTGAAGCTGATGACATTCTTGATAACCCTTCCAAGCCTTCCTAGTTGCCACCAGGCCCATGCACAGGAGCAGGAGTCACGTTCTTGCTTTAATGTGGATATGGGTAAAGCAACTGTATGATTAAACAGTCCTGTTCATTAACCTCACTATGGACAGCTATGATCTAAATGACTTATAGTTGTGAGGAGGTTGCTCCTGGATATTTTTCCTATGTGCCTCTAGGTTGTACCTGTGGATAAGCACTTGCTAACTCTCTGAGGCCACCACTTCCCAGGCCAGCACTGACACACAACAAAAGAACTGCTGTGAGTAGAATAACACTACAAAAACACCTGTAAGGCTGGAGGAATGAAAGGAGACAGGTCACCTCTGCCCACACTCATTGACATGGTATTAAATTTTGGGTGCAGCTGCAATAGGAAGGAACCAGAACACAGTCTGTGTTGTGCCTCTCCAGGGAAGACATGGATCAGCTTCATGTAAACCAGTGGATCACCACCCAAAAATCCACCATAAAACCTATCACATAACCTTAAAAAAGTGAGCAGGACCGGGACAGAGTAAACAGCAGTGGTGGCCTTTTTTTCGGCTGACCTGGTCCTGGCATATGAGACATGACTTTATTCTCCAGAAAGGAATGTAGTGCTGGGCAACTAAACTGTATTTGGACAATACATCTGTCCCTGTAACAAAAATGGGGATTTAGAAATGTCTCATGTAATGGGAAACTTTGGCCCTTATTATAGGTATTACAGGTATAACAATCCAGGCTTGGGGCCAAGGAATGAGCTCAGTTTACCCATTATTTCTGAGGAATTGCCAAGTTACTGGAAGTCAATATCTCAGGGCTCTTTTTGCTGCCTGGCAGTCAAAGTCCAATACACTCAGCAGGAAACTGGCTGTAACCTTCAAGACAAAAATATCCTGACTTAGGGCACTGAAGGTTTGAACAAACCTTCAGTCTGAGGAAACACTGCTGATATTAAACTAACTTTTTAAAACTTCTTCTCCTCCCTTTAATTTCCATATGCAGCAGATTTTTCAGTTACAGTGGCATCTCATATCTGCCACAGCCAGGAGTTGGCTGGAAGCTCTGAACCTAACTGGAAGAGGCTGGAAGCTCTGAGCCTAACCTGAGTTAACATCCTCGGGTGCTGAAGAAGGAAAACCCATTTCCCCTCAGGAGCACCAGCAGGGTGGTCAAGAGGAACAGCTTACCGTTTTTAACCCTCTAATATAACCCTGGAAGACACTACCTAGAGATAAAGCCTCACTTTTCTCCAGGAGAAGTTGCTACCTTCACTGTACCAGCCTCCCTTCCTCTCTCTTCCTACTCCCATCCAGGCTGGTCCCTATGCACCAAAATCCTTTCCCCCCTGATTTCCTAGGACACAGGACTAAAGGGGCTTGTCCTGCAGGCACTTTACCTTTCCTCACAATCTGCCAGCTTGGTCTGCTGCCTTCTCTACTCTGCCCTTTGGAGGTGGCTGTGGGAAAGTGTCTCTAAAACTGGCCAACTTTGTTCAATTTATATTCTAACAGAAAAGTTAGCTCTGTGTTTCCAGCCATGATTAATAAACACAAAAGGAAATCTTAATGTTCATAGACCCCAGTGTACCAATTTGCTTTTTATTTGAAACTGTTTTCCAGTTAGTTTATTGCAGAGGAGAGAACCACCTTGAGTTATGTGGCTTAATTACTCCACTATCAGATTGATGGTGATACGTTAGCCTAGCAGTCATCAATGGGCTGATGGGCAGCATCCAATTCCTCTATAACTCTTCTTTTTAATGAACATTTTTATGCAGTGGAGTTCTAGTCAATATTGTCTGTCAATAATACTCTTTCATAGCCCTCTGGAACTGGGGACCTTAAATTACCTGCATCTGATGAGGTTAACAGCAGATACTACTGGCTTTGATCACAAGAAGAAAGTATCATTCAGTCCCTTTCAGCTGATGCCTGGTCTGCAGCCATATTTCCCCACTGCAGAATGGAGTGGGAGAAAGGGTTTTTTAAAATCTCTTTTCTGTCACTTTATAGTTCAAGTCCTGAGACCTGATTTTTGTGGGAGTAATACTCCTCTGGGGAGTTGTGGCTGCATTGGTGCTACTAAAATGAGCTCTTTCAGATTCACGACCATTTCTTACCATACAGTCTGTCAGGTGGAATTAAAAATGTATTGCATGATATTTCTGTATGACCACAGAACATTTTAGGCTGAATTCACCTCTGGTGCAACTTCAGTATTCATTGGTGATCTTCCATGTGTGTCACAGATCTGACACCTTGACCAGCCCCCAGGGAGGGTTCCCCCATCACCTGTCCAGAAAGCTAGTTTACCTTGAGCCATCCTGCGTAGAAGAAGAACTGCAACAGTGTGAAGATTGGAATGTAAATATCTAAGTCATGTCCCTGATACCCTTGGTCAGTATCCAAAAATTGGCGCCCTATCAGGCAGGCAAAGAAAAATGTATAGACTGCGAGAGTAACAACCTGCAAAGAACAGAACTTAATTGAAATAATGGAATAATACAATCTTATGCATAAGGCAACACATACCCAAAGGCCTTTGACTGCCTTTTGCCACATAATTTATAAATCTATAGGAGGTATTGCAAATACAGAGGCCACAGGAATAATTATGACCAGGAAGAACACTCAGGAAACATAAAAACATTTCAGTGCTTCCCTCCCCTCTTCCAAATTATGCAAGTTCTTCAAAACATCTCTGCATTAAATATGCCTTAAATAGTTAGCCAAGCCTCCATAATCCTGTGTGAGTGAACCCACGCTCAATATCTCAGAGATTCTGGCTGAGACTACGAATGTTTTATATCATGAATGTTTTTGCATCAACCCCCTCTTTTATGGAAATTGTGTTTTAAATTTTTTACGGAATAATAGCTCAGTACCTGGGTGTAGACCAGTGGAATTCCAACCCAGTCATAACCAAACAAAAGACTACACCAAGACCGGTACTTATTCATCTCCTAAAAGGAGAAAAAAGAAACAACCAGCAAGAAACCACAACAAAATAAAATTGCGTGGGGTAAAATTCTGAATTATAAATATTTTGTTACAGTTCATTTTTGCACATGTAAAAGGACAGGGAGAAAAGAAAGTATAGTAAATATAAATCTATACTATAACTGTACCCAGCACCCCATTTGAATATTGACTTGTTTTATGGAGTTGGAGTGCTTAGTGTACTTCGTATTTCTTCACAATTCATCTTCTGTTTCTATCTTATCCGTAGTCTAGTGATACATGAAAGCTAATACATTATATCATAAAAAGAATGTTTTACCACTTAATGAAATATTCAGAGAGATTATCTTCTCTGAAACTGATAATAAAATCTTCAAAATGCCAAATTATTCCCATTTCTCATATTCTCAGCAATGGAACAAGTACGAATTTGCAGTGACATTACAATACTTTTTGCTCATCAATTTAATGCTTTCAATGCCTTCTTAGTCATATTAAAAAGAATCGCACTGAATGCTGTTGTGTGTGTACATTGGTACACAAAGAAAAGTGGGATAAATCCAGAGTAAGGTCATTTAGATGACACAGGAGACTTGTGCACACTAAATAAAATCAATTCTACCACATGGCAATTTCAAATTAGTTTTTTGTAGATTTACTTTTGCTACTTACGTTCATCAGTGTCTGCAGATCCACACTGTCTCGAATTCTTCCCTCTTTTCGTGCCTTTGATGCCAAATTTCCAAACCAGACAAATGGGACCCAGTATTTCAGGTGTGGAGACTTAAGGTCATCAAAAAGTTTTCTTTCATGTCTTGTCATAAAGCCTGTTTACGAAAAAACCAAAACAACCTTCATTTATTCTGTGCTTTCAGTGCTACTAATACTATAAATCTGGAATATGTTTCTATCTGTTTATGTAATATTTGCATAGAACTCTGCTAAACACAACTTGTAATTCTAACTAGTAACCTCCTCTTTTTATTTCATTTTTTTTTCCCAGAACAGGTCTTGCTTGAAACAACTTCTTTTTGCATTAATTACCTATGTTAAATTCCTCTTTACCAATATAGGCAATAATTTGCTGTTACTGTGTTCTCATATCTAACTGCTGACATATGATAGATACATAGAATACTAAGAATTATACAAATTACTCTCTAGTTTCATATTCTACTTCCAGAAAAATAAGGAACTGGGTATATCAGTCAAGGTACAATCACTTTTCAGCAATGATGGCTTTCAGAAGCATTTTGACATACATTGTAAGGGCAGTTACATGACCTTCTGATTCTGATAAATTTTGTTAGATCTGCAAAGCAGTGAGCAAGCAACAGAGGATACAAGTGCATGCATGAAACAGAGCCCAACAGAGAGTGTACCTTCTGCCAGTAAAATACTTCCCTGACAGATTGTTTCATGTTTTCTTTGGGGTTATGAAGGCATGCAAAGAGACGAAGAGGGAATCATGCACAGAAATCCCGCTGCTAAGGGGACACTGGGCCAGGTGACATGCTGTGGGGCTGCAGGCTGAAGCTGCTCTCTGCCTGGCAATTTGCCTTGCTGGGGTGCTGGGAAGGGATTAGGTTTCCTGAAGAGTTCCCCTGCCTCGTGAAGCCCTGCTTCCCCCTGCTGCAAGCAAGTCCAAGGTCACGTAACAGGGGAGCCAGGGCTGAGTGTGACAAATCCTGCACCAGAGCCAATCACTGCCTGGGACGGGCAAGGGAGCAGCTGGCTTTTGGAGCAACACCTCCACCCCCTTGGGGAAGAAAGCTCTGATCTGCTGTCCTCCTTCCACCCAGGCTTTAACAAAAACAACCTCAGAAAATTCACATTTTCCTTTGTCCAAATCCTGGATTTTCTGGTATTGGAGCAATCGTCATGTTTGGAGGATCTTAGTTTTTGCTCAGGTGTGTGACATCTGTCAGAGTGGGTATAAAGCTTCTTTTGTTGTGTTGACATTAGCTCTGAAATAGCACAAAGTTAGTAACATGACAGTCCCAAAACAGGGAGCTCAGCCAGTCAATTACAAGTTTGAATACTGAAAATTCAGTAAGGGAATTGACAGTAGACTCCAACTAGTAACTAAGAATATGTCCATTATTGCTAACATTGCTAAAGATACATGAGGCAGCAAACAAATAAACATATAGAAACTCAGTTGTGTTGCATAGAAATGTGAATAAAGTTAAAGGAGATTTGCTAAACTCGGTGATCTTAAATATTTTGTTGTTGAGGAAAATGTCACTACTGCACAGTTGGAACAAGCCTACACAGGAGGTATGAAATACTGCAACTACTGAGGAGGAAGGCAAGGACAAGACAGAAAATACTGTGGAAGAGGAAATATTCAGCAGCAAGACACAGTACTCATGCACGATCATAGAATTTGAGAACAGAATAAAATAAAGCTTTTAAAAGTTTCCTGGGCATTTTGCAGCCACCTCTCAGAATCAACTTCACAGAAATAATCAGGCAACCAGACAAATTAACCTGCTAGTCATGACTCCTGACTCCTGAAAGTTAGTCTTTCAGGATGCCTTTAATTTTTGTCTGGCCAGCCTGCTCATTACAGGACAGGAAAAGATGTTTCTGTCAGGCTGAAACAATAGACAGAAAAACAAAAAATTAAATCCGGAGTAAACACTCCAAGTGTGTCACTTGGAGGCTCTGGAAAGACATAGCCTGAGTGGGTCACAAAGAACAGCAAGGATCAGTTCAGCTTTCCACTGAAACTGGGCACCTTTTTTTCAGGAAAGCCCAACAAAGTCTGCTTTTTTAAATTATAAAGTTCAAATTGACATTAATTTTAAAGCGTTTGTGTTAATATTGATTAAATATTCCCTTTGATGAATAGTAATAATGCCTAGCATTCTTATTGCAGAAAATACTAATTCTGGATTGCTCCTACTGCTGCAACACAGACAACATACAGTCCAGAAGAGCTTGCTGTTATTGCAGTGGTAAAGAAACACCTTATATTCCATCAAATATAGGGGACAATATAAAACCTCAGCTATTAAAACTACATGGTTTCTAAATTTGGTCATGTTATTTTTATTTAGGAGTATTCAAAGAATTAACCAAGAAACTCTATGAACAAGAACACTGGTTTTGACAAGCACTGGAAGACTGGAGCAGTTCCAGAAAACAGGAAATATTTTTCAAATATCATGCCAAGATCTTGAAAAGGATGATCTAAGGAATGACAGGGCACTGAATCCTTGTGAAAGTATGAAAAGAGTGACATGGAGTGCAATCAATAAATAATCAAAGGACACTAATGTGAACAGTGTCCACCAAAGAGATCTTACAGGAAAATTATTGATGACAACACAAGCCTGGCTGGAAAAAAATCACTCATGCTCTCCCTTAAGTGTTTCAAAGAGTATTCAGTTCTCCTGTTAAAACTCAATGGTTTGAGACAAGACTGGTTCAGGTTATTCACATTAAATATTTTGAATACTAGTGGCTAGAGAAGAAGAAAAAATGATCAAGTAGATAAAAGTTTCATTTTCTGCTTCTGTGTTATGTGGGAAAGGGTTAATTTAGGTGCCTCCTTCCAGTAGAGGATTTGGGACTGCAGTCTTCAGCCATCTGTAGGTATTCATGTTGCTGAGCTTACACCTCATGTTTCTCTTCAGCATTTCCCATCAGCTCTTTTGGGCTGCTCTCTGCTCAGCTGCTCACTCATTACTCTGTTTTTTAAGAGTTGTGTTCTTGAGCACCCAACTTCCCTCTGGCACCTTGCAGCCAACAGGATTGCTATGCTCAGGACAGCTGCGGGGCATTTGACACTCACAGCATGTGTGCCCCAGCACTCAGCATCATAAAGGAGTGAATCTACATGCATCTCCTGTCTACAGTTCCATAAAGAGTGTTAAAACATGAAAAAGAGTCAGGAGGAAGGTCCAGCACTCAAGACTGTATCCTACAGGGAGACACTACAGTTGGTGAAGCTCCTGAGTTTCATTCAAGCCTTTATGCAGTCTGCTAACAGGTAACTATTGAGAGAAAAATTGTTTTCTTCTAATTAAAAAAAGAAGAACCCAAGCCTATTACAAAATCCTGTGAATAGAAGATAAGACTGTGCAAGTTCAGACTGAGAATAAAATGTGACTCTTCAACAGCAAGTTCACTGTTGTGAATGTCTATTCACCTAGGATGCAGTGTAGCCTCCAGTATATCCATCTGAATTTTAAATCTGAGCTGATTATATTCCTAGAAGGTATTACAGCTCAGTCAGAAATTGCAGCATAATAAAGGATGCTGCTAGCAAGCTTTTGTGCCTTGTGTTATGGATGAGTCAGACTAGATTATCATGGCACTGTTCTCAAATTTAAAATCTATGAATTTAAGCAGTTTGTTTGCTGAAAAAAGAAGTGTGTAGCAATAGTTATGTCGTGGCAGTTCTCAGTTTGACAGAAAAATGCAAAATCGTCACAAGTTGTTTCAATGATGACTGTGCTGTAAGTACCAGATTTGTGCTGTTCATGTTCATATTAAATGCCACAGGGAGCTAGGGAGGGGATGATTGCAGAGTATTGTCTAAGTTACTGGATGTTGATAGGAGCAAAATATGTCCTGAAATGCTTGGTATTGCATCAATAAAAATTCTGCAGCACAATATGCATTAAAACCTACTAAATAAGTACTGAAATCCAGAGCTGACTACACTATCAATACTTATATAAACAGTTTATAGTAGAAGCTTTTTCACTGTTAAAAAAACCAACAATCAAAACTTGCTTTCCATTCTACAGTTTTGGTACAGCGCTGTGACATTCTGTCTCTTTGGAACAGATTGTCTTTAGCAATGGGGAGGCAGAGTGGGATTAGCTGCCTGGAAATGTTGTAATTTTCCAGTGTGTAGTAGAAGCAGATTGCTGGGGAGAGTGACAGAAGCTTCCTTGACCTCTCACAGGCTCAGGTAAACACTTTTGTTGAACAGCACAAGGAAGAGAGCTTTAAAATTCAATGAATCCAACATAAACGGTTTGGGTTTTTTTTTCAGTAAGATTGGTGCATTCTGCCTGGAATTTGTTTTTTAATATCCAAAGCTTCTCACACATATTTGAAATGTGTATATGTATATACACACTGCATGTTTTAACTTGCTACAACTTTGCTTACTAACCTCTGCCAAAGGAATAATTTTAAGAAATTCAAGACATTCAGTAGAAAACATGACTTCTATTTGGAACAGATCCGCATATCTTTGCATTGGTGTTCCACCTCTGATGCTGACTGTGCCAGTCAGAAGGCACAGTGTCACACCTTGCCTTTAAATACTGAGCAGTCAGTCCTTGATAGACAATCACAGTGTTACATGATTGAACTCTCTTCACCATCATCACACTCACTGTGTTATTGTAGGAAACAGAAAACAAAGATATGCTTAATACTTAGTATATTTATCCTTGAAAAACTAAGTTTAAGGTAAGGTTTTCAATTTAAAGAAAAAACCCTTGGGGCTGAGGGGTTTTTTTGAGTAAATCACAGCACTTAAAATGTGCAATCTATTTAAAATACAATCTACTTAAAAAAAATTGAGATAAAGCTGTACTTGTGAAGTGCCTGCAGAGATCAGTCTCTGATACACCAGACCAAGTTACATCCCAGACATTGAGGCAATGCCATATAACAAGTCACTGTTCCTACTACATCATACTATATCACAACTTTGTTATTTTTTGTGCTTTAGAGAATGTTGTACCTGCTCCATACACCTGAGTGTTTGGGGCAGGCCTATTGCCTCCATGGTGTCTGAAAGCAGATTCACATGAGAGTGTCAAACTTGTTTGATTTCTATGGCGTTGCTAGATGAAGACTTTAAGAACATTAAAGATGCAATTTTAAGGTTATGCCATTTAAATCACTAACAAAAAGGTGATTGCTTTGACGTGGGTTAGTATGAGGCACACATGGGGCCATGGGAAACAAAAAATGAGGCTGGCTCCTTCCCTCCCTGAGCCCCCACCTCTGAGGAAAAGGAAAGCAATTTTGGAGAGGCAAACTCCGGTACCTGCTCCTACCACATGGTCCATGGTGGGGAACCTTTTGTACACAGCTGTGCTCACAGAGCGAAAGATCAGCAGAGACGTTAAATTCACGTAACGCATGAGAGTCCTCCTCAGCAAGCGCCCATACTCGTCTCTGCCCTGGACACAGCTGGAGATGAGGAACATCAGACGGTCTGGCCACGGCAAGTTCACAAACTGGTTCCACCAGCGATTCACCACCAAAGTAACGTAGAAACCTGAGAGTTAGAAGGAAGAAAAGTCCAGTGCCTATCAGGATTTCAGTTACCTTAATTTTAGTTTGCAGAGTATCGTTCATATCACTAAGCTGCTACGTTTCCCAGAACAAATGCAATGAGCGATGTCAGAACCCAGGATCCAATAAATACTAATTATTTAATAGACATTGCAATGCAACAGTATGTTCCAGCTGAATATCTCATACCTACGAACTTTCAAATTTCCTCTTTTGTAGTAAAACGTAGGGTGGATTTAGTTAATTGAAAGATCAGGTACAAGGTATCGGTGTTAGCGGGCATGATCTAGATCTAGATATATATGTCTAGATCTAGGTATATGGAAACCTTTATTGTTAGTATATTAAGAACATGAGCATAAATGTTGATGTGACAAAAGCAACTTGAACTTGAGAAGACCTGTTGGAAGTGGATGATTTATTGTGAACCTCTAAACTCCCACATGCTCCTCAGCTCTGAAATGCTTCTATGCACTAACATGCACAGAATGCCTGAACAGAGACAGAGTTGGAGAATAATTTCACACTTAACCAGTACTTACCAAGCACAAAAGTTACTGGGATTTGTTCAGCATATTTGTCACAGTAAATTGATAATTTTTCAAAGAACCGTTTTTGGCTACCTGTAAGAAAAAATCTACAGCAAAAATAAAATGTATCTGTCCTTGCATAATATTCTGGCACTAACTACTAAGTGCAAACACGTATAAATAATCAGACGTGCACTGGGGAGCAACCTTGGCTAGTGTTGTCAAGCAAATTCTTAAAGGTAAAGGGCTGAACGCTTTTAGCATGTATTATAGAGGCTGGAGGAGACAACAGTATTATTCTCTGGTCTTTTCAGTTTTCCCAGAACTAATTTGTCTGGCACTACTAATTGGATCAATATGCCTGGAGAATCAGTTTGCTATCCCATACAGACCAAAGAAGTCTAAGTCTACAAGTAGAGCTTACTCTCCTTTTTCAGAGTGGTACTTCATGAAAATGTTCAGGTCTGCTTGAATTGCGAAAGGTTACCAGTCTAATTCCTCTGATTTGAAAATGTTACTTTTTTGCAACAGGTTTTTTTATTCTTACTCCTATGAAACTTTTCCACAAGATTAAAATACAACTGTATTTATTTTGCAATGAGGAAAATATTCACCAAATGATAGCCAATGGACCATGGCAGCTTCTGCCCATGGGAAAAGATACCTAATGAAATACAACAAGCTTCAATATAATTTTTTTCCATTTGTATAGGTCCATTTGTATAGTATTACAGTTATTCTTTCATTTCTTATAAAAGGAACATATAACAAATACTTGGTGGGTTTTGCTCACAGTTGTGCAATAAAAACTGGAGCACATATAGAAAGCTTTCTGTGGTGTATTTACTACCATGGTCTTCAATTGTCTGACATGTCAGTAAAACTAGATTAATTAAAATAACTGTGAGATTCTGGTATTTCTTTACATATTAATGCTATAATTTTCTTTCTTTGTTTACCTGTATAGATTACTAAACCAAAAATAGTGATTAATCAAACTGAAGCTCATTTTCTCCTTGCTTCCAATAAAAAGCACAGATCTAATTACAGATCATGGTAAGAACTGAACCATAATTTTGATACTTCTATGTAATGTACTTCAGCAATTAAAAGTTTCACAGTACTAATTGATGCATTGCATCTGTCATACAGATGTTTAATTCACACCTTGGTGGAAAAAGCAATTCTTCTTCTAATGTGTTCCTGCCAGGTGCTGGGTGACACACAGATAATAACCATGTCTGGCTTCCACGCAGTTTTCCTCAGTTCTCTGCAAGCTTAAAAATCAAGTTTGCATGCCTTCCTAGCTTTAAGAAAAACTTTGCTTTCCCTGGCTATATAACTTCACTCTAAAATTATTACCTCTCAAGGCTGTTAAATTTCCACCAAGCAACCAAAGACAGAGTTCTGCACGGAGAACAAAACGTCTATACCCACAATCTAAAGCAGGGAGGCACGCTCATGTCAAAATGTCAGAATGACAAAAGCTGTATAACCTAGGCTAGCTCCGAGTTTTTATTTAGTCTAACTTCAGTAGGATGGTTGCTCAATGCTAGGCTAAAAGTACAGTCAGCTGAATATGTTAGTATTGACACCCTACATACTTCCTCTGGAACCTTAAAGTAAATATGGAAAGGTAAGCACATTAGAAAATGTTCAAGGAAAAGACAATAAGTAAATAGTAACTTCCCCCCATGATTCATCAGCCTAACACTAGGAAGTCTGAAACTTCAGTATAACATTTAATGAGATGTGAATTGGAAAGAGTGTACCTGTATAATACACTTATCGCTGTGTAAAGAGTAGCAAAAACAATAAATTCTCTGTACAGCAATTTGTAGATGCTGCCTTTCCACTTTAGGAGTAATCTGTGAAATCCAAAGAAAGTGGCATTTGCTACTTTGCTGGAATAAGTGACTGTCATCGTCTTGGTAGGCTGGGCCTAGAAACAGTAGAAGAGAAGCAGGACATCAACAACATTTTAGACAGCGTATCCTAACCTGACTGTACCCTTGTATAGATAGATACCTGGATATATATGTAAATTTAAATATATGATAGTATGTGTACATGAATACATGGTGTTTGTATTCATATATATATATATATATATATATGAAAAGAGAGGGAAAAATAAAAATCTTGCAGTTACAAGCCCTGTTGAGACCTGCAGACAGACTGATGCAAGGCTGTATTTGGGTTTTACATCAATGGCCACCCAAACCCAGCAGTTAGCACTGAATGTGGCCACCTTCCTGGGTGGCAGTGGCAGGGACGTGTTACACCTCTGAAATCTTTGCCTCCACTCAGTTTGCTCCACTCTAGTGTGAGTGAAGAACAGGAAGCAAATTTGCTTGAATTTTTTTCAAAACTTTTCAGCTTCTTGGTAAGAGGAGTAAAGCTAAATTCCACAAATGCACGTACATCCCCAGCCAGTGTTTTTAGCTGGCTCTGGTAATTATAATAATTTAAAAACCAAATGAGATTTGGAGAATGCCTCTTTCATTAACAGTTACGACAGCAGCTGAAATCAGCTGGGGAACGCTGTTATTTCTCTCCTTGGCAGCTAGACTTACTCGTCAATACTTCAGCATTGCATGGCCATGCAAAACAAGCCATAGGGCTGCTTGGGTGGGTAGTGTTAGACACAGTGTAATTAAAGTGCTACTGAAAATACACAGGTAAATACTTTGTGCTGGGTTTGGTACTTGCTTACCCAGAGTAGGGAGATGCTACAGGAACTTCTATGTGCTTAACAAAACAAATCCTAACTCCAAATGTGGATGAAAGCAGTTTTATACAGCATGCAAGAAAGAGAGTAATTAAGACAATCACAAAAATATCAAGAAAGTTACTGTGTATCACAAATATGATTCTTGTCTATATTTTTGTGATGCCAGTGTAGCAAATTTATTGGAGGCGGGGAGGAGAAAAATCTGAACTCCTAGTTAATAGATGACTTGGTAGTATTTTGTGCATCTTGGCTGTCTCTGATGCAGAGCATAATGTAAGCCATTAAAATTGAGCTGTAAAAGTGCCACTTTTTATTTTAGTCACCAAGGGAATCAGCAGGGAAAAGACACCATAAGCCTTATATTGCTGACAGGCTGTCTCTTTTTCTCTGCAGAATGACTACTTGGTATTTGCCAGCATGGGCCTGAAGATTATTTTCTGTGTTTGTTTTTTTTTTTTAAGAAGTATGGGTTTTGGTGTTTAGAACCCAAATGATAGTTTTTCTTTTCCTGAGCCTTGGCATAGACCTTTAAATTTTTTGTTGTCATTGTTGTACTCCAAGAAGTTCAATGCAAGAGCCAAGCTGACTGACTGGCATGCATGGAAATGGAGTCCTGTCTGCTAAAAATCTTGTGGTCAGGATGCAGTGCTTAAGAAAATGGAGGCAAAGATTTCCATCCTCCAGCAGGGTAGGGCTTTATAAACAATGAAAGAAATCTGTGGCTAGGCTATAGGGGAAAAATGGGGTAAAAAAAAATGCTTAAAAATACACTGTGTTTCCTGGAATTGCTGTAGGAGCCTTCAGACCTTGCCCATTGATGCTGTGGAGTATGTGTTTAAGCCATATCACCAACAAGTGTGTCTCTATCTCCGCAGTAAAATCCACTTTGTAATGGAAGTCTTCAGTGGGAATGACTGAATGTAGCAACTTAGATCTAGAAAAGATGTCTGATAATGGGAGGGCTTATAACCTGGCAAGAGCCCAGACCCTCAGCAAAACACAGGGCCACAATGAGAGGGTGAAGTTAGACAAATGCAGGATGAAACAAAACATAAATCACTAACTGTGGGGGCAGTCAAATATCAGAACAGAGGATTGGATAGTCATCCTCTTGTTTAGGATCTTTAAGCTGAGGGCAAATTGTAGGACAGAAGATGACCTTCGGGAGGAATTCACATAACAGAGACATACAGGGGCTGAGGGGTTCTGCTGGTCTTTCCCGGTATCTGGGCATCTGTTAAACTTCCTGTGAGGTCTCTTCTATTGTGGGCCATAAAGGAAAAAAGATTGCTTGCAGCACCTTCGCAGAATCTGCAGCTCTTCAGGAAGGCAGTGATTAGTGTCAAAACCATGGCCCTTGGTTTCTGCATAGAAGGTTCAGGAAAGATTCATTCCTCCCAGCTATCTGAGACTGGAAAGTGCCAGAAACTGGTCAGTAGCTAAGCTGGACAAAATGGGTCTACCTTCTCTACAGACCTGAAGCAAATCCTGTCTTGCAACGCCTAGTGGATGGGCTTTGGCCACAAATGCAGAGCTGTGGTGATAATAGGAATCAGGATTAAGAATATTGCCCCATGCATTAGACTGGGAGAAGAGAGTTTTATCCACGAAATGCAATTTGTCTGCTTGATTCTAGCAGCTATATTTCACTTAATCACACTCCAGCCATCTCTTAGGACTTTACTCAATGCCCTTGACTCTGAATAGAAACTCCTGGAAGACACTGGATGCCCCTGCTTTTTCTTTCTGCCTCTGAAATGGGGCAAAGAAAAGTGGGACTGTTACAGCAATTTCAGGCTTTGGTGCCATGGTTTCCTTGCCTTGCCTTGCCTTGCTTGTGGTACACTGTTTCATCTTCCAGCTAAGCAAATGCTTTCCTTAACATTTATCATTGGGTTCATATAAGGACTTCAGGATAATATAATTCAATGCCTTAAAATATACATTAGGCCAGATTAGGTGATTATAGAACAATTTAGACCACACAAAGCTATGAAAGACAGCTATGTGTCTGTCTGGTTAGATTTCTCAACAAGGCAAACACAAATTTAAATCTGCATTTGTGTTTTTTTTCTCTGAGAACAACTACAACCATTTAGGTAGAGCCTCCCCTTGCTATGAGAAGTTCTGGCGTAAAGCCTTGCGCTGACTCTGGCTCTTGCATGGCGGTCCCAAGCCCTTGGTTCACGGGCAGCATGTTGGCAGAGAGTCCTTCCTACATTACTTATGGCCACAGGAAATTAAAAAGCTAAAATTGAGATGGACAGGAAGAGCAAAGCATAACGATGCCCCCCAGCACATTCCTTCCTGAGCACTCTTTTGGCCACGGCAGAAGAAGGACAGAGTACATTAGATCAGATAACACAGGCACCGGTGTCATGAAAAACGTTCCTATTAATCGTTATGCCCTTAAATTCATCAGCAGATATAGGGCCAGGCTTTATGCTGGTATGGATTTGTGAGTTTTGAGGACATACGTTATACCCATTTGATGTCTATAGAGACCTTGACTCATATCTATGATGCTGCTTTTACTTTTACTTGGTGTTTATTTCCTTTCCGAAACCTTCTCAAGCACAGACTGAAATGTGAGTTATATATTACTCCACATTTGCTAAGATCACCAGAAGACTTCAGGCATAAACAGCTAAAAATATAAGTGTGTCCTCTCCATTAATATTGAACCCAACTGTAAATGGGATTTTTGCCTGGCTGAGAATTTCAGGATGCATTAGGATTCAGAGAGAAACCACAGTAAAAAAAAACAGCTATCAGTGTTTCCTAACTGACCATGAAAGGCACATTACAGGATGTACACATAAATAGTACCTCAATGTAGACCTACCCCTTGTCATTGTTCACCTTATTTTTTAGTTTATGGCATAGAAGAGAAAGTGAGTGAGAGAGATTTGAGTTAAGCCAGCTATAAAAACATATTAAGCTTACACTGTATCCACTGACCTGCTATTTTGATTCAGCAATCCAAGCCCGAAGGCAAATCCTGGACCCTTCCTCTTTCTCAGACGTCCTAAACCAAGTCCCCTTCAGATCCGCAATAATCACCTTGCTCTTCCCTTAACCTGAAGCAAGGGGTTGCTGCTGTTGAGCCCTAAGAGGAGTGGACTGACAAGAACAGGGGTTAAAATGTCTTTCCAGTTCTGGAAGTCTGTTTTTGCCAAGTACTCTGTCCTGTCAGTTACACAGGGAACAAACGCAAGCAGCAGCAGCAGCAGCAGCAGCAGCAGCAGCAGCAGCAGCAGCAGCAGCAGCAGCAGCAGCTGCTGATCTTGCTCTTTTCTAGTCTATAATTATAACGCCACTTGCCATCGGAAGGACCTCTTTCAGCTGAATGAAGAATCTTGCAATGGTTTTGGCTGGCACATACAGTTTTTTGCATTTTATTTCCTCCAAAATGGGATGGACAAGAAGGGAGCATTTTGTTCTGCGACTTCTCTTGAAAAGTGTAATGTCTCTAACATGGTCTTGTGAAGACACATCAGTGAATAGCACTGATTAACTACATCTAAATAGGAAGACCAGAGACAACCCCACCAAACCTGAAAATGTGCTCCAGCTGCACCTTGATCCAACCCTGGAGCACAGCTGTTGCTGCATTTCTGCTTTGCTAATTTGATTTAGGAAATCAGGTCTCTGGGGTATGCTGTAGAAATCACTCATCCCTCAAAACAGGAAGAGTTGCTGCTACCAAAAGTCTCAGTGGACCTATTCACAATTGTATATTTCAGCATGTGAAAACCCTTCTGCAACTGGAGGTTTTACATAGGACTTCTTTCCCTCTTCCCCTTTGTAAAATGAGATGAACTCTGTCTTTTATGACGCATGGCATTAAGAGTGAGTTGTAAAAGGTGATAGACTGTGAAAGCCCAGGAGATACCATATAATGTTGTCATAAACTTCAACAGAGAATGAAATAATGTGACTGTGAAGTAAATAAAAAAAATGCAGGGGGAGAGAATAAGCAAGATTTATAGATTTAATTCATTTTATGATGAAAGGTTTTCTCCCCTGCCTTAGTCCCATTAAACTATTTGAGGTCACTTATTTAATTAAACTCTCTCAGAAGGAATGGAAGCTTCTGCCATTGTTTGCCTTTCTTCTTGTTGTTAATGGCTGAAGGAAGACACTTTGATGTCAAAGCAGGCGAGATATTGCACTGTGGCATGTGTGTGTCAGGCAGTGGCCTGTGGCGAAAGATGACAAATCATTTTAGCATTCAGTGACTTGGCATGAAGAAACATACTGCCTGATCCTATTACAGAGACTGCCCTGTGCAAGGAAAATTCTTAACAACAGGGATATTTTAAGGTCACTGGTAAAATAATTACTTAGACCTAAACCATTTTTCTTTGTTGAGCACAATCGTTTGCTGGTCTCACTGAGCCGTAAATAATAGCACCTCTGTGTGTCAGTGGGTATCAGGTGGTTTTCCTGGCAGCTCTTCAGTTTTCCTGCAGATTGGAGTGGCTGAGATCGCTCTACTGGTTCTGAGCTGTTTTGCAGAAGACATGAGATTTAGAGCTCCTATGTTTTCAGAGGCAGAAATAAATACAGGTTTCCAGCTGTGTAGCTCCATTGTGACTGGTTCTGTAGGAAGTAGTCCTTTTTTTATCACCAAGGTGTTCCTAATTCCTTGTTGGATATTTCCAAAGATAGGCAAGGTTTTTACCTCTCTTCCTTTGTTTTCTTCTAGGGAAATGTGGTTTCATCTACAAAAATACTTCTCAGAAGTTCCTTTCTATACGCAGTTCTACTAATGATCACAAATAATGGTGTATTTTGCATTCATTTTCTCTTGATGCACTTTGAACACATATGAGAGACAAAAATATTTCAGCATCATGTAACAAGACAGATTTCTGCTAGTATCATCCATGGGTATTTAACAAGACAGCTCAGTGCAACAGATAGTAGAAATTCATCAAATAGAAGTTATTTTATATATTTATGCTTCCAGCTTCTCTTTCCTCTGGATTTCTGAGCCCATTTATACTGGAAGATTTCTGGAAGAGACATTAATACATATTGTGTGCTAGTGAAGCTTCAAGCAAGCACTTCAGTATCTGTAACAACAACACATAATGCCAATATCCAAAGAAACACCATAAAAATATGTTAAAATGTTGTCTGAACAACATGAAAGAATTTTTTTATTGAAAGGAAGTGAATTATTTAAGTGTTGGGAAGAGAGCAGTATTAAAGAACCTGCTGTCAGATTTTCTCAGATGAGAATATATTGAGTTTTGCTATACTTTTCTACTTACTATCACTTGCTGCTGGAATTCCTGTCTTAAATAAATCAGTAAATTAACATAAAATGTCCTCTGCCCATAGAATGAATGTGTAGAGACATGCTGTGCTATCTTACAGTCTCTTTCATGAGAGAAATTGCAATAATTAAAAGTTAATCTAGTGCGAGAGATACCACAGTACTTAGCATCACTCGATGTGGGTTATGGAAATATACTTTAAAGGAGGCTCTTTTATCTCCTGAAGTCACATGGTAGAATACTTGAGAGGATTACAAATGAATCTGTCTGCAGGATAAAGCCTGCTGTCCTGACAGATTAATTCTCTGAGTACTGTAAAACTGCAATCAGAAACACTATGCTTTGCAACTTCCTTGTAATGAAATAAACATCGTTTGTCATGCAGTAGTGCTGAGTTTGCTATTAGAACTATTACTACTGTGACTCTTATCAGCCTCAACAACCCTTTTATTGGCAAAAGGCACAGACACACAATGCCACCGTGGGGCTTATCAGACAGAAGATGAGATCAACAATGCATACAGGAATAAGGTGTCCAGGAGCTACTTCAAAAGCCAGTGCCTGGACTGACTGGGAGAGCTTTCTCATGACTTAAGACTTCTGTATCCAAAGTGCTCCTTATCATGTTCATCTGAAACAGTCTGGGTAGGTTATTTAATATATGCTATCACAGCTTCAGTGAAAGCTAAATGGTTAAAAGGCAATCACAGAAGGAGAGGTGCTTGATTTTGCTATATGGACTGACTTTTCTGAAGTCAGTGCCATTCTGCTTTGCAATATGACCAGGGTTTCAAAACTTCTTGCACATAATCAGATGTTAGATAATTTCTTTAGTTACCTAAAAATGCAGCTGATTGCACAACCATTTGCATAATCATTCTTTTTTTTTTACATGCAGTGCTGCAAAACTGCAATTTCTTTTCTTTTTAATGAATAAGTTATGTTAACAATATTGTTCTTGACATTGAAGAATATTGATAGTTGATAGTCTGTGCTTCATAATATATACTAATGTCTCCTGCACTTCTTAGGGAGTTTAATTAAAGAAAGACAAATATTTTCTCCCATTTAATGTTTATTTTACACCAAAAATATTCATCTGTATTAGAGTTAATAATGCATATTTGTTTGCACAACAGGCATGTTTGTGCTCTCAGTCAAGATTTTTGAGGTATCACTGGAAGCCTCATAAATTCATGCTCTTTATAGCTTAATGTCCTAGGTTTTCAGTGAGGTTTTGTTACATCTCAGAACAGCAAATGATGACCCCTGTGCCCTGTATGGAAATAACAACAATAATAACAACAACAATAATAAAAATAGTGTGTAAAAATAGACAATAAACATAACACTACAACTGAGCCATTCTTTCTCCCACTTTATAATTTATAAGGACAGCTTTGCTTATTTGGAGAAATTCTTCGTTTGATTATATTTTGGTTTGTGTATATGAAAATTCACCTACAAGAATGATGATCCAGATTAGTGCACTACTTAAGATAATAACACCATGCAGTGATGAGTGATACAAAACTGTGGAGCAATTCACCATATATAACGCTGCTAGAGGCGTGATTAAACCATACTGCAAGTGATGGGAGAAAGTACACCCTTCACTATCTCTATACAAATTAAAGGGGACCTCAACTCAAAATTTAGAGTCATGGTACCAGCAAATGCAAATGGGACCATAAGGATGGAGGATTTTCTTGAGTTGTCTCTTGGGCAGAGAGGTTTGTTGGAGTTTCTGCTTGTATGAGAGACAAAGGGAAAGACAAGACAGAAGAGATTCCAAGAACAAGATAGCAACTAAGAACAGAAGAGCATTTCCAGGGATATATGTCTAGAAAAGGTGAGTTCTTTTGAGTTAGTTATTGTCTGGAAAGAATTTGGAGTAGTTGTTGTTGCTGTATTTGTGAGAATAGGATTATTGGTATTTGTGCTAAAAAAGGATTACATAGAGATGGCTAACCACCATTAATTTCTTTTTGTAAAGGGAACAACTCACATGAGTTTTTTCTTATTTAACTAGTTTTAGTTCAAAGAACCCTAATAATACATTCTGGTATTCAAAGTAGAAATAATACACATGTGAAAGGGATAAAACAGAGGACTTTACTCCATCAGCCAGGTGGTCCTGCCAGTCCTGTATTAAAGCTAACTCTGGCTTTCCTCTCTTGCATACTTCAATGCTGCACATTTCCCTTAGAACTTTATTTGTTCACTTTTCAGATATTGCTTAAGAGCAAAAAACCAAAAAGAGTGTAAAAAGAGCAAGTAGCATGCAGGAAAAAGAACGTTGAGTTTAGTGAACCAACAGAGATAAACAGCTAACCTTTTTCTACAGATAACGAGCCTGATCATTGCCACCTGAATTTGAAGAAACTCTCTCATTCTCTGTTCTCTGCAACTTTTCACTTAGAAAAAATGCCTGAACAGCATGTAAAGTCTCACTGATTCCCCCAGACATGAGGTTCAATCTGTTAGCCAAGAGCAGATGAAACAAACCCTCTGCTTGCTGTGCTGCTGCTGAGCCAGTGCATGGCCCAGAACATGCACGGGCACCGAATGGTGCTAGCTGGGGAATTTATCCTTCACTCTCCTCTGGGTAAATCCATGCTTTGACTATTTTAATGAGGTGACAGAAAATGTTTCCTACCACTGTGAGTGTGAGAGAACATTTCCAATCAAGGTAACAGAGATGTATATGATACTGGAGACTAGACTCCTGGGAGGCCTAGCACTTTTAAGGTCACTTTGGGAAGTGTAACAGTAATCCCTTTCTTTTGTGCAATTGAAACTGCTCTGATTTCAATACTACTTAAGCATTTTTTACCATCTACGCAACTGAGTAAAGAATTCAGATTACTTTTCAGAAATGCCTCTCTGCTGCACTGAACTTGCAGAGCCTTGCCATCATGAATGTGCTGAGCTGGAGAAGACAGAAGAAGACAAGGAGAAGAAAAGGCCACTCTGAACTGGGAGGCATTCCTATGCCCAGTGGAGTGATGCCTGTACCAACTCGGTAACGCTAAACAGGAGGCGAACAAAATGCTATTTCTATCACACAGGGAAATGGCTGGTACCTGTAAAAACTTCTCCGTAAGATCAGCTTCACATCATAGGGCAGAACTCAGCAATAACTGGCAGGCTTGACTGAAGTCTGATTTTGAATCTCTGCGTCATGGAGCAAAAATAAAGAAAAAACAACCCATGAAAGCCACACATTCAATTTTCATAGCAACTTCAGTCTGAAAGAATGAAGACCTTTGAGAAATTAGTTATTTAAACTTTACTGTGTGAGCACAGGTTATGGGGAAGGAAGAAGTTTCATGAATTTCATTCAGAGATGGAAAAATTAAGGCACAGAGAAGGTACCCAGGCCCAAAGCAGGCTTGTGAATAAAGCCCAGGATTCCTGAATTCTCACCTGATGCCTTTCACTGCTTTTATTTCGGTATTTGGTGGAGCTGGTTTTGGAGTCTCATCAAGTAAAAGAATTCTCAAGTTTTAACAACAGCTTTGTCGGTGCTACAAAGTTTGTTTGGATTTTTGGAGAGTTAACTTTTATGTGAAAATGTATTTTGTATTTTTATTTTCTGATTTCTGAGTTCAGGTTTGGTATCCCTGCTGTTTTCCAACTAGGGATGAACATGTTGTACTATTTTTAATCGCACTCTGGATCCATCCCTGGCTTGCTTCTAAAGATAAACGAAGCCACATGTCAGTCCTTACATAAGTTGGTAAGGCCATTTCAGTTTTTATGTTTCTTCTACTTAGTATTGTTACATTTATAAGCACCTCCAAAACAATCTAGGGGCATTATTTATTTCATATTCAACAGCAGAATCGGTCTAGCCAGGCAGCTTGTTTGCAGAATCAGTCTTATGGTCAAAGCAGACAATTGTAATCTAATGTGCTTGAAGGGGAAATTTCTTTTTAATCTTTATCATTTTAATCGTTAACAAAGAATTTATATCCTTTATTAATTTGTATCTTTCCTGGTTAGGCTGTGTTCTGTGTATTCACAAAATAGTGTTGTTTTGGTTTTTTTTTAATCAGTAAAGAGCACGCCATTTTTTCAATATTGCATCATTGAGTTCTGTAGGTTGTGTATAGATATATGCTGTGTATAAAAGGAATTTATTTGCCAAGTTTATATTTTTTAGTATTCAAGCCTTGACTTCCAATTAATGAATACAGGGCTTTAATGAGCATTTGCTTTTTAGACATCATTTTAAGCTCTTGTTTCTGGCATTGATTTAGTGCAAGGAAAACAGAGGTGGTTAGTATTGATAACAGAGGTGAAGACTATGAAACAGTTTGAGGTTTTGATGCTGCAACATATTTGTTGCATGATTTGAGCACATCTTTTGAAGACAAATAGGAAAGAATCAACATATGTGATACAGATAGAGTTTGGTAAGGCTTTTGAAATTCCCTCCTGTGACATCTCATAAGAAAGGGAGGGGCATGCTGTCCAGCATAAGCTATTGTAAAAACAATACAAGATGGGTATGAAAACCCCACTCAAACCATGGTTTTAGAAGGTCAATTTTTCAACAAGACCATCTCAGCTCGGAGGATCATTCTGGATCTAAAAACATGCAATTTTTTTTTAATTAATGACTTGGCTGATGGAATAGACAATGCACTTATCAAATCTGCAAGATATGAAGAGTCTTAAACATTTTTCTTTTCAGAACAAGATTAGAATGCAGTAAGAGTAAATGGACATAGAAGAAAATTCACAAGTGAGGTCATACACAAACTGAAGAAGGACAGGTTAAGCAGCATTCTGCTGCCATAAGAGAAAAAGCAAAGGATCTTTGGTGGGATGTATAAGCAGATGTGTGATATTTTAAATCCAGTGGTGGTTGGACCTCAGCTGGAGTGCTGTGCCTGGAATTTAGCACTGTTCTGATAAAGACTCACAGGAAGAAACGCAGAGAGAACAGTAAAAACAATTGGAGATCTAAAAAACATCAACTATGAGGAAAGATTAAAATAATTGTTTATTCTTTGACAAAATTGAGGGTATAGATGATACTATCAAATGCTGTGAAGATTGCTGTTTCCTGTATCCACTGAGATAAGCTCATTACCTCTTCTACACTGCAGCAAAGGAGATGAGGTTAGACTTTGGAAGATATTTGTAACTCCAAGGTTAGTTCAGCGCTGGAATGCACTGCTTAGAGGGGCTGTTCTGTCTTTCACTGTTGGAAATTTTGAGAAAGAGCTTCAGGAGCAGTTAATATTAATCCTACTTATTTTCTGTTACTCTGGGCCTTTTTTTAGTGGGTAGATTTGAAAAATAACACATACCTCACCGGCTTTAACATTCTATTAGTTGAATAGGGAGGGCAGCATAGAGATTGGCTCCAATAAGCTGGAAGCTTATTTATGCCAATGTACTGATTGGATTTGCTTTCAAAATGCTTAGCTAAACATTGAAGAAATATGCCTGAGAGGGGAAATAAAGTTCCCAATACTGCTAGCACTGGTTCAACTGAGCTAGTAGAAGCAGGGGGGGGGGAATTTCTAAAATAGATAAGACTTATAGTCTCTGTACCTTTTTTTGTATATAGTGGATCATTCTTTGGGTTTTTTTCACTGTACTATGGAGTTTCAATGCATGTGTGACTACTATTAATAGATTCATCCTTTGGTTTTCTTGAGTTCATTGTTTTATAATACCTTCACAAAAAAGGGAGGTAATAATAACAATTTATTCAATATTTTAAAAATCATTAAAATGAACAAGTAAGAAGCACCATAGGCAAGTAGAAAATGCGGTTTCAAAGTTCATTTGCTTTATTTATCCAGGAAATTGTTGGGACATCCTCCCCTACCAAACACTTGAACAACTTCTACAAAGAGAACAACCATCTCATTCTTTTATTCCTCCCAATCTGTAGGGGGAAAAATTACATTAGCTGGCATTTGTGCTTCTGTGTAGAGATGAGAAACTTTAACTAAATTCAGATCAAAGAAAAATTATGCACTTGATTTTTCTGAAGTCCTGCAGCCATTCTTGCCTTCAACAGAGAGCTCTGACATGGCCTGGGACTACCTTCTGTGAAACAGCTTTGTCTCTTCTGTTTTCTCCTCCCTGAAACAGGTTTTAGGTTGAGTGGACTGGAACAATATTAGGAAAGGAAACAACCACATTTGAAGATACAGTCTCTCAGACAGATGGTTCCAATGTGACAGAAGACATTGACAGACAGAGCCGCAGTTCAGGGGGGCTGTGTGCGGTGCAGGTACTGTTTGCAATGATTTTTATCACACCTTGCATCAGTATGACTGGAGAGAAGCTATGCAAGTGAGACTCAGTTTTTCGCATACAGATTGCTCCAGCCAAGTCTGTGCCAAGGTACTATTCAGTGTTCTATCTAGCTGGAGAATGGGAATTTCTGATTTGGGCTGTTTAACCACACTAGGGAGCTCAAAACAAACAGATAAACTGTACTTTGTCTTGTGTGAGTCTGTCTTGGATGATCCTTCCTTGCATGAGTCTCAGACCTACGTTACAGGTGTAGGTCTGCACACAGGTCATACATGTCTCCAGTACTGCCTCTTGCTCTTCCTGACAAGACTTCCTGAACGGATCCTGGACTTGATTTGACATCTCACCTTGGGTGATGGTCACTGGTATATGACAAAGCTTGTTGCTATTGCCACCGGGCCCTGCTCTTGACTGTGCCCTCATTGGTGACCTTGGCTCTCAGTTCATGACGCCTGGAGGAGTAGCTCTGCCCTGACACTGATAGTCAGCTCAGGAAGGAGCAAAGGGCTTTTAAAGGAGCAAATATCTTTTTCTTCTCCCCCCGCCCCTCTCAAAATGCTCCTTTCTCTTAATTCTTGCCCTGGATTTAATTCAATTTATTTATTCAATTTATTTTAGCTTTTAATTTTAACCATGTAAATTATGCTTTCTGTGGTTTGTTGCTGCCTGACTCTTTAAAGTATTACACACAGCAAAATACAGGAGTACTTTGACAAAATAAATCTGTTGGTGATTAATTTTAGCACAGTCAAATATCTTTGGAACTGTATTGCTTTTATTTCTTGAAATGCAAGATGTCTAATCTGGTTAAGACAGCAGATTGTCATGCCAAGCACATTCATTTTACAGGATTAAGAACTATAGGATTACAGATCCTAATTATAGACTCTTGTTGGTTTACTATGTCTGAATAGGTTGTTTTCAACTTCTGATTCCACTTGTCATGTCTTTTTTGCAATCCTGTTTTTAATAAACTTTCTGTTGCATCTTCTAATTTGTCAGACCTGTATTCTGATAGCATTGCCTGGATTCTATTTCATGTCAATATTAGCAAATTAAATAATTTAAAGTTCAAGCTCCTTAAACCGAACATTTCTGCTCTTTTGGGTTTTTTACAACCAATTTCAAGTTATACTGCTGTTTGAATATTCCCCTTTTTGCACTTTGGTTTCTTGGTTTTCAGATTGCTTCCAGAAAAGCTATAGACGATGACGTTCTGTAACCATTTTTTCTGCCTAAGCCCCATTGGAGTCAGCGTAGATTTACATACTGGAAAGTAATTTAGAAGATATTAGTATTTACAGGTACTGTATTTACTTTATGAGGAATGGCATTGACACATTTGCCTTTTGACAACATCTTTGCCATACTATTTTGCTCTCAATTAACTTCTTGCTTGGTGGATGCCATGGGGAATGTGCCGCAGAGAACATTATTTGTTTGTGGCTATGTCCTGCAGGACTGGCCGAACAGGATTCTTTCACATTCAGTGGAATGCTGTCAGGATAATTAAAGTTTCAATTATTGACTGGAATGCAGCCTAGATTCCTTAACTGATGAATGGGACAAGGTCTTGTTTACCATAGGTTTTTGCTCAAGTTCCTCACCATGCAGCACACAGCTCAGTTCAGCTGCACTAACAGCAAGGAAAGTATATGGTCCAGCCAATACTGCTGTCATTTGAAGCATATTTTTTGGCACTGTAATCAGACCAATGGTGAAATGGAGTCTTATTTATAGCAACTTTATAACATTTTGCCTATCGCCTTTAAAGACATAGGACACAGAGAACAGTAGAGACTAGGACTTCAAGTGCATCAAGTACCGAGCTTGTGTTAGGGTGGCAGTGGGGATGCCTTAGGGCAAGCCCAGATGAGACATAATAGTAAACACTCTTTATCGAACTACTGGAGCTGGAAAAACACCTCTTCTTAGCAAGTGAGTTCTTTTATAGCTCTATATGTGGCCTCATTTCAGAAATTTTGTGTGTACAGTTCAGTCTTTAATTATGACATACTTTAGGGAGGTTCAGAACCTGACTTGGAGCAGTGCATGCCCCATGAATGAAAATTGCTGGATAATCATCTGGCATATCTTTCATGCTCTCATTTTTAATTGTTACTGCATACCATCAAACACAGAATTATTAAATTCCTTGTGTTTTTCACGGCAACAAAACACTCAGAGTCTAACAGCCCTGTCCTCGCCTGCCCTTGCCCAGAAGCAATGTTTCACTGGTTTAACCTCTGGCCGAGGGGACGAGCGCAGGCCCCCGCCGCCCCGGGGGTTCTCTCGTC
>VZTH01003681.1:6912-20387 GCA_013397815.1 Aleadryas rufinucha
CTCATCACACAGATCACACACACATCACACCCTCATCAAACAGTCATCACACACACATCACACACACCACACACACATCACACACACATCACACCATCACACACTCATCACACTCATCACACCCACCACACACACATCACACACATCACACCATCACACACTCATCACACTCATCACACCATCACACACAAATCACACACACATCACACACACATCACACTCATCACACTCATCACACATCACACACATCACACACACATCACACTCATCACACCTTCATCACACCTTCATCACACTCATCACACAGATCACACACAAATCACACACATCACATCGCACAGATCACACACACATCACACCTTCATCACACACTCATCACACAGATCACACACACATCACACACACATCACACTCATCACACTCATCACACCATCACACACTCATCTCACTCATCACACCCTCAGCACACCCCTGCAGCCCTGGCATCCCGTTTCGATGCAAGAGGAATAAATGTGGATCCCTTGTGATTCCTGCCCAGGGAGGTTATTCACGGCCTCGTAACCTGCCTGGTCATCAATAGCCTCCAACAGCCACTTGGACATGGTGTTTTCATTAAGCATTTATAGCAAAGCAACTGCAATTAAAGATTCATCAATCCTATTGCATTACAGCACTACCCAGAGCAGGCACTGACCTTGGGTCAACTTTCCTTTCTCTTTTCTTGTTTCCTGAGGACAATGACGAGCTGGAGTCAGCTGTCAGTGGAAAGTGTACACCCTGCTTGTCCGTGGGCTTGCCCAAGTGATTTTGGTGTTGATGGAGGCATTTTCTTTGGGACACAGTGTTTGTTGAAGGAGGAAGGGCCTGAAAATGAAACTAGAAACTGCAAGTTGGTTTGGGGAGACCTCCCAGACTCATTTTCACCTTGACTCAGTTCTTTCAGAGAGAAATGCACTTCAGGCAGCTCACCTGAGAGAAAGGTTGGTGAGTGCAAGGAGCTGAACCCTGGCTTCCCAAAATACCTTTTTCCCAAAATGCTGCACCCACCCAGAAGGAGGAGGCCAGACAGTGCTGCTGGAATGGCTCCAAACACTCACCTGAAGGAATTTCAGGGGTTGTTTCGTTCTGCAGGGACATCACACCTCAACCCAGAAATTGCTGAACTCGTTTGTCCACCTCTGTCTCCAATCAGGAAATCTGTAAAGGGCGCTGAATGCAAGGAGTGAGTTTGGAGATCTGAAATTATCCAGTGAAATGATGGCGTTGGAGTTATCAAAAAGAACTTGTCCTGTTTGGGTATATCCAGATTTTACAGAGCATTTGGAAATGAAGTCATGTATAAATTCCCTTGCTCAGAGTCCCCACGGGATTGGGGTTTTTTTCCCCAACAAGGACTTCAAGGAAAACAGAATTTTCCCTTTCTGCTGCAAACTGGTCCAAGCCACGTGGGCTCAGCCCAGCTTGGCCTCTGCTCTTTGGGAAGGAGGAGAGAGGGACTGACCCCTCTGTTTGCTACAACCTCACCAACAGCTACGCTGCAAACCCTTAAATCCACACCTGGAAACTCCCATTTACTCCTCGAGGGAGTGAACAGACTTCAAACCATTTCAGCCCCTCAGAGAAGTCGGTGTTTCAGCATAACCATGTTTTGACTCAGAGAAAAGCCCTGATCTAATCCATGGATGTGTTTTTCCCTAATTTTTCAGCCCTGGAGTGTTTTTCCCCCTCTCTGGAAGCTGTGAGCACGCTCAGGCTGTGCAGCACTCCCACAAATCCTCGTTTGCAGAGGGTGGTTGGTTGTTTCCGGAGCGGTGACAGAAATGTGTGGGTCATGGATGAGCTCTGATATGTTTTATGAACTTCAGCACGGCTGGCACAAAGTTCTGCCTCTCTGAGGTTGTGGAGAGGAGGTTTTGCTGGAGCAGGAAGGGGCAGTGGGAGCTGGGACGAGGTTTGGGATTGGGATTTCACATAGAAATGATTTGGGACATTGGTTTTGTGAGAAAATGCTCCTGTGAATCTCATGCAAAAAACTGCCCCCTCCACATGAATATTAAATCCTCTGTGCACAAATTCCCCTCATCCTTCTCTCCACACTTGGATTTTCCAGGGATTCAGGGTTGAGGGGGGTGAGTTGCTTGGACCCAGCTCTGTAACACCCTCCCCCGGGTGCAGGATTCAGGGCAACGCTCCTCAGCCTTTACCTGCCCAGCTGGAGTTGGGTTTGGATCATCCAGGGACTTTCTTTGGTCACTTGAGAGCTAAAAAGCCTCTTCAGAGGGTGATTTATCCCCCCAACCTGAACAAAACATCCTTTTTCTCCTAGTTCCCTCCAGGCAGAGGCTGGATCCACCTTGGACAGAACATCCAGCTCTTAAATGTTTAATATTCAATAAAACCTTCATGGATGTCCTCGAAAGGAGGCTGCATGTAGGGCCTCAGCTCTCACAGAAACACATTTATAACCCAGAAATTCTGTTAATTTGCCTTTTTTTCCTTTCCCTGTTTACATGGGAGCTGTCATTCCCATTAAACGGAAGCGTTTGCCCACCAAACCTCAGCCCTGAGCATTTCCCTGCTGTCTGTGCCCAGGGTTGCCTCTCCCCGGGGAGCAGCGATAACGTCTTGACTTGTGACAGAAGCTTCCTTCACAAGGTTATTTTCCAGGCTGACTTTTTCCCCAGCCACCTCATAAAAATAATATTTTTTTTTCATTTGAAATGAGTTGTTTGAACTGGTGGGGGCTGCTGGAGGCGGCCGGGGCATCCTTTAAAATATGTCTTGCGATTAAAAATGAAAAACAGAATTCCAAAGTAATTAACGTGTGTGTTATTGGATGTACGCTGATGATTACATTATAGACCTGGTTATCAAAGGATTACAGTTAAGAGGTTTAATATTCTCCAGCTGATCCGGGAGCAAATTAATCTGCTCTGACCTTTACTGTTCTTTGTTATGTCACCAGAGTATCATTTGAGCTGCATCATCCCTCGCCCCTCTCAGGAAAGCTTAAAAAAGGAAGGAATTTCAAAAATTTGTCTTTTTAGGGGAAAGATTATCGGAGCAAAGCTTTGCTGGTTCATCCTAAGTGATCAGCTGAGAGATGTGGATCTGAATGGCAAACTCTGGAATCTCTGCACAGATTGGTGTAAGAACAAAAACAAAAAGTGAAGGAATCCTTTCCCTGCACGAGGATGAGGCTCAGCACTGGATAAAACGGGAGCTGTGGGTGCCATGGATTGTGTGAAGTGTCCTGTCCCTACAAACAAAGCAAATTCCGAGGCCAGTCCTTCGAATCCATCAGGTTTAATCCCCCCAAAGTCCAAATGAAACCCTCCCAGTGAAGAATTCCTGTGTCCCAGTGCAATCTCCCAGCCATGAGGTCATTCCCAGCAGAGCGGATTAAAGCCACGCTCCCTCAATCCCACGGATTCCAGCTGCACAGATAAGGAGAGCTGCACCACGAAGGATTCCTGAGCTTTTTGTCTGACTCAGCAGAGAACAAAAGGCTGAGCCAATTACACCACTGACAGCTGCTTTTTCCAGACTTTTGCTCGTGTCCATGTAAAGGAATTTTCACAGCTCTCAGAAGAGCGTGATGGTCACGGATCAGGGCTGGAAGGATGGATTTTCGGGCTGGAAGGACGGATTTTCAGGCTGGAAGGATGGACTTTTGGGCTGGAAGGATGGATTTTCAGGCTGGAAGGATGGATTTTCGGGCTGGAAGGACGGATTTTCAGGCTGGAAGGATGGATTTTCGGGCTGGAAGGATGGATTTTCGGGCTGGAAGGATGGATTTTCCCACTGGAAGTGTTAAAGGGCACCAGTGCTGACAGTCAAACACGGGATCAAACACACCCTGACAAGGACAGGCACTCCAGGGCTCTGTAAAACCAGGGAACATCCAGGAAACTCTCCTGGAAACACGGCCTGAACCAGCTCTGAGCAATGCAAACACCTCCTGGACAAGTCCCAGGTGCACAAAACCCAACCAGTTCCAAGGAGATGCAGGAGGAGGGGATTTGTATTTCCTTCTGTTCCTTCCTGGGCACTCCATCTCCTGATCAGGGATTTTTTGGGTAGAAAAGCTGATTTTTCAGAAGGTTTTTGCACCTTCAGTCACTCAGTTTAGCAGCAGTGCCATTCCACCCAGTCCCTGGAGGAAGGAGGACTTTAAAGAGAAATCTTTGTCCATCTGACACTGTTTTCACATTCCCACCCAGATTTTCCACCAGAGCAGCTCCCACTTTTCCCTGCACCTCATTCCTCTGCTTCAGTTTTCCTCCCTGCCTTGGATTTGGAATCATTAGGTAAAAGGATGTAGCCTTTCCATCTCAGAACAAATTGCTGCTCTGAATTTCTCATTCCTGAGGAAGGTAATATTCCTGTTTCCTAGGAAACTTCGAGCACTGCTCACTGCAAACATCATCCTGGCATATTTGAGGAATTAAGGCTTCTCTTCCATCACAGGAAAAAATAATAATGACATTTATCAAATCTTTTTCTCTGTAGCATCTTCCCAGAAAGGGAATTAGACCCTCATTGTTCCTTTGGATCTGCTGAGCCCCTTGATTTGAAATTATTGCAGATACTTGAATTTGGAGATGTGGGAGATAATTCTTTGGAAAATTATTCCCAACTGCAAAAAGCACCTTCTTGGTGGCACTGAGGAGTTGTGTCACCCCCAAGGCTCAGGAGGAATTTTTATTGAAGTAGGGAAATGCTGTGTAATCCATGTCCTGATGAATATTCTCCCAAGGAAATTCCAGGAAATAGGATTCTCCAGTGGTGCAATAGTTGCAAAAATGAGGATTTTCTGCAGATTCCACTCTTGATTTGTCCAAAAGGAGTGGATTCCCGAGTTTAACCATGTTCCCATTCCCAGGTTCCACCACGTTCCCATTCCCAAGTCCACCATGTTCCCATTCCCAAGTTCCACCACGTTCCCATTCCCAAGGTCCACCATGTTCCCATTCCTCTTTGTGGGTAAAACCCCCCAGGCTGTCCCAAGGATTCAGGGAGATCCAGGATGTGGGAGATCCCTGGGCTCTTTGCTGGAAATCCTGGATAATGAAATCCTGGGAACTCTTCAGCTACAAAATGAGAGCCAAAATGGAGTTTTCCACATTTTCTGCACCAATTTCCAAATCATTTCATCAATTAATGGGTCTTTCCCCAAAATATTGCTGGAATTTCTGGAAGTGGTGATGCATTACACACATCCCACTCTTCGTGGGAGCAGAACCAGGGCTACACAAAATAAAATTAATGAGGGAAAAAAATCTCTTTTAATAATTTTTATCCGAAAAAGAGACGGAAAATTTGCTTTTTTTCTGGGATTATCCTGCTCCTGCTGAAAACCAGACCCAGCAGGGGACTGGTCCCCAGCGTTCCCAGTGCCGGGCTCCAACTGGGAGCTGGGCCTTGCTCCTCTGGGTGCTGCCCACGCTCAGCAAAGTTAATTAAGGATAACAGAACCTCCTGCAAACAATGGGGGCTCTGTTCCTTCAGATCTCTGGATAAATACTTTATTCCTGAAACCAGAGCTCCCGAACTGATTTGCGTTGCAGGAGCAACTTTCCCTTATAATTAATTGATTGATTACTTAGTTAATTACTCGCTGACGCGATCACTCAGGTGTTTTATGGTATCGGTGGGGTTGATAAAGATCTCCTTGAGCGTTTGGAGCTGCTGGAATTCCTGCTCCACACTGGGAATGTGCATTTATTTGGATGGGCACAAAGGGAAGGAATTTCCTCCACTTCGGTCTGATCCTTCTTTCAGTCAGGAATTTTGCATTTTGTAATTCTTTGGTGATGATTCAAAAAAAAAAAAAAGAAAAGAAAATATTGTGTAAATTAGGTGAGTTTTGCAGGTTTTCCAGCGTTTCCTTCCTTCCCTGTGGCTCCATCAGGATGGCTCCTCCTCCTCCTCCTCCTCCTCCTCCTGCAGGGAAATTGAAGGTCTGAAAATCCTGTGAATGAATGAATTGATGGCTGAAAGTTTTCATGAATAACTGTGCTCCATCTATGTGTTTGTTTATGCTGTCTTTATAAAAAATACTTCATTATAACATCTAATTAATTCAAATTCTACTGCAACATTCATTGGAATAATTAGAGGTATTAAGGCATTTCCTCCTAAAAATGATTTGGGTTTATTTTGCTTCTCGCAAATATTTCCACAAGAGAAATATCATTATAATAAACATTTAGCTCATTAAAGTTTCAGTTTGGATTTGGAGTAGGTTTCATTCCCTGTCACCAGCTCGGTTTGTGATGATTCATTTCAGAGTAGCAGCAGAACCTGCCCATCTTCAAGAAAAAATTTACAAAAATTATGATTTGTGTTTAATCTTCTTAACCAAATAAAATGGTTTTTTGTCATAAACTTCAACTACAGCATTTCTAAAAATTGGTTCACAGACCAGAATTTAAATGGCCATCCTTAACAATTAATTTTTTTTAATATTTCCATTAAATCAGGAATGCTCTCAGCTCCCTCTCATTTCATGGGAGCCCAACTAAAGGTTGGCTTTTCTTCAGAGCTTCTTTTGCCCTCTGAGCTTCAATTCAATGGTATCTTGGTTTTTTGCCATGTCTGGCTCACAATTAAAACCAATAATGAATAAATCCTACAAAACCCATTTTCCAACATCTGGTCTCACGGCGAATTTTTGAGGAATTATAAGAAAATCCAGGAATCTTCAGGAATCTGAGCTTCAAATTTTTCAGGGCTTCCCTCTGGGTTTTAACGGAACATTTCCCTTTCACCTTTAAATAATCTCCACCCTGGATCACAACGCAGGAGGACATGGAAAAAGGAGCTGCTGGAAAAGCAAGGAAGGCAGGTTTGTTTCATGGTTGAGCAGCTCTCGTTTTCATCCCTAAAATGAAACATAAACTTCGTGTATCTCTTTTCTTCCCTGCATTAAGTGCCCTGCATTCACCTGGGGCCACTCAATACCTTTGGTTTCATCTTTCCAACACAAAAGTCCTTTTTTTTTTCCCCCTCTTTTCTCTTCCTTCTCCTCCTATTCAACTCCAGCAGCGTTGGGGAGAGTGGAAAAATTAATTGATTTTCCCTAACGATGTCTCAGTGAGCAGATCAGGTGAACTGTGGGCAGCAGCTGCACTTTAATTTGGGAGTGTGCAGTAGAAAATTAGGCACTCATTGGGTTACTGCACCTGAGCTGGGGATTGGCCCCCTGCCTGAGGGGGGTTAGAAAGATAAAACTCATTTAAAAAATCCAGAGAAATTCTAATATCCATGTGGATGGGAAGGAAAGGAGAATGGAGATCATCCTGATTTGTCTGGAAAATACCATGGAAGTTAGGACTTAAGGAAGTGCAGAAAAGTTGAGTTTAGAGGTAATTAAATGTCATTTTTGGACTTGGTGGCGTTAAACCCAACCTCAGTGTTCTGGAATTGTCTCAAGTACCAGAAAGTGAAACAGAAACATGGAGGAAAAAGCATAAATTTTAAATTACTGCAGAGTAATTAATAATCCAAAGTGCCAGGAAAGTATCAAAGTATCAAGATTAAGAGCATTTGGAACCACATTTTTAATTTAAAAAGACAGTTTCAACCCAATGAGAACCTTGATTTGATTTTCACCTTAAAGCTGACAGTGTGTGTGAATATTATTGTTTTGTTTTGTTTCTTCTAATACTCCACATTAAACTCGAGTCTTTTCACTTCCAGGATCTGCTCAGCTCCTCTTAGGAAACAACAAAAACCACATTTTAGGTGTTCCTAGAATAGAAAAGTGGAACCAGCGTTTGGCCCATTGGATTTTTCCATTTGGAATCATCGATATTTTGCAATCTGGATGAAGCTGGGGATGTTTGTGCTCCGAAATGTCAGCCAGCATCTCCCAGTTTCACATACTTGTCATCATTTTACAGGCTTCAGGTTCACATTACAAACTGGCAGGGATGTTTTTCAGGTCATCTCAATATTCCTTTTTTTTTTCCCCCCCTCTCTCTCCCTTCACCTAAATTGTTCCATTTCAAAGGAAATCCAGAGGGAAATTGGAGTTTCAGGGAAATCTCTCACCTTGCTGTTGCAGCTGGGCTTCTAAACCAGGCACAGCTCTGAGGCACTGGGGGACAAAAAAGGCACCTGCAAAGCACAAACATGATCATGGAATCATGGAATGGCTTGGGTTGGAAGGGATCTTAAAGCCCATCCTTAAATCCATGGGCAGGGACACCTTCCACTGTCCCAGGCTGCTCCAACCTGGCCTGGGACACTTCCAGGGATCCAGGGGCAGCCACAGCTTCTCTGGGAATCTGTTCCAGTGCCTCACCATCCTCATGGATTCACCTGGGTGAAAGGAAACAGAGCTGGACTTGTTTTCTGAACTCTGGAGTGAAGAGTAGCCAAGGAATCAGTTTGGAAAAGGTGGGAGAAAAACCTGCACGTGTCTCTTATGTCATCCTGCATTGTATTTAGGTTTCGAGAGAACCAGTTGCTGTACATAGTGAAAGGTCAGCTCAGGTATTAATATCAATATAAAATAAAGTATAAACCAGGTTTTCTTCTTACAGAGACTCTTTTTGTGATGCCAGGAGTCTGATGTAAGGGGAAATGTGATTCAAATGGTGTCACCAAGGCAGTCGGTGCCATCCCAAGGGATCCAGGTGTGTTTGTATCGTTCCTCTCAGGCTGCAGATCCTCCCTGTGAGGAGTAAAACACAAATATTCCCAGAGAGGGAGAGCTGTGAGGCTCAGAGTGGCTGAGCAAACGCTTTGCTGAGGGCCAGGAGGCACCAAGGAAAGCGGTGCATGGAGGGAAAAGATGTTGGGGGAAAACCATTCACAAAAGTGGTTGAAATCCCACAAAAAAACGGATCTTTGCCGTTGGGAATTACGCACGAGTTTGATTCTTCCTCGTACTACAAATATCATCCAAATTAATGAGTGAAGGTGATGAGATTGCAGGAAAAACTCTTGGTAATGCCCAATTATTGCAAGAAAATTGGTGAGTGAGCTGGGAAAAGATGTCCTGGACGTGGAGCATCCCTGTGCTCCCACTTTTTTCCGTGGAAAGGGAGTCTTTCCTCTCGTTACATTTTAGAAGGGCCCCTCTGCTCCAGCTGCTCGAATTTTGGAGAGCAACTTCCCAACTCTGAACTTCCTGCCTTGTGATTCCTGCAAACCCTTCCCAGCCGTTCCAGCCGGGCTGTGCTGCTCCTGCTCCCAGAGGAGTTTGCAGCCACAGGGAGCAGGGTTTTGGTGAACCCACCACTGACAGGATCAGCAATAAAACCCAAAATCCAGCACTGAGCTCCAGAGCAGGGCCTGCCTGCTCGCCCTTGTGCCTCTGAACTGCTTTTGGAAGCCCCGCCCTGCCCCGTGCAAGCGAAATTACCCTAATTAGCCACTTTGAAACAATCCCCAGTGAGCTGCTGGATCCTGATCCTTTCTTAGGTCACTGCAAAACAATTTCACACGTAATTCAGATTGCACAAAGCGCCATGAGCTCATAGAAACTCTGACACAGCTCTGTGTTCTCCCCAGTCTGGGTCACATTTGGGGCTGGATAAAAGGCAGATGATGAACCTCCTGTTATTTTTAAAGTCACCCTTGTAGGTATTTTATTCTCCTTCATCTCAGACCTGCGTGCCCTGAATAAATAGAAATAGATCTGCTCTTTTCTTTATCCCATTTTCAGATGGTGATGAATTAAGCAGGTTCTGCTTGTCAGCTCTGTTTATTGAGATGGACCAAACCCAGCACCCAAACAAACCCAAACCAGAGGAAGTTCAGAGCTGCAGCCAGACCTTTTACCTGTTTTCCCTTTTGAATGACCCAAATCCAAATTTTAGGAACGTTCCCATCGGGTTTTGATCTATTTTTAATTACTGAGACTCCCAGTCCGTAGCTCAGAAGGAGATAAAATGCAGATATAAAGATCTGGCTGTTCCTCTGCAATCTTTTTTCCAGAGTTGTGCAACCAAGGCTGTTTTTACGACCACAGTGGTATAAATTAGCCATAAACAGGCACAGGAAGGGGGATTTAGCACCAGGAACATGGATTTAGCACCAGGAAGATGGATTTAGCACCAGGAAGATGGATATGACACCTTCAGCCATCATTTTCTGTCCCTGACCCATCCCAGCAGCCCCAGGCCACGACTCTTTCCCAGTGACTTTGCCCTGATTTCCAAGAGCAGAAACAGTGGGAATGCTTTCCCTCATGGGCTGTCTCGTGCTTTGGGGTTTTCTGCAGCCCTGAACATAGGTTTAGAACTCCAATTCAGCACAACTGAGGTCACAGAATCATGGAGCCAATTCTATAAAATGAGGATTGTTGGTCATGGGGATCTCTCACGGGGGAAACGGGGACAAAACATGCAGCTTGTGTTGGATATTTTTCCAGGGATGTTCATCATTTTGTGTCTTGCAGGTTGAATTTTCAGCAAAATCTCAAAAAATAGAAAATTTCAGCAAGGTCTGGGAGAAGCTCTGGGCTTGTCCAGGGAGGTTTGGAGTCCCCATCCCTGGAGGTGTCCAAGGAAAGGCTGGACGTGGCACTCAGTGCTCTGGGCTGGGGACAAGGTGGGGATTGGGCACAGATTGGATTCAGTGATCCTGGAGGGCTTTTCCAACCTCAATGATCCTGGTATTTTGTGATTCCCACCACGGAGAATCCCCAAACTGGATCCAGGGCCTGGTGTCTTGGTCTGACATTGAGCTTCCAGGACCTGACTCAACACTGATCACCAGTGGCATCAAAACATGAGGTGAGGAAGAACAATATCCAAAAGAACTGAAGATTCCCTCTCTCCCCTCTCCCAGTTCCAAGCCTGGAGTTTTTCCAAGAGCCAAACCCCAAAAGCTGTGCTGGGCTGTTGTGATGACCTCTCCTGCACCATTTTTCAGGCACAGAAAATTCACTTATCCAGCACTGGCCAGTTCTTTTTTTCCCCAGTAATTGAATCCATAGGAAAACCAACCATGCTCCAGGCACCAATGGGATGGGAGTGAGGAAACATGGAAAAAAAAAGCTTTTTTTGCCAGTTGGTGACTCTGATCAGCCAACAAACCAGCCCAAATTCTGCCAGAAGGTTACACCTGGACACGAATTCAGTGCTCGTGTTTTTATGGTCACGTTCCAACTTCGTTATTCCCTTCTTTTTACTTAATATTTTGGTATTTGAGGGAATTTTTTCAATTCCAGTGGGGCAATGGGACAAGAAAGATAAAAAACTTAGCCCAGGGTGACTTTTTACTCTCTAAAGGATTCCCTGGCTCCCACTTTTTGGGCAGGGCTCCATCCCAGACCAGGCTGGTCCAACACCAGGGCCCCACTGCCCTTTTGGGAAGTTTCTCTTGGTAACTGAATTCAGGAAAATCCTCTCTGCTCCCTGATTTTCCAAAGGCATCCCAAAGAGTTTGGGGACAATGACATCTTGCCTCTCTGCAAAAAGAGGTTCCATGCTCAGAGGGAGCCTTTTGGATCTTCTGGAGAAGAATTCCACTCAAAACCAGCTCTGGATCACAGCATCCATGATCACAGCACTGACGCAGAGAGCTTAAACCTCTCCCAAAAATCCCTTGAGTCCATCCCACCCCACCTCACAGCTGAGAGCAGAGCTGGGCAGGAGAGGTTTTCATTCTAAATTCATCTCGGACTGGATGTTTTGGTGAACTTGTCTGTTTTATAATAAATATTTTCCCCCTAAAATTATGGAATCGTCTGTTTCATTTCAAGCTCTTTCTTCACCCCAGGCTCCAGAAAGAGCAATGGTTTTTTAATGTGGAAATTTCTTGCACAGGTTCCTTTTGTCCCCTGAGCCAAATCCCATTTTTCTGTTTCTTAAAGATTTATTTATTGATCCCTTTTTGGCCCACCTGATGAGTTACACAACCACATATCACAGAGGGGATGTAACCAGCAGTTTAAAAACCTTACAGAAAGGGCCTGGAAGCAGCCAAAGCAGCTTTATCAGCATCACTCTGATTTATTTAGCACATCCAATGATTTATTGTGGCCTTTGGTTTATGCTCGAAGCATTTTTGAATTCTTTTCTGCTCAGTTTTTGGGTTTTTTTGGGTCTCTTCTGAAAAGTCGACACACGCAGCCACTATTGTTCTCTATTCTCATCTTTTCAAACTTTCAGGGTTTAAATCATCTCTAATAAATAAAAACCTCGGAGTTGAAACAGGGGAAGGAAAGTTTTTTTTCTTTCCAGCTACTCCTGGCCATAAGGCACGTTAAATGTTTGGGGGTTTTTTCTGCTTTCTGCTTGGTTTGTAATTAAGAAATGACTTGAATGAGAGAATAAATATAAATATAGATATAGATATAGATATAGATATAGATATAGATATAGATATAGATATAGATATAAATATAAATATAAATATAAATATAAATATAAATATAAATATAAATATAAATGTAAATATAAATGTAAATATAAATATAAATATAAATATAAATGTAAATATAAATGTAAATGTAAATATAAACATAAATGTAAATATAAATGTAACTGTAAATACAAATATACATATATATATATATTTTATATATATATATATAGCCAATCCTGGATCCTTTTTAACTTCCAAAGCCAAACTTCCTTGAAGTTCCTGACAAATCCCATCAATTTTTTCCCCTTTTGCACCCTAAATTTCCATTCTCAGCTCAAGCTGGAAGTGCTGATCTGACAGGAGGATTTTAACCCCCATGAGATTTCCAGTCAGATTTTAGCAGCCTGGGGAAACCTAAGCTCGAGATACTTTGGGAAGGTACCTAATTAATGTTTTCATACCTCTGTCATCCATCAGTGGGATGGACTGCGAAGCTTTGTCCCTCATAAAGGCGTTGCCCGGGGCGTTTTTGGGGTCGGAGCATTCCTTTGGTGTTGCTGGGGGGCTGACCCTGCCAGCAGCTGCACAGATGGTGAAGGAGCAGATCCTCCTGTGCCTGGAAAAGCTGAAATTTTAGCAGCATTCCTTATTAGAGACCCTCTGATTCCCACAAATCCTTCTGCCAGCCAGTGAAGGGCAGCTGGGAGTGGTGGGGATCAGTCACAGGTTGGATTTGATGACCTTGGAGGTCTTTTCCATCCCTAATGATTCTGTGAGGTTGGGTCAGTCCTGGTTGAAAGATGGGAAATGAAATTTGAGAAGTGGGAATGATTTATTGAAATCAGTGGCAAAGGCCAGATGAAGGCACAGAGCTCTGGACTCCTCCTCCAGTGCCATGGCCACCAGAGCATCGTTCCCTGCCCTTTGTGAGGGAAAAGCTCCTGGGTCACCTCTCCTGGGACAGATTTTCCAGGGCTGGGGCTCGTGGGACTTCAAAAAATGCTCTCTTGTAGTATCTCCACGAGGTTTTCCAAACCATCCCTTCTCCATCACAAAACCCTTGTTACTCGTGGAGCATTTCATTGTCCTGTGAAGGTTTCAGAGCCCTCTCAGAGATTAAATGCACCCTGCTGTTAAATGCCTCCAGT
>VZTH01003681.1:20737-59040 GCA_013397815.1 Aleadryas rufinucha
ATTTGATGACCTTGGAGGTCTTTTCCATCCCTAATGATTCTGTGAGGTTGGGTCAGTCCTGGTTGAAAGATGGGAAATGAAATTTGAGAAGTGGGAATGATTTATTGAAATCAGTGGCAAAGGCCAGATGAAGGCACAGAGCTCTGGACTCCTCCTCCAGTGCCATGGCCACCAGAGCATCGTTCCCTGCCCTTTGTGAGGGAAAAGCTCCTGGGTCACCTCTCCTGGGACAGATTTTCCAGGGCTGGGGCTCGTGGGACTTCAAAAAATGCTCTCTTGTAGTATCTCCACGAGGTTTTCCAAACCATCCCTTCTCCATCACAAAACCCTTGTTACTCGTGGAGCATTTCATTGTCCTGTGAAGGTTTCAGAGCCCTCTCAGAGATTAAATGCACCCTGCTGTTAAATGCCTCCAGTGCCAGGCATGGACTGAGCAGTTTGCAGGCAAAAACTGTTCCAGGCTCCTCAAGTGCAGCTCTAATCAATTTTCCAATTGATAAATGCACTGCATAACTCCCACCCCTCCCATTTCCAAAGACATAAACAAGTCACAGACCATGCTGGGGTGGAATCCCACCTTTTCAAAGTTCTGAAATCCCACAAATGATCTCACGTTAAGTACACTCCTGTTCCACAGAATTCCTCTGCTTTCTGTTTAATTGAAGTGTGACACACAAAGCAAAAGATGTTAATTGAATTTTATAGCTCCCAGAAGCTGCCAGGTTGTTGGAAGTAATTTTGCTGAGGGGATAAATTAACTTTTCGAACTTTATTTCTTTTTGGGTTGGAAGCATTGAAGAAGCCTTTGCTTGGAGAGACAACACATTTATTTATTGGCTTTGCTTTCTTGCAGCTAATGGCTAGTTTATTTGGCAGAAAACATGTCTAGCTTTGCTCTTAACTAGACTTTCAGTAAAAATCTCATAAAAAAAAGAGAAAAAAACCCCTGCTCACCGACCTCTGAACTCGAGCCTTATCTCAGATTTAATCTCGGTTTGAAATGAGGGCTGACTCCTGACCTCTCTCAGCTGAACCTCCCATCACCTGCCAGAGCTCTTTGGTGAAACCCAGCTTTTATTTCTGCTTGTAACTGAGCCCGAATCTGATTTCCAGTAATCCCTCCTAGGAAAGGCTGCTCTGAACTCGGGCTTTGCTGTGCCTGATCAATTAAGGCAGGAAAAGAGCTGATTAGAGGCGCTCTGATAGCGGGGCCTATCACAAACCATTCTGCATCGATTTGGGGTGGCCAGGAGGGCTTTTTTTACACACTGAGCATTGATCAGCACCTGCAAATGAAGATGTTGGAGAGGTAATTGCTCCTCCTGCAATGTATTTAAGATGTGGGAGAACTGAAAGCGTGATCCTCAGTAAACACAGCTCCCTGCCCCAGAGATTTGGGGCTTATCAAAAACACGTGTCTGGCAAAATCTGGGCCTGGAAGGTGCCATCTGACAGGTCCCTTTCTAATGTCTGTGTCACCAGCTTCAACCTCAGCTGTCAGAAAAATATTAAATTTAAAAAAAAAAATGGAATTTGATGCTTTGTAGACAGGCAGCTCTTCTTATTTCCTTCCTGCCACTGGGGTGGGTAATTCAGCTCCCAGCCTGTGCACTGGGAGATAAATTAGAAAATGATTATATTTATTTCTAGATATAAATCTGTATTTATGTCCTCTCTAATTGTATCAGTAATTTCTTGCAAGCTCTTGAGGAGCAGCACTTCTTGATTTCTTGCAGATTGGTTCGTTTTGGATCCACCCCCAAGAAAAAGAAGTCAAACATGGCACTGATAACAGAGTTCATCACTCCTTATCTAGTGAGCACCTGTCTCCATGTGTTCCAGGAAATACAGAAGGCTCGTTGGCAGGTTGATTAGAGGAGCTAATTGCATTTTTATTAATGGGCCTGCTAGATTTTCTTATTAGTGAGATGCCAGGTCTGCAGCAACCCAGGGCCTATTTTTGCTTCTTGTTATGCTTTGAGCCTTGGTGTTCATCAGAGGGACAAAGTGAATTTAATTAAAGACTGTAGTCAATTTGGAACCTCTAGTTTAATGCAGAATACGGGAAGGAGAAAGAGAAAATTAAAAAGAAAAGGAGGTAAAGGGATAACAGAGAATCATAAAATCACTGAATGGGTGGGGTTGGAAGGGACCATGGGCAGGGACACCTCCCACTGTCCCAGGCTGCTCCAAGCCCCGTCCAGCCTGGCCTTGGACACTTCCAGGGATCCAGGGGCAGCCACAGCTTCTCTGGGAATCTGTTCCAGAGCCTCCCCACCCTCACAGGGATGAGTTTCTTCCTAAAATATTTCTCCATGGAGCAGCAACAGCATCTCCCAGCACCTCTGCTTCCAAAAAAACTTACAGCAGGTCCCGGATCCAGACCCAGCCCTGGTCCTGTTTGCCCTGTGGAGCCTCCCTGGTGCCAAAGGCAGCAGCAGGCAGAGGATGGGCTGTGGAAGCAGAGCCAAGGACGGGCTGTGGTTTTTAACTTCATCCTCCCCATCCCCATGAGAAGGAAATAGAGCTCCTTGTAATCCCCATCGCACTCCTGCCTAATTGTGAACGATCTGCCGAGGCCTCCAGGGAGAAACCCTGGAATCTGAGGCTGCTCCTAGCCAGTATTTGCATTAAAATCCTCGGTTCTTCCCTGGATTTTATGCAGAAATCTCACTAGCGTGCTTGAAGAAGAAATCCACCCATTCCTGCACAGAACATTGATTTATTGATTGTTTTACTGCACATTTGTTGATGCCACAATTCCCTCTTCCACGGGAGAAAGAGGAAGAACAAAGGGAAAATGACACAGAGAGGCTGAGGGGAGAATTCCTGATTCTGCTCGGGAACGGGAGCGGAGCAAGAAGGAAACAAAACCTTCTGCAGAAACACATCCCAGCTGTGTTCCCAAACGGTTAATCAGCAAAACTCTGCATGATTTGATAAAAAAAGATTTGATAAGGAATCCTGCCTGCTGGACACAAGTTTCACTCATCCAGGGCCCTCACAAACAATTCCTACTTTTGAATTAATGAGTAATGTTTGATGAGCTGCCTCCACCGAGCCACTCGCTGCTGCACCACGCGAGCACAGAACGTACAATGCTAATTAGCTGCTTTGCCCAGCTACTTAGAATGTCTTGCACATGCCAGCAAACGTAAATACACAATTAGGGCAGGCTTAGTTAAAAGGCAAAGCAAGATAAAGCACAACCATTATGAGCCAGAACAAAAACCTTCACGATCTTCATCAGCAGCGAGGGCTAATTAAGGTGGTAAAACGTGCAAATGAGCTCAGCTGATTATGTAGGGTTTGGAAAGCAGTGCCAGGCTGGGAGGTGCAGCACTGAGCGTGTTGAGGGGTGGGTTTGTGATTAGTGGTGCTGGGAGCTGCTGTCTGCACAAGTGTGAAAACAATCAGCGTGAGGGGGCTGTGGTGATGGGAATTAGGAAAGCGGTCACAGGAGATCTCCGTGGCAGATGAGCCCTGTTCAATTGTACCAGCTGGTTTGTGTGGCTCAGTGTCTTTCTACTCATATTTAGGGAGTAAATAAAATTCAGCTCGTTGTCAGCTCGGTTTAACGACCAAAGATTGAGGGGAAAATGGAAAAAGAGTTTTTTCCTCCTCTCTTTGAGCGTTTGCCCATTCCCTATCTAGAAACGCTGCATTTCCCAGTGCTCCAGATTGCCTGGGAGTAGGAAATGCTACAAGAGTTGGTGCCAGAGGAGATAAAGAGGAACTTTCTTCCAGGGAATCTGAAGCATCCTGCACTGAGGTGAATGTTTTATTTGCAGGTTGGAGGTGATTCCCCTCAGCCTGAAACACAAGGTCTGCTACAGCAGCCTGGCAGCTTCTTTTGCTCTCACACACACACACAAGGAACTAATTAAAAGAGAGGTTCTTTAATTTCCACTGCAAAGGCTTCGGTTTATACCTAAAGGCTGATTTTGCCATCTCCAATTAGTCCAGCTTCTCCCAGAATTTGTCCACCTGAATTCCTCGACTCAGGAGCACTGTGGACACCTGGCAGGGCCGGTCAGAGTGGAGGTGACACCAAAGCCACCGCCAGAATCCTGGTGCAAGACCCTGCTGTGCTCCAGCTGGTTCTCCAGTGGTGGCTTTGTGTAGCTCAGTGTCCTTTTGGGTCTGTCCCTGCGAGGGACATCATCCCTGTGAGGCTTCCTGCAGGCAGAACCCGAATGTTGATGTGTAAATAAATAAGTGGAGGCAAAGCAGAGCCCACCACTCATCCCCTCAGTGAAAGCACTGCTGATTACCTTTAAAGCCAATTCATATTTACAGTCATAGCAGCATTAAAGCCATTTTTAATTCAATAAAACACTAATAAAGCTTTATTAGTGCTTCATCTCTTTCTCCCTTTCTTCACGTCCTCATCCGAATTTTAATTGCGGTTTCTTTCCCACACCCCTCCAAATCCGAGGAAGTTCCAGCAAAGCCAGAGAGGAGCAGTTGGGAGCTAATGACTGGTGCAGTGTGATCCTGGCCCAGATAGGCTGGGTTTGCCTCGTTAAGCGTGTCTGCAAGCCCAGCAAGCTGATTAAAAACTGATTAAAGCCGAGCACATTCTTCTCATCTTACAGACACTCGGTGCCTGTGGGATATGAGACACCAAAAAACCCCTCCTGTGTCCCTGATCCTTTAACTGCATGTCAAAGCAGCCAGGCCCGAGTGAGGTTTCATCTTTCCCGAGGTGTTGCCAGGTGCTAATTAGCCTCGGGACCTTGTAGAAAGGGAGAAAGTGCAGGAAAAGATTTCAGTGGAGGTTGGTTTCTTGCCCACTGCGTAGAACTCAGCCCTGCAGGAGCCTGCCCATTTATTCCCATCTTGTGCTCTTTCCAGGGATGGACTCTGCAGTTATTAACACAAGAACCTGTTGCTGATTAAGTGGATATTTTAGCAGGCTGAATTTCCACGTTCTCCATCCAGAGCTGTCTGTGACATCCCCAAAGCACAGGGAAGACGGAGCAATGTTTATATTCCGCAGGTTTTTGTTAATTTGGCTCAGCTAAGGAAAACTTCCATCCTGGACCTGATAACGGGTTTATTAGACCACTATGAAACAATAACAGAGCACAGCAAGTTCCCCAGTCCCAGGGGAAGGTGGGCAGGGCTGAACCAAACCACAGCTCCTCGTGTCCCAGCCTCGATTCGTTTCCCAGTGTCGTAATGGAAAGCGGTGGGAAGTGTCCTTGATTCCCCGATAGCCTCAGCCCTACGTGCTCCAGCCTTTCTAATAAAGGCCTTTGGGAAACTGCTTGTGGATTTGGCCTGCCCAGACACCCACTTTTTATTTGTTTTTTTCTGTCCTACTGTTCCCTTTGCCGCGGGGGAAGGAAGTGGTGAGAGAGCGGAGCTCCGTGCCCGGCCGCAGGGGCCCGGCAGCTCGCAGCATTCCCAGATTCCCGAGGACGGTCGTACCCTTGGCAGGCTGCTCTTTGCTGTGGGCTCACCTAAAAGTGCTCCTGGCTGCTGCTGAAGCCTTCCCAATGTGCACAGAGTCTTTTTTGTGGGTATCTGACCCTTCTTGTATCCCATTTCCCACTGTTGGGTTACCCCGAGCGCTCCTGGAGCTACGTAATCACCGTCAGCTCCTTCGCCGTTCAGGGGGATTGGATCCAAAGCTTTTGGGCTTTTTCAGGTCATGTGTGCCAGACCTCAGAGTGACCTTAGCTAACAATCCCTTGTTTCTCTTCCTCTTTCATGTACTTACTTTCCAGGATCAATCTCTTTCCAAAAATAATATTAATGTTGGCAGCCTCTCCTGCTCCGCTCCGCTCTGGTGTGTGTCTGGAGCAGTGAGGAGAAGAACAAAGCTCCCTGTCTTTAAAACTTTAAAACACTCCTCTTGCAGCCACACTTGAGGCCTTTTCTTTACATTTCTTGTGTTTCTCAGCTGGAAGATTGAGGGGTTTGTTGTGAGAATCCCGTACCAGTGACTGGCACAGGATCCATCAGGGCTCTGTTGGGTTTGTTCCCATCACTTTTGATATTCCTCAGGCATGAAGGGGAATTTATGGAGCTCGTTCCCATCACCTTCTGATATTCCTGACATGAAGGGAAACTCAGAACCAGGGGCACTAATGCATAACCACTTTGTTTCAACTTTTTTTTATCCAGTGCATACTGCACTAAAAAAATAAATGACAAAATAAGTGAAGTGAAGAATAAAGCACAGACAGGGGAGCACAGTGGGACAGAAATGGCAGGACAGGCTGCTCCTGGGATGCTCTGCTCTGTTCTGGTGGCTGCAGTCAGAACCAGCAGCTGGAAGTGACTGATTATAAAATTATAGCAAGAAATTAGATTAACACATTTAATAGCAGATATTCCCACTGGAAAGAAATTCCTGCAGGAGTGAGGGGACATCTTTCTCACCTCAGAGCAAGTCTGGATGCATTTCCAGAGGATATTCCAGGCTCAAAACCTGGACTCCATGAGCTGTGAATGGGGCGAAGGGAGCAGACAGAGGTTAAGTGATGCTTCACCTCTCACCTTAAACTCTCCTGAATCAGGGATAAAGACAATTTTTCCTTGGAATGCACAAGCTTGAAGCCATGACAGAGTTTTACAGACCTGGCTGGACTGCAGGGTGGGTGTAACATTATCCCAGTATTTATTCCCAGTGCAAAGGGGCAGGAGAAGTGGCTGAGCTCTGCACCCAGGGGTTCTGTCTGCACCCTGCAGGGTGGGTGTAACATTATCCCAGTATTTATTCCCAGTGCAAAGGGGCAGGAGAAGTGGCTGAGCTCTGCACCCAGGGGTTCTGTCTGCACCCTGCAGGGTGGGTGTAACATTATCCCAGTATTTATTCCCAGTGCAAAGGGGCAGGAGAAGTGGCTGAGCTCTGCACCCAGGGGTTCTGTCTGCACCCTGCAGGGCAGCAGGTGCTGCTTCGTACCTCATTCAGCAGGAATTCATTCAGCCATTCCTGCCGTGAAAAGGGAAAGGATGCAGGCTCTAAACCCCACTGGGGGAGAAGATTTCCTGGCCACCATCCCCTCTGCCCCATCACCAAACCCTTCAGAACTTCTCTGGACACCATCCCTGCTCCCCGGGAAGGATGGATCCCATCGTGCCCAGGATGGAGAACGCTGCTGTCACTTGTCACCATCCCCGTTTTTGGTGATTTAACAACAGGAACTGCTCCGAGCTGTGCTGCGATGGCACAGATAAGAGGCGATGTTCCATTTGCAGGGGGCAGGGCAGGGCAGGAAGGGTGAGACGAGAAGTGTCAACGCTCCATGAGCTTATCTGATGGCTGGAACTGGTCGGCTTTGAGGGCTGGGCTTTTTCTTTTCATTTTTCCCGTTGACAAACACCACTTTTCTTGCTCTTCCTCTCCCGGGAAGAGCGGATTGCCTTCCTCCTTCCCTCCCTCTCCACCCAAACGCCGGGCAGTGCAGATGTTCCAGCTGCTCTGGATCCGGGAGTACCTGCCCCAGCGCTGCCCAGGCTTCTCCAACACCATCCCAGCTCTGCATCCCGAATTTTGGGCAGAAATCACCCTGTTTGCCCATATCCAGGGAAATTTATGCCCATCACCTCAGCAAGCCTGACCTTTTTTCCCTGCCCATGGTTCTGTACTTTCTGATGCTTCTGTACAGCAAAGGGCCTTATCCAAGCCAAGTTTATTTATTAGAGAGACTTTTATTTAGGAAAGAAAAGATACTTTTAAGACAAAACAGATTTTTACGGGCAGTAAATCACTCTGTCTCTCTCTATCTAGAGCTCACTTATCCCCTGAGGTTAAATAGATGAGGTTTTTCAGCCTTTTCTAGTGACTGCCTTGTTCTGGACAACCCCGGGCTGCTGATGCCCTCCCACCCCCAGGGATGCCTCGCACTTGGCTGTGGCTCAGCAGCAATTTCAGTCTGGCTGGACCTTGAAATTAGTCCCTGCCCTTGTGATTGAGTTGTCAGCACTTTGTGAGGGATCATTTGTTGTGCTGTCCCTTCCCATTCAGACAGGAAAGTCTCACACAATAACTTCACCTCGTGGAAAAGGTCATGCCCGGAGTTCACAAAACACTGTCTGTATTCCTTTATTTATTGCTTAGCACCCCAGTGCCCATCCTACAAGCCACAAAACAGGGGCAGACAGTGAAAAACCCTCTGCTTTGGCACATTCCCCCCGATTTGGCAGAATTTGGGTTGAGGCTTTTGGTTTGTATTTATGTGAGTCTCAGAAAAAGCAGGACAAAGCTCAGCTGGAGTTTCCCACAGAGACCCGATACAGAATCAGTGCAGAATCTGCATCCAGCCCATAAATCAGTTGAGGGCGACTCGAAACCCAGCCCAGGTTTGCCAGGACAGCCCCAGGCTGATGCACAGAGCCTCGTGCCCCGTTCCTGCCCTGCCCTTGATTTTCCATGTCCCATCCCTTCTGCCTCCAGCGCTCCATGGCCACCACACCTCCCATTTCCCCGTGTGCCCACATGTGCTGTCCCCAGCGTCCCCACGTCAGCGACGTCCCGGGGCAGCCACAGGCAGAGCCCTTATCACTCGCAGCAAACGGTTCTTTCCCCTCCACATATTTTTATTTTCGAGTGTCAGATGTGGAAAACCCAGCAGTTTGATCACTCAGCGTGTACCTTGTGCCTGCTGCCTGCTGGGAAGTCACAGCAGAAATGACAAATGAGAGAGGGAGGAATTTAGAAAACACCAAATGGCTCAAAAGGCAGCAGGGCAAATCGAGCCCAACCCCGCTGTGGTTTTGCTGGTCTTGATAGAGCTGCAAAACCAGGAGAGAAATACTCAGATGTTCCACTGGTTTGTCAGCAGGCAATTGGTAAAAATCTTTTAGCACTTTTCCTTGAAGGATGATCGTTCTTCTCTTGCCACAGAACTCCTGTGGGCACGACGAGGCGTTCCCCAAAGAGCACCGATGAGCTCATCCCGGGAAACCTTCATCCCGAGCAGCGCTCCCTTCCCACAGCACAACTGCTGGGTGATTCTCCCTTTGCTCTGGCATCCCTTTCCCCACCAGGGTTTCCATGGGAATTAACTTCCACCATCACACCTGCTCCATCCTGCCCTCTCTGCCGCTCCTCCACGGGGAGGATGTGCCACGTGCCAGTGCCATAAATCCTTGAAAAGCCTTGGATGTGGAGGGTGGGGATTACCCAGTGCCCGTGGAGCAAAGCCAGAACACAGGCAGGCTCCCAGGAGCTGGAATTGGGCTCCAGGCGAGGCTCAGAGCCTGCTCCCTGTCAGGGTGTAACGGGACCCTCCGGCCACGCGATGTTTTCCTGCCCTAAAAGCCTCCGCTGAGATTTGAGGGGTGGAATTTTATTCAGCTGCTGCAAAAATCTATGCAGATTTGAGGCCACATCTGTTGGTGGCAGCCCTGCCCAAAGGCAGCTGTCCTTCCCTGTGTGACCCCCGTGCCTTTGGGGACATATTAAAGATTGTCCCCACGTGCCTGTGGCTGCCACAGGAGATGCTGGAAGAGCCTCTTTCTCCTGCTAAAGGACCCTTTCCATGAGACACGGGCTTCCATGGATTGGGGTTTGGAATCCACCTGTGTCCAGCGTGAGGATTCCCAGCAGGGAGAGGGGAGATGTGACAGTCAGAATTCCAGGTGCTCCACAGTGGGTTATTCCTCATTTTTCCCCTGTATTCTGCTTGAAACAGCTGTTGAATCCAACATGCAGCAATATCTGACAGCCACCAAAGGGGATTCACCATGGAGTGATGCCAGATCCCAGAATTACAGGAATTCTTTGCATGCACAGTGTCCTCAGCAAAGCTGTGAGACCACTGGGATAATTTTCTTCCTTGTGAATTCAGCCCTGATCACGATTTTTCAAATTTGGAGTGGCCACAAAAGGCAAAAAGAGAAAGGTGGAAACTTTAAAATGACCTGGAGAAAGCAGATCAGTGGGTTACAGAAGTGTGAGAGAAAAAAATAGTGTTTAAAGAACAAATAATGTTAAAAGGGTGGGATATTCATGGTCCAACAGCAGGATAAAAGGATGTAACCATGTCACACTCAGAGTGATTAATTTTCACCTCATCTTAAAGCTGNTGTTAAAAGGGTGGGATATTCATGGTCCAACAGCCAGATAAAAGGATCTAACCACATTGTCACACAGTGTAATACTTTGATTTTCACCTCATCTTAAAGCTGCCTCTGCTTGCAGCCACCACCCACCAGGAACACCCTGGAATTAACTCTATTGTGGTGTTTTCAGCAGTAGCAACGCTTTCCTCTGAAACAAAGTCCTCCAAAAACTGCTCTGACGAGGACTCTGATCCCATTCAGAGGAAGACACCAGATCTATTCCTGTGTTCACTCCTGCCAGTGGGATCTGCAGCTCCTCATCTCAATTAATTTTGTCTCCCAGTGTTTACCCAGGTCTAGGCTGCAGGCACTGGAAGGTTCCACAATCCCTGCTTGGGGCAAGATAATTTCATGTCCTTCTGAACCCTCGGAAGGTGCAGCAAGATCCCTGGAGCACAGAGCCCTCTGTGAACCTCTTGTGAGAGCAACGATCCCTCATTTGCCTTGCCCGCGAGTTTGAGCTCGCATTCCAAGCATGATTTTATGCAGGGCTCTGGAATTTCTCATTAACTGAGGTACAACCATTTCCAGGAGTTTCTGAGGCGTTTTGCAAATATTTGCAGCTGGGGCATGTGGCAAAAAGGGGTTGAAGGGAGGCATAATTGATGTCAGCTCAGGAGCACCCATTCATCACAGGATAATTGTGCTAATTAAAGCTTTAGCCATAAGTCATGTCCATCGCACAGATGGAGGCCCCATCCCAAGTGTCCAAGGCCAGGTTGGATGGGGCTTGGAGCCGCCTGGGATGGTGCAAGGTGTCCCTGTGGACCTGGATGATCTTTGAGGTCCCTTCCCACCCAAACCATTCCATAATTCTCTCTCTAAATCCCCACAAATGCTCATGTTTGAACCAACAATTCTTCACCCTCATCCTGAGTGGTGAAACCTCACAAGAAAACCCATTCCCATCCTTTAATTTTTAAGCAGAGCAGCTCCCAGCCGGACTTGAATGGCGAGCAAAGTTGTTTTCTCCTCGAGGACTGAGGAGGTGAAACTTATCCCTCGCAGCTGCCTCAGTCACTCCCTCTCAGGCACGTTCACCTGGCTCCTGCAGCAGCACAGAGCTGGCACTGCCTCCCTGGTGATGCCTTTTCTTGGTCTTAAAATCAAGAGCCAAACACAGTTAGAGGGGAAAAAGGGATTTTACCTCGGTATTTATTTTAAGGATCCTTGGTGCACCCCGTGCGGGTGGCGCAGGCTGGAATGCACNCGTGCGGGTGGAGCAGGCTGGAATGCACACCCAAATGCACACCCAAATGCACACCCAAATGCACACCCAAATGCACTCCAAATACACTCCCATGAGCATCCCCCGAAATGCATCCCCACAATAGTTTGGGTATATCATTATAGGCTTTACCAATTAGCAAATCTATCAAAGATTCCCCAGTGAGAGGCTGAGTGACCCCCCCTCCCCGAGGAACTTTCCCCCCCTCGCCAGGCCTAGCTCAGGTTACAAAATGTGTTCCAGAGAAGCCCTCGGTGTCTGAGGCTTCTGAGATGTTTGGTCTCCTGGCTTAAGGGAATATTGGCTCTGTGCTGGGTATCAAAGCTGAAGAATTAGAAGTGTGTGGGCTAAAAGGCCCTCAAGAATACATAAAAGTTATACAAAAGAGTATATAGAAGGGGTATATATAAAAAGCAAAAAAGCATCATGGCATCACTGGCACTGCCCGTGCTGAATTTGAGCTGAGCTCAGGGGCTACGAGCCCATCCCAGGCTTCTCTCGGACAAGGGATCGATGCCTCAGCTGTAAAGAAAAGAATCTGAGCCACAATAGAGGTTGCTGGAGGGAGGGCTTTGCAAAGCCTTTGCTGTTTCTAATTTTGGTAAGGAAATAGGCAATTACTGCCTTAAGAAATTAAATGTCACGTCATTGCAAGCTCTCTTTGTCTCTCATAAACATCTCGCGACTTGTGACAGAGGTTGCTGGAAATGTCCCCTGATAGCAGTGCCATGTTGGCCAAGAGATGTTTGGTTGGTGCTCCAGCCTTCTCTTCATGTGGGTTGGACTGGTTTGTAGTCAGATAACAAAATCATCTGCTCAATTTAGCTTTAAAACTTAAATTTTAAATTAAATTGAGCTGGTCAATGTTCATTTTACAGCAGCTTTACCTAATCTCTCCAGAGAGGCAGCTAAAACCAGGTTTGGCCAGCACTAAACCACCATTTGCCAGCTGACTTCAGCAGAGGGAGCCTGGAATTTTGATGTGTGTGTCTCCAGGCTCTGGCTGAGGTCCAGCTCTACCTGCTCCCCAAAAGGCTGGCTGGGTCAGGGTGTGCTCGGGTTTGCACTCCTTGGGGTCTGAGTCACCTCCACCCTTCACCAGGTCGTGATTTGTGAGGTAAAACACAGTCTGTGGGCTGGGCTTAAATGGCTGCACAGATATCTGGGCATCAGCCTGTCCAGATTTTGTCCTGGAAGGTTGAATTCATCCCTAACCCAGTTTTATCAGGACTTTCTGCCACAGCCTGTGATCTGCAGTCACAGCACCCTGCTCAGGATCGACACCCATTGACCATTGAGCACCAAACCCTGCAGCCAGATTTCCCAAAGTCACTGCTCCTTTTTCAGAGGAATTCTAGGCTCAAATCCCAGTTATCTGAATGAACTCTCTGGTCTCAAAGCCAAGCAGAAACTCCACCACTTTCACCTGCACCGTTGGCCCAAACTCATAAAAAATCACTTCCTTGGAAGCTGATGTCTCATCAAAGGAATTCTTCAGGGACTGTTGTGTCTTTCACCCTGTAGAGTTCCAGTCTGGAGAATGACAGGGAATGCTTTATTCCTAGAAATCTGTGAGGTTTGAAGACAGGGAATTAAAAGACAAATGGGTGTCTCCCGCCGTGCCATGCTCCTGTGGAGCTGGAGCTTCCTCAGTTTTTAATATTCATTGGAAAACGTCACCATGCGTCACTTTTACATCTCCACAGTTTTATCAGACTCTGGAAGCAAAGGCAGAGTCACCAGTGGTGGGACAGGGACACCCAGATGGACACAGGCGTTGGTGCCAGAGCCCAGCTCAGCTGTCCCCGCTAATCCAGCCCGCCCGGGGCAGAGGGAATTCATTACAAAGCTTGGGAAGAAAAGTCAATAACAGGATTGAAACATTCCCACAGGTTTCTCTTGAATGAGATCTCCCAGATAACTTGAGCTGGTGGTAAAATGCAGTGCCAGGTGAGATTTCATCACTAATTAGAGGGACACGGTGCCCAGACTTCAGCCGACTCTTTGGAAGCTCCATGAGGTCATGGATGAACAGGCTCCAAGGAAAAAAAAGGCAGTACAGATGATTTTCTCCAACAGATTCACCTGTGATAAGCACATTCCAGTGACTCAGTGCGGAGCGAGGAGGTGCTGGAATTTTCCCATCCGTGAAAAAATCATGTAGCGTAGAAAAATCCAACAAATGCCTATTTTATTTTTCCCACTGGTTGTATTTAAAATTAAATATAATTAATAGGAAATCTGTGGACATTTACTGTCACCCATGAGGTCACACTTCACAGTGTGACAGGGAATAAAAAAATAAATAATAATAATTATAATAATAATAAATAATAAAAAAAAGCGCATAAAATTACTTCCAGTCAGTTCTGAGGTAGGTCCTGAGTGACCAAATCCCCTGTCCTTTGAAACCAATCCAGATCACGTTGGCTGAGTCCTGACTGAGTGTGGAATTTGTTTTTCCCATCATGTGAGAGGGAGAAAACGTCCCGGCCAAGGAGGGCGATGTCAGCTCGGACGCAAACGCGCCCGGCACGGAGGCACGAGGAGAGGGCTCAGCAACATGAGAACGTTCTGCATTGCCTCGTGCACAAAAACCCTCTTGGAAGGATTCATAACAAGCTGAAAGCTCACTGGAAACATCTCCCTTGTTTGTTTTGGCTTCCAGAGCTTTTCCAAGTGTAATCACCAGCAGTTGAGAAACGGAGAGGGTGAAAGAATCTTTGCGGTTCGCGCTCAGGGGCGGCGGCTCGGGAGACCTGGGCTGGTTTCTGACCTCTGCCACGGCGTCACGGCAGGAAAAGGAGATTTCATTCACCTGCAGGTCCATTTGTACAAACAGGGGCGAGGCTGCCCTGCAGCAGCAGCTCCTGGCACTGAGGTGACCCCTCCGTGTCCTGCTGATTTAATGGGATTCAGACAGATATATATAATGGTATATCCATTATATATATGGATTTAAGGCTCTCCAGTGCTTATATATGAATATATAAACCTCTCTTAGCAGCACCGTGCTGCTTCACAGGGGGAAAATCCCCCATTCCTGCACACAGCTGCACATCCCTTTAAGCCAGCGGATCCCAATGGATTTGTGCCCTGCAAGGACCAACGTGTTCATTAAGATCCCTGCTTGCTGGGCAGTGACAAATCTTCCCCTCGGAACACGGTGATTAAGGTTTAATTTTATTCCGGATTACAGGCAGCTCCACTTGCAAAGCAGCCCTGGGCCAAGGTTGGGCACATATTGCCTGGAAATGAACGTTCCTCCCCAAAGTGCTTAAGCAGCTTTGGATAAGAAATGATGGTTTGGGGAAGATTAGGAGCGTAAGAAAGATCTCTGGGCTAAGAGGACGTCCAGAGGAAGTGCCATCACGGGTTCAGGAAGAAATGCTGCCACCTCTGAGGGGCTGAGGCTTCCAGATTGCTTGGAGGAAGTTGGTGGGAAAAGGATGGGTTAGTGGAGGTGATGGATTTACAGAAGGGGTGAAGAGAGCAAATTTATGGGGGTGGGGTGTGGGGTGTGTGCTCATAAATCCCCAAAGCATCAGCAGGGAAATTTCCAGGCTTCCATTTGCTCAGAGAACCAAATCAGCATTTCTGGAGGTTTTATGATGTGGCAGCAACCAGGAGCATCACATGAGATGAAGTTTAGGTGTCATCTTAAACAAGGTGGGGAATAAAATCTGCCTTGCCCAGCCCAAGAGCTGAGTTTGGAAGATGGGCAGAGGCTGGAGGAGAAGCAGAGGGAAAGGAAAAGAAACCTCCCAGGGCTGGGATGCAAATATTTGTCCTGATGCAGTTCCCTGTTCCTGCAGATCCCCTCCCCTCTGCTTTTCCCCACAGGTACACGTTTATTCTGCCAGAGAATGGTATTTAAATGCAACCAATTATGATTATTTGTTCTCAAACACATATGTTCCTCCCTCCCCTGAGAGCAGGGGGAGGAGGACAGCGATGAGAGCCGGCGAATGTTTCACCCTCGCTGCAGTGACAGCTTTGATTTGTGACACAGCTTGGAATAAAACGCCGGCAATTTTTCATGGAAAAACCAGTGGACATAATTCTCGTGTGTTTCGAAGAGAACAGCAGAGAGCTGAAATGCCTGGACACACCATTGTGCGAGTGCCAAAATCCTGGATGGATATCAAACTCAGTGTTTTCAACCCGGAGAAATAACATTACAATCATCCCCAGTTAAGCAGATCCTGCTTGTTTATTGTTTTCCAGTATCTGCAGCTCTGCTCATCAATTTTTCACATTATTCCTTGGCTGTTTCCTCGTGTTCAGTCTCTTTGCTGGTTTGTTTTGCTCTCTGGAGATTTCTTTCATAATTTTTTATTATTTCCTCCGAGAAATCTCTTTTTTTATGACTCCCAACGAGCGTTGTCACCGCGATAGGGTGGAGGGAGAGGAGAAAGCCGGGCAGTGGAAACTCCTTTAACTTAAAATGCCATGGAAAAACCCCTCTGGCTCCCTGTCAGCCACAGAAGGTCAAACACAGTCCGAGCTGAGGCTCTGCCAATGGATCCTAAATCCAGTATTTAACATCGATCTGCAGCTCCATAAACACCGCCCTGGCAGGGCTGAGAGCAGCCCTGACACCAGCGTGATGAAACAGGGCACAAAAATGACTTCACACCGCCAGCTCTGCTCCCAGCAGCCACCAGAACTGCACTGGGAAGGACCTTTAGTGTGTTTAATTAGTTATAAGTAACGAGGTTTGGTTGGAGGATGAGGTGGATTGGGAAGAGCAAAGCTGGGCTGGGTCAGTGCTTGGGGCAGGGGAGATGTGACATTGGTGGTGCAGGGGTTTAAAGCTGGGTTTAAAGCAGGTCTTGGGCTCACCTCGGCTGTGGGAGGAGGTTTTCAGTGCCCATCCAACACCAGCCCAGCACTCAGGTGGTGGGAGCTGGAGCTGGAGCTGAACTTCAGCTTTGGAGGAGGTTTTTGGAGATTCTTCTTCAGTTTTCAGGGAGATTTATGGAAACAGGGGAATAGGGAGGTTCCCAAGGAGCAGAGCTGGAACCTCGGTGCTGCAATCACATGGAAAGCCAGACTGAGACATTCCCAAAATGCTGGGCACGTCCAACACCAGCCCATCACTCTGGTGATAGCCAAAGCTGATGTTCACCTTTGGAGGAGGTTTTTTGGAGGTTCATCTTCACTTTTGCAGGATGTTTTTGGAGATTCCTCTTCAGTTTTAGAGGACATTTACAGAGATTTATCTTCAACTTTGAGGGAGATTTTTGGAAATCCATCTGTGATCTGGCCAAACCCAACCCTACCCAGGGGAATAGGGAGGTTCCCAAGGAGCAGAGCTGGAACCTCGGTGCTGCAATCACATGGAAAGCCAGACTGAGACATTCCCAAAATGCTGGGCACGTCCCTCTGCAGAATGATGGACCAGGGCTGTGCTGCCATCACTGTCAGTGCTGAGCCCCTGGATGTCCTTTCTGATTGAATTAAAATCTAGACCCAGCACCATTAAATCACCCAAAAGCCCACCAGGAATATTTAGGAAGAGCGAGCGTTCCAAGTGACCATGGTGGGATTCAGGGAAATGGTTCTGAGGGACAAGAATTCACATGGTAACTCCTTTTTTAATAAAGTGAAGTGGGCAGGAAGAGAACCATCCAGAATTGACAAAATTCCTTTTCACCCACCCCAATTATCCCCACCTTCATTCCATCCATGAAAATCTGTGCCTGCAGAATGAGTCAATAAAAGCCAACCCAGCGGGAACAGCGCGAGCCAGAACTCGGGATTGTGTAAATAAAGCACTGAGGTGACATCACTGGGGCAGCAGGGATTTATACCAGCTGAGGATCTGGCCCATAAAGTGGGAATAACTCCTTCTGGCCTGTGATTTATGCTCTCCAGTTATTGACTGCTCCGAAATAAGCCCTCTGTTATAAACAATCCGGGCAGCAAAGGAGGCAATTGTGCCTTAATGAGCCCATGGTTCAAAGCACTGCCCTGCTACATTGACCCTTCTATAGATCAGAAAGTCTCCTTGATTTAATTACCTTACAGAACCCCAGACTAGACAGCTCCAAACCTCATTTATGCCCCCATCTTGCTATTTTTTTTGATTTTGGTGCACTTTATAGTGATTTACAATTCAGCCAAGGGACTCTTCAGGCAGCCGAGGAGAATTGTTTAGAGGGGTTTGTGTGCAATTACATTTTTCTGAAGGAAAGAAAGAGGAAAAAAAGCACATTTTGAGACTTAAAGGTCTTGTCTCCTTCTCCAAGCACAAATTATGAGCAGTTCTGCCTTTTTAAGTGTAAAGGACTGGAAACTCCAAGGGTAGAATTAAGGGAATTTGAATCAGAGGCGAGACACTGCACACGCTGGAAATGTTCCCATTTGGAGGTTCCCAATCCAGTCGTGCACACAGCTTTCAGCAGATATTACAGGACTGTTCCACCAGGATTATCTCAGCTACCAGGGTATTTATTTTCCCCTTCCAATCTGTGGCACAGAGCAGTGGAAATCATATGAGGATGTTCCCTCGCATCCCCCGATGCCTCGTCCCTCCTGGCTCAGGATGTCTCAGGGCCTCTCATTAGAGGAGCCTCGAAACATCCCCAAAAATTAATCAAAAAATTAATCAGATGACCAATGTTGCATCTGAATTTCTTCTGGAGCAACACTGAACTGCAACCAAACGTGCAGCAAGCAGCTCTGGCTCCTCTCCGCTGCTCCTTGGAGCTGCAGCCCACGGGATTTGATTTCCCCACTGGCAGGGAGGGATGGGAGACAAAATTATAGATTGAAATCACAGAATCATGGGACAGTTCGGGTTGGAAAGGACCTTAAAGCCCATCAGTCCCACCCCTGCCGTGGGCAGAGACACCTTCCACTATCCCAGGGTGCTCCAAGCCTGGCCTTGGACATTCCAGGGATGGGGCAGCTTCTCTGAAAGTTTTACTGCAGAGAGCATTGATGTTGGCCACGGATCTTGCTGAGGGCTGATTCAGGCCAAAAAAAGGGACCAGGACTGGCTGTCCCAGGCTGGAGGTTGTGGCTGGATTGGGCTGGGGACCTTGCATCCCCCTGCCCCAGGACTGAGCAGCTCTGGCACCCCCGGCGCTGTCAGATGTCGGAGCAGCTCCGCACTTTGGTGATTGTGTTTCGCTCTTCACATTCCTGTTTTGTGACAGAATTGGATCATTAAAACTGCCACATTATTCCCTTTCTTCCCCCCCCTCCCCCCTTGATTAGCAGAGACACTTCTTATCGCTTTAATAGGGAGAAACGAGTTCCCTCTGTCCTTTCCCAGTCCTAAAAATACGAGAGTGCATTTTCCAGAGGAGCTGATGATTGAGGCTTAAATGTTCCACCAGAATACATTAAAATGCTCTAAACATCAAGGAGAAGAAGGGAGTCCTGATACTCAGAGGAAAGTGGGGTGCTTAAGCTGAGTTACAGCACTGTAATTATTGGTTCTGTCAGAGCTTACAGTCTACAACATTATTTTTAGGCCCCCGTCCAATCCACAGAAAGATCTCTAAAATAATTGCAAAAGGACCTCACTTGAAGACTGTTTGTTTTGGAAAAATAGAAATCTTTGCTCCATCTAAGCACATTTCAGCTTGGAGAGCAGTAATATTTTATTTGTGTTGAAAGAAGGCAGGGGCTTATTCAATATTAATGTATGGTTTACAGCATGGGTTAAAATTCTTTTCTTATTCTACACCGTGACCCCGCCCAGGAGACTCCACTCTTGGGGGAGAAGATGTTTCTGCTGAAGGGACTTGAAATTAAGGAGAAATAATATTCACAGGCCATAAATCTGCCCAAATCAAGATGTTTTCTGCTCAATGTTCTGCTACGTTTTGCACATTGGTGCTAATTAGTGGCGTGAGCTAATTAAGAGCAGTATGTAAATAGGACACCGGGCAGGGCAGTGTGCTCCTGGCCAGGACAAAGGGACCTGACCTGTTCCTGCTCCAGGTTCTTGGTTTGGAGCCCTCTGAGCCCCAGACAGACCCTGGGAGTTGTGCCAAAGTCACTCCGTGACATTAAAGACTCAAAGTCCAACAGTCTGTGGTCAGAGACTGGAAAGGGATGGAACAGAGGTTCTGGGAGAGAAAGGAAAGGGAAAAACCAGATCCTAAATCAGGGGGATGCACTTTAATGAACGAGCTTTAAGGTCCCTTCCACCCCAAACCATCCCATGGTTCTGTGGTTCCACCAAACCAGGTTTCCCTGGGGGGGTTTGCAGCCTGCAGGTGGTAGAAGGGATGGATTTTGGGTCCTCCTGAGGATGCACAGACCCCAAAAAACATTTTCTGCCTTCTTGATGGTTTTCTTCACTTTGTTCAGTGGAAGAAAAGGGGAGGAGGAAAAATGTTTGAAGTCTGGGGGCAGTGGCTGTGGCTGAGCTCTGGCACAACCCTTCAGGCTGTTCATGCCCCTCTGGCCACCGGGGTTTCTGCAGAGCTGTTCCAGCAGTCCTGAGCCACCTTCCAGGCCACCCCTCTGGCCCTGGGAGCTGCACAGTCCTGCCAGGTCCTCACCCAAACCCCAGGGCTGGATTGGTGCTGGATCACAGGGCGCAGGTGGGATCTGCTGGAATCACCAAGGAACCAAACCCCTGCGGGACACAGAGCTCAGCTCAGACCTTCCCAGACCCCCTGACCGCTGCTGATCGTGGTCACTCCCTGCCCTGTATCCTTCCAGGGTGGCATTTAGATGGGTGGCACCTGGAGAGCCATCAGCAACACAACCCCCAGGGACAAAACCCCGAAGGAAAACAGCTCTGTGTGGAGAGAAAAATGTCCCCAGCAAGAGCAGAGAGCACAGCCCTCGCACATGCCACAGGCTGCAGGCAAATCCCAGGCATTTTCTGCCCAGATGTGATCGGAATTATGGCTGTGAGTGCCTGGAGGGGACAGGTACGGGGCACACGAGAGGTGCACCGGTGTCAGGAATTCCCTGTCCCTCTGCTCTGGGATTTGCAGAGCTCTTCCAGCCTGGGCACTGCCCTGGCACCGCTCCCACCTGTGCCAAGGCTGGGTGCCGCTGGAGTGACTCTGAAACCCAACCCAATCTGCTTTTTATGCCACAAACAGGACAGGAGTGACTCTGAAATCCAAATCAATCTGCTTTTCATACCACAAACGGGACAGGAGTGACTCTGAAATCCAGCCAAATCTGCTTTTTATGCCACAAACGGGACAGGAGTGACTCTGAAACCCAACCCAATCTGCGTTTTACGCCACAAACGGGACAGGAGTGACTCTGAAATCCAGCCAAATCTGCTTTTTATGCCACAAACGGGACTGGAGGAGCAAAACCCGAGGTGCTGCACACTGCTGACCACATGCCTGGGATTTTGATTAATTACAAATCAACAGGAGCCAGCGGAGTTTCAGAAAGTCAGATCAGTTTCGGTGTTGCTGCTTTAAACATTCACCAAGCCCTGCTGCAGAACCCAGAGAGGCTGAGTAAAAGCATCTCTGCTCCTTCCCCTCGATTTTTCACCCCAATCTTTTTAAGTTTCAGGGCTCCCAAGTGCTGGGGACTCCTCTGCAGGCAGCAGCTGAGCGGGGCTGTTTATTTATAAGAGCCAACCAGAGCCACACAAAAGGTTATGGCCAGGGGCCAAACGTCTTTGACATCATAGCCTGTCATTAATGGCATAAATCCTCCGTGATTTCATTTCCCACTGAGCCAACCAGCATCTCTCCCAGATTGTTTCAAAGGGAAAAAAAGTCTAAACATTTACCTTCGAACCCCAAACAGATCGTATCGTTCTATTCTGCCTGCCCAATATTAAATATATTCTCTTGCACATGGCGTTTTTATGGCAGGTTGTGACCACTCCTGGAGCTTGTTTCAGCTGGAGATCTGCTCAGAAGGAGAGATTTTCTCATTGTTCCCTAAGGGGAAAAGCAAAAAAAAACGACATTTCATTCAACAAAACCTTTTCCAACCAATGCACTTTGCTGGTTTAATGGATTTTTGTCCCCCAGATCTCGGTCTGAGGGAGAGAAATATTTAAAAGTTGATTCTCTGTGCCACAGCCTCTTCACTGTGAGAATATTTAACATGGACAGGCTGGGAAAGTTTTCCTTCACACCATTTTTGTTCCCTTTTTTCCATAATATCAATAACACGCACGTGGTTATGTGAAAAATATCAAGAAATCACTCTGAGCATGAAGGGTCTGGATATCCCTGTAATACCTGAGTATTTTCATTTAAATCCTTTGGGATTTTACGTCTTCCTGACCTTCTGCTGCTGGACAATGTGCTGCTTGATAAAAGGACAGGTGGAAAATATCTGATAATAATATCAGATAATTTTCAACCCATCATTGCTGGTTACTGAACGGGGCCTAAAATGCCCAGGAAAACTTTTCCAAACCAGGGCTGGCACTAAACCTGGGATAAACCAGGAATTCTCCTACACTGACAAGCAAAAGCAGTCAGAGAGTTGGGTTTGACCTGACTTTTGTGAATATTTGCTGAAATTGCTCCAGGTTGCCCCACTTGAGATGAAAAGAGCCTGACAGGACTCCTGCCCCCGGGAGCAAACGTCCATAAAGTCAGGGAAGCTCTCATTTATCAGCTGCCCTGAGAGGAGAAGTTAATTACCCGCAATTACAGACGAGTCCTGAGATCCAAATGAATTCAAAGAAAGCAAATTTAGGCTCAGCCCAAGCCCAGGTCGGGTCTGCTGCACACAGGGCACCATCACAGAGGGGATTTGGTGCCTCCTGATGCTGCTGCAGACTCCTGGAGCTGCCTCTGCTCAGCCCCTGGAGGCTCCAGGACCCAGGGAATGGGAATCCCACGGAGCATCCGCGGTGCCAAGGGGCCAGGGCAGAGCAGCCTGGAGATCCCCATGCTGAAAGGATGAATGTGGATTTTCCCAGTGCAGAAAAGAACCCTCAGGGGCTCAAGAGCGAGAAGCAAAATCCCCCCATCCTCTGGTGAGGCTGCTCAGAGGAGAGAGGGCAGAACTGGAGCTGGACACGACTCGAGAGCCACCTCTCCTGCGTCCATCCCGCCTTCACCCCGCACCCCAGAGCCCTCACCACCGCCAAAGAGTGACAGAAGGACCTCCAGCATACCTGAGGAGATAAAAACTGGCCGTTTCCCCTTTTTTTTGGAGCGGTCTGGAATCTCAGGAGGCATCGGCGAGCAAACGCTCCCCCAGCCGTGCCGACAGCAGGGCTGTGTCAGAGCTCTCCTGCCAGAGCCTGAGCTAAAATATGCCTGCAAAGCACCAGTAGCTTCATTCTTATGACTAACACATCCCAAAGGTGCCATAACATGCACGGAGGCAGGGAATTCTGGGGTGCTGGAAGGAGTACAGCGAGAGGAGGAGCTGCAGAGGAGAGGTTCTGAGGAAAGCCAGCGAGTTCTTTTTCCACAATTTATCAAACTGCTCTCACTCCGCTCCTCCGAGCGCAGAGATGAAAAGTCCCACAACTCCAGCACGAGCTGAGCCAGCCAAGAAAAAGAAAAGCAGCTTGCTCTGCTCCCCAGGGCACAGATGATGCCTATTTGTTAACGTTTTTTGGTGTGTGGAGGAGACGAGCTTCAAGGAAGGAACGTGGTCATCTCGTATCGGAGACGAGATCTGCCCCGCTGGAACGGGCTGAGCGTGTCTCGTGCTGGGGGTGGGCAGGGATCTGAGTGGAATGTGGGTGGTTTTTGGCCCAAATCTCACAGTGCAGGGCTCCTTTCTGGGTGACTCGTGGACTCTCACAGCACTGCTGGGAATAGTCACGGAATGGCTTGGGTTGGAAGGGACCTTAAAGAGGATCTCGTTTCACTCCCTGCCATGGCAGGGACACCTCCCACTGTCCCAGGCTGCTCCAAGCCCTGTCCAGCCTGGCCTTGGACACTTCCAGGGGGCCAGGGACAGCCACAGCTGCTCTGGGAGTTCCATCCCAGCCCCTCCCCACCCTCAAAGGGAACAATTCCTTCCCAATATCCCATCTCACCCTGCCCTCTGGCACTGGGAAGCCATTCCCCCTTGTCCTGTCCCTCCATCCCTTGTCCCAAGTCCCTCTCCAGCTCTACTGGAATCCCTTCAGGCACTGAAAATCTGCAATAAAATCACCCAGGAGCCTTCTCTTCTCCAGGCTGAACGATCCCAGCTCTCAGCCTTTCCTCACAGGAGAGCTGCTCCATCCCTCTGGTCATCCTTGTGCCTGCTCTGGACTCTGTCCATGTCCATCCTGTGCTGGGGGCAGAGCAGGAGGGGGCTGAGCAGCAGCAGGCAGACCCCAAATGCTCCAGTCACAGCCATTCCCAGAGCTTACACTTCCTTGGATGATGACCTGGGTGTCAGCCAAGCTCCACCAGCCTTTAGAGCAGATAAAGTCACCTGTAAAAATGCTGGGAAGGTTCCTCTTGAGCAGCCACCAGCAACAGCCCCCATCCAAACCAATCCTTCCAGCGACATGAAAACACCCGTGGAAGGAAACCTGCCAGACTTGGAGCCGTGTGAGGCTTTCAAGCACCACCCAATTAATTAACAAATGCATGGAAACACTTTTCACGTGGAACAAAGCCCAAGTGTGAAAAGCCAGGATACACCAGGGCTGTTGAATCCCTTCTGGAGCAGTGACATTGTCACTGACGGGGCGGCACCAAACCCGCACAGGACGAAGAAAAGGAGGGACAAGACATGGAAATGCTGCTCAGATTCCTTCTCCCTGCTCTCTCCCAGTGCTTTAATTTCTGCCTGATGAGAGCACCGTTCTGAGCAGGGGGATGGATCCCTGGTAAGGCCACGGGGATGAAAACGCTCTCGTTATCAGCGCGGAAAGCTCCGGCTTTGCCTCAGCAGAGCTGTCACAACATGCTGAGGTCCGGGGATTCCTGCGGGAGCTGGGCTGACACATCTGATTCTGATTTGCATGGATTCATGAATCTTGCATGGGCTGTTTGTCCAGAGGTTCTGAAGATGTTTAGTCAGTGCATACCTGGAGTTAATTCCGCAGCAAATCTGTCAGATACGGTGCCAAGGGACAGGCCCCGCCATCCCTTAAACACCCAGGGCAGGGATGCTGCAGGATTTCATCACAGCCCTTAATGAGCTGTAAATATTGCAAATGCCAACACTCTCCCAGCTACATGGAAATGGTGCAGCTCTGAAGGTAAATACCAAAGCCACCGGGGGCCTGAGATCACAGCCTGGTGTCACCAGGAGGAGAGAGGGATGAGAAGGGCAGAAATGAGCTCCAGAGAGCGCTGGGAGAAAGCCTTGGAGAGTTTGAGATGGATGCTCTAATAGAGCTCTGGTATTGGCTCTAATTAGGATAAATCAGGGCTTCCCTAATTGCTTTTAATCCTTTGGCTTCCTTGCTGACAGGAGTGACCATGCCCAGCATGTGGAGAAGCGCCGAGGGGGGATCCACAGCCTCTGCATCCCAGTGCCGCTCCCACAGCCCGATTCCTGCATGGGATCAGAGCTGGGACTGGCCAGGAACAGAGGGAGAAGGGAGGCCAAGGACCCTGTGACCCCCAGGAGCCCAAACCTCCACCAGCACAGGCAGAAGCGGGGACATTCTGCCTTGTCCCGTGGAATTATTTGCTTCCCTTCTCCATCTGTGCCCCTGCAATTCCCTCCAAACCCTTCAAATTATCATTTTTGAATTGCAGTGTGTGCATTTGAGCTGCTCCATGCTTCTGTACACTTTATTTTTCCTTTAAAGCTTTTCTTCCCTTTCTGCAGTTGGCTGTGGGGTTTTTATTAGAGCACAGACGTCTCTTGCCAGACTCTCCTGCAGAAGGGAGGACGGAATTCCCTCTGTTTCCATCCCACAGGAATCCTGAGTCACCTGCAGCAACCAAAGCTCTCTTGCCTTAGGTGTAAACAGAGGAAAATAACAACTTTTGATCTGCTTCCACCTTTCCAGCAGAAGTGAAGGCGGTGCAAGTATCAACATGGGGAAAAGGATGAAAAAAAAAGGAAAAAAATAAAAGGGATTCTGGGCTGTCTTGAGTTCTGTGTGGGAAGGATCCCACAGAAATCCAGGGGGAAAGATGGAACTGCTTTTCTCAAAGGTGGCATTCATCCCTCCTGGATGCAACAGCCACTGCCCCGTTTCAGAACATTAAAACACTTCACAAACAGAGCTGAAGCAGAGTTATTTCTCTGGGTAATCTGCCCCAGGGTGAGGTGCAGCCCTGCCATGATGACCCCGTGCTGCTCAGCTACAGAAATCCATCCTTTCCTGTGGGCAGCAAATTACACATCAATTAAACTCCAGTGATGAGTCCAGTGGAAGCAGGATCCTGGAGTTTATGAGTCCTGGGCAACAGGTCTCTGTCAGAGCTCAATGATCAGGAGATTTCTGAGGTGGTGACCTCAAAGTGCTCTGCTTTGGTGTGTTCTTTATTTAGAGCCGGGTGTTGGAGTTTCCAGTGAGCCCCAGGCTGTGTCCCTGCCTGAAACCCAGGCACAGCCATGTCAAGCAGCATAATTAATGAGCTGATTTGCATATCAAATGAACTTTGTGCACGGCAGGATATTTGTACAAAAATTTACAGGATATCTTTACAAAAAATTAGCAAAATATGAAATCCTGGGAAATAAGAGCCTACAATTCCCTCCCCGCTTCCCAAGGAGCCAACACACCTCCAGCAGCAGGAGGGAGCAGGATTTACCTGATTTACCTCCCTGCTGCTGCTGGATACAAGGAATAACCAGGATTAGGCCAGGTTTGGTCATATGAGACCTGGATTAGACCTTGGTTCCTGAGTTATCCTGAAATCTGCAACAGCTGGGAGGTGGAAGGAGGAGGGGATCCAACCCTCTGATCTCCACAGGTCCCTTCCAACCCATCCTGCCCCAGCCTCCAAACCAGAGGGACTCAGCAGGGATGCCACAATTTAATTAATATATCATTTGTACGAGTCTCAATGTAGATTTTTAAAAATAAAATCTGCTGTGGGTTGAAATCCAGGCCAGTAAGGAAGGGAAAGGCAAGGGCAGCGTTTTTGTTTTTAAAGGCTAATATAAAATGCACAAATCACTGGAACAGGTGTGTTTGCAGCTCCTTCCTGTCCTGCCCACCCAAAACTCTGAACTGCATTTGTGTGCATGTGACACGCTGGATTTGCACACTCAAGCTGAAAACATCAGTGCTGGATAATAATCTGTATTTTAGTGAAGAGTCTGGAAGGAGAAAAAAATACATCTTTTCGTGACTTATATTTAATTTTTCTCTTGTTGACCTTTCTGTAATTTTCATTGCTTTCCTTTTTCTGTCCTGCTTGAGAAAACTGGGAGAAGAGGCACCAGTTGCTTCCATGCAGACACTTTGCAGTGCAGGAGCACCCAGCAGCATCCCTGCCCGTGTCCTGCTGCTGCAGCTCCACCTTTTCTGTGGCATTTTATTCTCCCAGCACATCTGGAGCTCGGCTGGGTGCAGAGAAGAAGAAAAGTTGTAGTTTTTGCCCTGCTGGCCACTAAAACGAGCAGCGGTGCTGTTTAATTGGTGCTGACCGGAGCGGAGCAGGAGAGGCACTGACGGGAGAGGGTGCTCATGATTTAGGGAAGGGACAGAGCAGCAGAGAGAAGGGACAGAGCCCAGCCCTGTCCCTGCAGGGACATCCAGGGCAGGGCACTGAGCAGCTCAGCCTTTCGGCATCAGCTGGAAGGAGCAGATGCGGGCGGTGGCAGCTAATCTGCGTCTCTAAACCCAGCCCTGTCATTATCATGATAAGCTTTCCAAGAGACTATCAGATTTGAAAAGTAAATTTGAATTTATAAATGGAGCCCCGCTGGCCGGGGTCAGGGCTCCAGCCGAGCCGTGGTTTAATGGCATTGCAGGCTGATAAAAAGGTTGGGAAATCAGCAGAGGGGTCAAACCTGCTCTGAAATGTTCCCCTCAGCCGGGGCAGCGGCGTTTGATTCCCGTTGGATCAGCGCTCTGGAGCTGAGTCACGCTTGGGCAGCCTCGATATCTGCCCTGCAGGCCACACACCGGGGCAAGGAGCTTTCCAGCCCAGACAAATCAGGATTTCACGGCTCCCTGCGGCTCCTCGAGGCTGCACTTCCCTGCCCTGTCCCACCAACCCCGCGCTGGTGGCAGCGGGCTCGGGGGAAGGAGGCAGGGATGGAGATTACGGGGTGGAACTGAGATGATCTGAGGAACAGCTCAAAGAGGAGATGTTCCAGGCACACACGAAACACGGGGATTTCAAGATGAGTTTCCTGCTTAATTTTTTAATCCCTTCCCCAATCTTTCAAAGCGCTTGCTGGTGCTCCGGGTGCTTCCATCCCCCCCTTCGCTGCTTTGGGGTTTATGAGGGCTTGGAGCTTTTATTCCATCTCAGCTCGGAGGCGATGAACGCCCTGGGGCTGTGCAGCCCCAGGTGTGACCTAAACAAAGGTCCTGAATTCGCCTGGGGCAGGTTTTCCTGCGGTACAAGCGGCGTTTGTGTTCTCCCCAGGGAAAGAACGATGGGATCACCTTTCCCCCTGCCTTTTGTCGAGGCAGAGAACGAGCTGTCTGTCCCTCAAGTGCCTCAGACCGTGCCTGTGCTCAGACAACCCTAAACACAGCTCAATATCCCCCTCCGGACCCATCTCCCCCCTCATTCACACACGGGCAGCACACAGCCAGCTCATCCTCAAATTGTTTTTTTCTTCTTTTTTTTTTTTAATCATTTATTTAGAAATAATAAAATAAGACATAATATATAAAAATCTGTACAATCCACAATTTGTGCAGTACATTAGGAAGACTTCGATACAAAAAGGCTGCAAACAGGAAAATATAGTCATGGACAACTGTCAGACGCCGAGATTGTTCGTCTCACATGAGCTGCAGGCCAAAAAGTCCTTACAAAAAAAAATCAGCTTCTGGTGGGCTGTGGGGTGGCAGCTATGCAGCACCTTCTACTTCACAACGGTGGTGAGCAGCCGGGATTAAAGACAGTACAGTACTCCTCAGTTTGACCTTGTAATCCATCACGAGAAAGAAGACCGGAGAGAACAAATTAAATATCTGAACCCTTTGTCTTTTCCGAGGGCTTCAGCCAGACGCAGAAGTGTTTCGCGGCTGGGAGAGGGTAATTAACCCCTAATGAGTCAGGATTCCTGCCCTGGCCACTTAACCCAGGACAACTCGCACGGAAAAGACGGAGGGAGGGACCATCCCCGCCTGCCTCTGCTCCTGTCACTGTACACAGAATTATGGGTCAGACAACGCGTCTCATTCAAGTATTTTCAGGGAAGGGCAGAAATAACATATTCCCCCCCAGCCCCTAAGCAAAAGACAGGATTAAAGCTTCTGTGCGAGCCGGGCGAGCCAATTTATCCCGGATAAAGAGGCTGAACCGAGGCCTGGGGGAGGCTGCGGGTAGAGCTCTGTCAGGTTTAAAGTTTAAAGTTTAAAGTTTAAAGTTTAAAGTTTAAAGTTTAAAGTTTAAAGTTTAAAGTTTAAAGTTTAAAGTTTAAAGTTTAAAGTTTAAAGTTTAGCATCAACTTGGACCAGGACGAACGGGAACTGGAGGAAAGCTGTCAGTCGCTGTCTAGTCTTTAAAAATAACATTTTTTTAAATGACTCCTCCAATTTGCCGCTGAGAAAATCAGAATTGATGGCAAAAAGGGGAAGGGGACCACGGGGTCTGCAGCGCAGGGCTCTTCCCAGCAGCATCCCAGAGCCAGGGCTGAAATGTGGGATTCCCCCGGCAAAGACAAAGGGTTGTGAGAGAGAGAACAAGCAGAGATTAGCGACGGATTACACCCGACACACCCCCCTCGCCACCACTCCGGGAGCTCTGCAAAAACGCCAGTAACTAGAACGTGTTCTCAAATGAAAAGTCCATGCTTAAAAAATAAATAAAGAGAAGTTCAGAGCATTGGGAATCCTATAAGGCTTGCAATTAATTTGCTAAAAGTCATGCTAACCTGTAGCATCTAGTCCTAGCGAGCCGAGACTGCCGAGCTGAATTGGTACTTTTTTTTTTTGTGGCCTTTTCGTTGTCTTCTCCTTGTGTCCTCCTTTACAGACTTCTACTTACATTTGGCTTTAAATATGAAAATACTTGATAAACTTTATAAAATGTACAATTTTTAAAAATATTTCTGAAAAACTGACTTGAAAAACAAAACAAAACAAACAAACAAGAAAAAAAAAAAAAAAAAAAACAAAAAAAAAAACCCAAACCCCCTGCCCCGGAAAAGTTAAAGGGGAGGGGATTTTTTTTTTTTTTTCTCCTCTCTGGATTTCTTGTGTGTTAAAGTAATGAGACGAATCCTGCATTTTCCATCCCCCATCTCTCATCCCTCCCTCAAATATCTCAAGTATCATTTAGCGGGAGCACCGTGCACCTGGGGGATGCTGATCCGAGATCAGGTCCCCTTTCTCCTGCTCAGCCTCCCTTCCCCGTTGCGTTTTCGTGCCCCCTCTGTGTCACTGAATACTCTTTGGTTTAGTTTTTCCTCCTTTTGCAAGAACATCACCGTTAGCAGCACTAGCAGCACTCCGTTGTCTCCACCGCTGTTGACCCAGAAACTGCGACCAAACCGCCTTCAAATGTCCACCCTTCCCTTCCTTTTCCATCCTCCCACCCCAGCAACAGCCTCAGCACTTGCACTCCATCGTCTGCCCTCTCCAGGAGCCAAATCTGTGTTTACAACACGGAATTTCCACACAGTTTCCAACCCACCCACTGTAGATAGCATCTTATCAGAAACCAGTTCATTGCAGGCATTTCTTTCAGGCAGGGCTGGCAGGGGCCAGAGGCCTTCACAGATTTCCATTTGCAGAAGACATCAGACCTAGAACAAGCTGTTTTTTAATGGCATACAGTGATCCAATACTGCAAGAGTCGTCCGGGATTGCCATCCCCAGCGCCCCCCGGGAGCGGGGGCCAAGCACAGCTTTGCTGTCTCCTCGAGCTTAGAGGCACAGAGAATTTAAAGCCTTCTGGGTGAAGGAGCCAAAACGCCACCAGAGCCAGAGCTTTGCTGAAGGTGACAAAACCCGCTCGGCGACGAGCGACGAGCGAGTGTCACCCGCTGACCGCCCAGCTGGGGTCTGCTGGGGAGAGGAGGCAGGAGATGAACCTGAACCTCCCTTTGCAGCCTCATCCTCCCCAAAGAATCCCTCTCTCCACGAGATGCAAACCCACCTTCCTGACACCCCCGCCCCGCTGGGGAGAAGGATTCTGCACAAGATGCTGCCACCCCTCCGCCGCTCCCCAGTGCTGCGCTGCCAAGGCCCTCTCCTCCTCTTCCTTCCTCCTCAAAAACCTCTTCCCGGGGGTCTCTCTGCTGCTGGGCTCATCCATGGCCAAACCCCAGCAGCCTCTGGCACCAGCCAGCAGCTCCACGGCGTGGCCACGGCACAGTTTCAGGGAAGCCGAGGGCCGGATCCGATGCCAGCAGCACCGGGAGCTGAGGAGCTGGGGAAGGCCAGGGAGGACACGCAGGTGATTCTGGTTTGCTTTCCCCCAAAATGAGCTTTTTCCCCTACAAGAAAAGAGGGATTTTATTTCCCCCACGGAAGCGCAGGGGGAAAGAGGAGGAGGCCCAGCTCACTTTAGATCCGAGCCTTAAGCCTTTCGAATAAGGTGCAAAATAAAGGTCTTAAAAAGAAAAGAAAAGAAAAAGAAAGAAAAAAGTCAAAACCAAAAAAGTGTCTGAGGTTTGATTTTTTTGTTGTTGTTTAAAGCAGCCTGTTCCTTTTTTTTTTTTTTTTTTTTTTTTTTAAATAAACTCCACTGTGCAAAACTGTGCATTTTCTTTGGTATCCACTTAGGTAGTTTGAACTTAGTACTTTTTCCTACGTGTACATATCTTTTGTCTCGTTTTTCCTTTAGACAGAGAATTAAATTCTCCCCCCAAAAAAATCATAATTTTGCTGGAGGCTACTGATTGGCCTGATATTACATAATGCCCCTTATGTAATTGGAAAGAGAGAAATTGATTCTAGCTATCAACTACTGGCCTCAAAAGGAGTTTAAACTTTCTGGCAACATTGGCCTCTCTGAACTGATCATGAGCTTTTCAACCCAAAAAGTTCAACACTGACTTTTTTTTTTAACTTTTTAAATTACACAAGAGAAAATAAAAACTACACTGCAACAAAAATAACCATTTGTGTTCATGTAGTTAGCAGCAGCTTTTTAAAAAATAATTATAATAATAATAATAAGGCAGATTCTTGCCTTTGTTATGCCATTAAAAACATTCTTGTTCCCTAGAGAGAAGCATTCTGGAAAAAAGTTGAAAAAAAAAAATAATAATAACCCAACCAAAGCTTGCCTGCAAGTTCAAGTTTTGTAAAAAAATATATACATAATTTATTCTACAACATATGTGCCTTCTGTTCATACTTAGACATGTTTAGTGCTTTGTGTTTAGAGTTCATTTCCTGTCGTCCCTCCTCTGAGGACAGCCCTAAAACCAGCCTGGGTTCCTCGGGTCTGCTGCCTTCACACCACTCTTCCACAGTACCGTTGTCTGCAAACTGTTCTGGGCCAACTTCTCAGGTCAACGAGCCTTTGCCCGACGGACACGGTGGGGGTTTCGCCTTCCAAGCACGCGGGAGAGGCAGAGCCCGCCAGTCATATCTCCGACTCCCGCCGCAGCGGCCGCGGCTCCAGGGGCACCCCCGCCTGGTTGTGGTGCTCCATGTCGGGGTGGGTGTCCGTGCTCATGCTCTCGGGCACCCCCGTGTCGATCTCGTCCTCCTCTTTGCTGCTGAGGGCCACCTCGTTCTCGTAGCAAAAGGAGTTGGCGTTGGAGAGGATGTATTTCTTCTCCGCTAAGTCCCTGGCACTGCAGATGGGTGTGTTGGGCACTTCGTACGTTTTGTGGAACCTCGAGTAGTCCACTTTGTAGTAGTTTTTCTCTTCGAAGAGCACGGGCTCGTAGCGGTGGCCCCAGAGGATCTCGTTCGCCAGATACGAGCTGCGGCACTGGGTGGTCATGGCGGTGGCCTCCACCATGCCCTCCAAGATGACCACGATCTCAAAGTCAGCATTGTCCATGTCCTGTTTGCTCAGGTCGTACAAAGGGCTGTCCTCGTCTATCTCGTGCACTATTGTAATGGGGGAGACCAGGAAGATGCGGTCGATGCCGCTGTCAAACCCCACGTTGATGTCTATTTGATCCAGGGGGATGTACTCCCCTTCCGACGTGATCCTGGATTTCAGGAGCTGCGCCCGCACGTGCGCCTCCACCAGGTGGCTTTTCCTCAGGTTCCCCACGCGCCACATCAGGCACAGCTTCCCGTCCCTCATGGCCACCACGGCATTGTGGCTGAAGACCAGCGTTTCGTTCCTCTTTTTTGGCTTAGCCATCTTTGCCATGACGGCACCAATGATGAAGGCATCAATGATGCAGCCCACTATGGACTGGAAAACCACCATGAACACGGCGATGGGACACTCGTCGGTGACGCACCTGAAGCCGTAGCCGATCGTGGTCTGGGTCTCGATGGAGAACAGGAAGGCTGCGGTGAAGCTGCTCACCTGAGACACGCAAGGTTTGCTGTTCTCTTGGTTCTCCAGATCCCCGTGCAACAGCGCGATCAACCAAAACACACAGCCAAAAAAAAGCCAGGAGAGGATGAAAGTCAGGCAGAAGATCACCAGCATCCACCTCCAGCGGATGTCCACGCACGTGGTGAAGATGTCGGCCAGGTAGCGCTGCCCCTTCTCGCCCACGTTGATGAACTGGACGTTGCAGTGTCCATCCTTTTTGACGAAGCGGCTCCGGCACTGCTGCCGGGTGTGGACCTTGCCCTTGCCGTTGCCGAAGCCGTTGGCCACGGCCATGGTGGACAGCTTCATGCCGTCCTCCTCCGAAGACACGATGCTGTAGCGGTTGGTTCGCGCGCTGCCCATCACTACTGCCGGGGACTGAGGTGCTTCTGCTTTAGAAAACAGTCTGAGTTTCTGCAAAACCCTTTGGAGAAACAGTTTTGAAAGTTCTACAGGAACACACACACGCGGAAAAACCGGGCAGAGGCCGGAGTCCCCAAAAGCCCTCGGATCAACCAAGGACAGTCTTCTGGCATGCAGGGTGAGCTCAGCCAGCCACCGTCATAGAGAGGGCATGGTCTGCAAGAGAAAGAGAAATGGCACTTTAGATCCTGGAGGAAAAGGGTAAGGAATCAAGGAGAATGACACCTGTGGGCCTGCAGGAAGTTTCCTTTTTCTTAATGACATTTTCAGCGATGCTCCATGTTCACGGACAGGGGTCACATCGTTAACAAAAGGAAGGAATCGCTCTTCCCGAGGGAAAGCACCAAAGGGACCGTGTCACACCGGTCTGAGCAATATTCACTTGAAAGCTGGGCACGCAAAGGATCTCTCTGCTATTTACAACTGTGATTTCTGCTTATTTTGAAACAAGCAATTCCCTTTAACATCTGTTCAAACATAAATATTGAAGTGGTTTGTGGTGACTTATGATGCATCTCGTGGACTGTTTGACCCATGACAAAGCAGGGAGTGTGCAAAAGGGAAAGTGGAGAGAAGCAATAAACTTGGGAAGTGCAGATAGCGGTGACTCCATGAAATTAAAGCACGTACAATTGTTTGAATTAAGCTAAAAGAAGGAGTTGGGTATTCCCTTCAAATTTCAGGAATAAGGGCCGCAGGAGCTCCTCTCTAACTCCATAAACTCATCAGGATCTCTGTGGTTTTTAAGCTCACATTTGGCCTAAGTTGTACAAAAAAATCAAACCTTTTAAACCTCTCATCTGCTCCTGCTAAAGCCACCAGGAAAACGCAGCAGAACCAGCTGAGTGCCCCCCAACACCTTCAGGAGCGAGTCCCAGCACCTTCCCCTCGGGAACCCGAGGCAGCCGCTTCCACCTCCAGCGGGTAACGGTCCCGAGGGTCCCATGGGTCTGAAATGTCACCAATCAAGACTCAGCAGAAAAGCTACAAAAGCTCCTTCCTGAGGGGACAAGCCACCAAAATCTTGTTTCAGGGAGGTCTGGCTTAGACCCAGGTCTAGCTTTTAACAAGTGCGTCATCCATTAAGTCATGTACTGCATATCAGGAAATGGGATTGAAATACTGCAGAGGAGAAGGGATGCATTAAAGCGACTGCTCCATGCACACACGGCCCACGGAGGGAATAAAGCTCAGCCTGGGTGGAGAGGAATGTCTGCTGCCCCTCTGGCACGGCACGGGAGGCTCCACAACCACTTACAGTAGCAGGGGATTAAATCGCGGCGCTCTTCCTAAATTAATGTTATCAAAACTCATCCGAGTTTGTCCAAAAGCCAACAAAACTGCAGCCACCGTGGAGCACAACCCCTGCCCAGCAGGACCTCTGCTCTTCCTCTGACTGGAATCTGACAACAGCTGTAGATAAGATGTTATCTCCTCTCCCAACAACAGCAGCCCCTAAAGCCCTGCTGAGGTGCTCCAAAAACTTGAGCGCGATTTCAAACGACTCCTCAGCCCTCCCACATCCTCCAAGCGCATTACAAAGGCTTGAGCTCAGCAAACACTTGCTAGGAAAAGAGCAGGTGACAAAAAGCAACATCATCAGCTGCCTGCAGGCTGCTCTTCCCTCCAGGATCTCCTCAGGGTTTGCTTTCACCTCCTCTTTTCCCCTCGCTCCTGTTTGTTGTGCAAGAATGTGTCCCGATGCCTCCTTGCCAAGATTAGTCATCTGTGACTTCAGCTCAGACAAGACATTTTGGCAGCTTTTGGCGGGTTCTGTAATGCCTGTTTGAGTGCAGCTCTCAGCACTGAACACTTCTGCTGGAGCTGCCCTCGTACTTATTCTGGGCACTTGTTCTTACTTTTACAACTGCCTTGCCTACCCTGTGTAAAGATCCAATTCTCCCCCCCTTACTCCTTTCTGTTCACTGGGTTTCTCATTCCCGTCAGGATATCGTGCTCAAAAATACAAAAGAATTCTCTTAATGCTCACTTAAATCATTTGTTTTGGCCAAAGCCCCACTTTTATTAGAAACCTGAACACAGCGGGGAAGCGAAATTACTGTTAATACATCCCACATAAAAAAACTTCTTGAAAAGCCATTGCACCGGTCTGCAAATCGATCACTTTCATAAACCACATCCTATAATCACAGTCATGTTCGACTTCCACAGTCAAAGCCTGTTTTGTTCCGAGCTGATGGAAACACACAGCCTAGGAAACAGTTTATTCTGGAGTTTGGTGGGGTTTCTTTTCTCCTGGATTTTAGAGGAAAACTTGCAGTGGAGGGGAAGATAAGCTGTAAAGTTTAAAGTGTCTGAATATGCAGCTTCTCCCACAAAAGTCTCGACCTGAGGACACTTGTTTGAATTCCACAAATCCCTGAGATCCTAACGCCAGCTTCCTGTGGCTGCATTTAGAAGTTTGGGACCTGAATTTTCATATTCCTCCCCTGGAGAACCGAGCACCTCTTACCTCCTGTCCCTTGCCCAGCTCCCTCCTCACTGGCTGTGCTGTGGGGGTGAAGCTGCACCCCTTTGGTTCTAAGGACCCCAAAAGCTGGGGGCGAGGCTGGGGGCACCTTTGCGCCTGCTGGAAGTTCACAGCACAGAGCTGTGGCACACTCCAGGGCAGCAGAGCTCTGTGCCTGCCTTTCCAGCACAAACTGCCTCTCCTCCTGCGAGGGCTGGAAGCAGGGAGGAGGATGGGATGGGTGGGATGGGAGCAGGAGCAGCACCACGCACAGGGACCAGCCAGAGGGGCTGATCTCGCTCCTGCTCATGGAAATACAGGTCCTGTGAAGTGCCAGAGGATCCACCGGCTGCCCCAGCACCTGCTCTGTGCTCACCCTGACCTTCACAACCACTTCCACCAGAAGTTCCCCAAAAAACCCAGGAGCAAACCAGCAGGACAACCTAATGCTACTTCTTATTGTGCTGATCCACCTGCTGCTCGAAGGCAGAACGAGGCTGCTGCCCCTCACTCCACCCCAGCACCAAAAATTCCAGGCAGGTGTGGGAGCAGCCCTGCAATCCTCACGGGGCAAAAGGAGCCAACCCAGTACCACCAACCCACCCCGATATTTGTCTAACTGGGCCCAGTGCAGTGCAGCCAGACACACACAGAGCTGTAAATGAATCATCACCAGGTGTGTTGTTATGATTATTGTTATTATTATTATTAATCCGGGTGACTTTTCCTCCTGGAAGGGATACAAGCAACGCAGTTGGGAATTACCAGCACTGGCAGGGACACGGGGTTACTGGGAAGGGATGGGATGGGATGGAAGAGCCTGGCTTGCTCTGCTGCGAGGGGATGCTTGGAAGAGCAGAGGGAAACGGGGCCGTGCTGCATCTGCAGCAGTTCTGAGCCAGCATTTGGGGAGATGCCACAACGAGGAGCCCAAACCTTCACCTTCCCCCGAGCATCCCCCTCCAGTCCTTCCCTGGGGAAAGGCGCTCACATCGCAGCGCACAGCAGGAGGGGGATTTGTGCAGGAGGTTCAAGACTGAGGGATAACTCCGGAGGGCGAGAGGAGCAGGGGAGGGTGGAGAGGAGCAGCACGGAGCGCTTGGAGCGGTTATTCCCCGGCTGACGCCAGCGAGCCCTGCGCAGCGAGCCGGGCACAGGTTGCCAAGAGAGCACCAGCACCAGCTCAGCCCAGCGCCCTCCCTGCTGCCCTCGGAGAGCAGAACAAAGCCGCTTCTCGCCCCAGCCAAGCCTGCTCCCACATTCCTGCTCCTCGCTGCCGGGCACGGCCACCCCTGTAACCTTTCTCCTTAAAAGTCATTCCCCAGGGCTCCTCCGCTGCTCCGGGCACGACTCAAGTTACAAGTGGCGAGCTGCCTTCGGGAGAAGGAGCTGACCTTCAGGGACAGGCAGCGGGCGGGGGGGAGAAAAAAATTAAAAAAGAGCACATGATGCAGGGAAATGGGTGCGAAGAAATAGGAGAAAGGGAAGGACAAGTGGTGCTCGCATCTGCTGTCCTGCCAAGGAGCCGGGCTCGGGGTATTTGTGGCTGATGACAAAATAACTACGAGTGGAACAGCCATCAGCAGGGGGTGTACGCGGCGCACCGGCTGCGAGGACGGAAAAGCAAACAAGTGTAAAGGTAAGGCTGAGACACGGAGACAAGTGCGGGCAGCCTGCGGGGTGGGGACGCGGCGGGGACAGAGCTGCGGGGACAGAGCTGCGGGTCCGGCTCAAGCCGGGCCAGCGGCACCTGCGGGTCCCCAGCGGCACCTGCGGGTCCCCAGCGGCCCCCGCCCGGTCACTGACCCCCCAAATCCATCTGCCTTTGCTTATCAGTATTTTTTCCTCTCACTGTCATGAGCTAAGCTGAAACAATACAGCTCTTCACCGCCGTCGCAGATGCTTTTTTTCCTGCTTCCCATTTTTTTGGCAGGATGGTCAAAAACAAAGAAACCCTCCCGTTCGCAGCGTGCCGATGAATGAAGCTACAGGTTCATTTCACACCCCTCTAAACCATCCCGGACGCTCAAACCCACGCATCCGAGAGCCGAGACTCGCTGCTCCAGCCCTCTGTGCAGGAAACAACAGGCGAGAAGAAGGCAAAGGGATGGAGCGGTGCGCTTTGTGCGACACGGAGTTGTCATGCGAACTTCCAGCCCTTCCCCAGGATAAAATATCCCGGGGGGGAAAACGGGGGGGAGCAGCTGGTGCACGGAAAGTTATGAGCACAAACAGATGCTGGAAGCAGATGCTCGGGCGCTCCAGCCATACCTATCGAATTATTGTAGGCGCTGAGAATAGCTCCGTGAGAAACGCAGGAGTTCCCCTCTTCTCCAAGCCGGGAGGCAGCGACATAAAGCGGGGCTTTTATCGCGGGGGTGTCGCGACAGCGCGCGTGCCGCGCATCGCCTCCGCTGCTCGGGGAGCGGTGGGAGAGACGGAGGAAGAAGGCGATCCTTACCTGCGGCGGCCGCGAGGGAGGTGCCGGCGCGGAGAAGGGGGGTAGATCCGTGCCGAGGCCGTGCCCGGTGCCCGCTCCGCTCGCACTGCGCTCCCGCCCGCCCGCGGCCCCTTTTTGCGGGCGGCCATGGCACGTTTAATACGGCCCCGCCGGCCCCGCCCCCCG
>VZTH01003682.1:0-10818 GCA_013397815.1 Aleadryas rufinucha
GACCCTGTGCCTGTGCTGGGGACGCTGTGCCTGTGTTCAGGAGCTGGTGCCTGTGCTGGGGACCCTGTGNTCTGCTGGGGACACTGTGCCTCTGCTGAGGACACTGTGCCTCTGCTGGGGACGCTGTGGCTGTGGTGGGGACACTGTGCCTGCTCTGGGGACACTGTGGCTGTGCTGGGGACCCTGTGCCTGTGCTGGGGACCCTGGGGCTGTGCTGGGGACCCTGTGCCTGTGCTGGGGACACTGTGCCTGTGGTGGGGACACTGTGCCTGCTCTGAGGACACTGTGCCTGTGCTGGGGACCCTGTGCCTATGCTGGGGACACTGTGCCTGTGATGGGAACCTGTGTCCGGTTAGGGGCACGGCATCCCCAGCTCCCATTTCCCAGTGACACCATAGATCACGGATGGCATGTATGGAGCTGTGGGAGCCTGTGCTGGGCAGTGCAGCCTCTGTGCTGGCTTGGAAGACCCCTCACTCTTTAAAAGCCTGATGTTTGGAGCAGGGGTGATTAAACTGCCCCCTAAACCACAGAGCAAATCCCACGTGAACTCCAAGAGAGCCTTCTGCACTCCCAGGGATGTCTCTCATGAACACGACCCCTGCGTGCTGCATTGCTCTCGGTGTTTCCTCAAACTCCATTTTTCCCCTCACAGAGCCCCCCCCAGCCCGCTCTGCCTCTGAGCCCCGAGTTCACTGAAGTGCCTCATAAATAATAGATCCTGTCTTTGTAGCCCCGTCCTTGCTCTGGGCTATTTCCTACCCGCTCTCCATGCACGGAGCTGTCTTTGAAGAGCAGGAACATGAGGAGCTCGCAGGGCTGGGGTTTGCAGCAGTGTGGTTCTTCAGCCTGCAGTGGGAGTTCGGCCAGAGTACGGCCCGAGGTCTACATTCTGTTCCTGTGGGATGCCTGTGGCTTTGGTGGAGAGAGAGAAAAGGCAGGGAATGCAGAAAATAGCAGTGGTTTGACACAGGACACAGGCATTTTATGTGACTGTCACCTGATGTCCCTTATTGTCCGCCCAGTGCACGGTGTCCCCAGCTTCAGCATGGATACTGTTGTCCCAGTGAAATCCTAGGCTTCCCACCATAAACCAACTGCAGACTTTTGCTTTAAATATTTTAGAAATCAGTTCCATAACATTTAATATTGTCTCCTGTAGTTTCTGACTTTGAGTCCTGGGGCTGGGAATAAACCCCAGAGTGAGACTGCACAGCCCTGGTGTCACAGTCCCGTCCACTCTCCTCGCTATTCCTTGGCAGGAGAGCTCCCAGCTGCTGGACTGGGAAAGCCCATTCATTTCCAAGGCCCTGCCATGGACACCTTGCACTGGACCAGGTTGCTCCTAGCCCTGTCCAACCTGACCAGCAGGACAAGCAGCAGTACTGCGGTGTCACTGCTCTGGGGGACAGCTCAGCTGGAGCAGCCTGGAGCTGGAGCAAGGACATCGATGGCACTCTGGTCCCGTGTTCGGACCCATTTTCCCCCTGATTCTGCCTATGCAAAAGAGATTTGGGAGGACCTCGGGAAGGTGTTTTGGTAAGAAACGTTGAAACCCTGCCTTGTGCCGCAGCCTCTCCCCTGACCCGCCGTGAGCCCCAGCCCCGCCAACAAGTTGCAGTGGAAACAAAGGCAGTTCTTGCTTCAGATTCTTCAGAGATAGCAATATGTCAGGAGCCCCTGGAGAGGCCGAAAGTAAATGAATCAGTGCTAGAAAGTGAAGGATATCATCCGTGCTGAATGGTGAAAAGGAGTCCTGAACAGTATCTTCATTGATTTTCCTGTAATTGACACAGAGCTCGGCTCGCCGGAGGCTGCGGCAGGAGCGGGGAGGCCCAGGTACCACTCCCGCCTCAATTAGGCAGCTCGGGGCTGGGGCAGCTCCGAAGGAGCAGTGGGCTGCGAGCTCGTGTTTTCACTGCTCACAGGGTGCTCTGCAAGCTGCCTTGAGGACAAGGGGCAGCCCGGGAGGACGTGTCCCAGGCTGCCAGCAGCTTCCCACCAGCCTTGGGACAGCCCCAGCTGCACCGAGCGCTCAGCCGGTGAGAAACAGCAGCCCTTAAATCAGGAAAACCCAGCAGTGGCAGGAGATGTGGTTAGGTGAGAGCTGAGGCTCTCCAGGGAGGAATGTGCCTTCTGTGTGAAACCTCTCAGCTGGGCAGTGGGACAGACCCCGCTGTCCAGGCACCCATGGACACTCTGTCCTGGGGCAGAGCCACCCTGGGGCAGCAGGCACGGTGCTGCTGGCACAGCCCGGTGTAACGAGCCATGGTGGTGGGTGTGGGGACAGGGACAGGGACAGGGTCTGGCTGTGACCCGAGCAGCGCTGGCATCGTGTCCAGGGCAGGGGGAGCATCCCAGAGGCCCTCACTGGCCAGCAGCCTGTTGCCGATAAGAAAATATCCATCAGATGAATCCAATAGGATTTTTTGCGAGAAAAAGTTGAGGAAGGGAAGAAATGTGTTTGAAAGACAGGGATCTGAGCAGCTGCAGCGGAGGAGGGATGGGTCCCATCGAGGAGAAGCATGGTCACACCACATAAAAAGAACCAGGAGCATCAATTCCAGCCCAACAGAGGAACCACCTGCATTTAGGAAAGGTTCCCACTTTTTGACTTATTCATGGAAATGGAACAAGGTCTTTATAACAGTACAGGGAACTCGTGCTTTGAAGGTTTGCCCCCACCGAAACCCACTTTTTCCAGGCTATCTTTGCAATTTCCCTCCCTCCTTTGAAGCTGATGTTTGGGATCTCCAAGCATAAGGGGGTCTCGGTCCGAGTGGTTTTAAAGTCTCTTTAAAACCAGGTGCTTGTCAGCCTGCTGGGGTGTGAAGATCCATGAATTTATTACCACGAGCACTCTCCCTCCTCAGCCGCCTTTAGCTGCTGGATTGCAGCGGCTCTGCTTGGACTGCAAAGGTGTTCCCGGGGGAAGGGTGTGAGGAGCGAGCTCCTGCGGCTCCTGGCACACCCTGCCGGGCCAAGGAACCCTCCCATCCCGGCCCTTAACGCAGTGGGAGCAGCCACAGAGGCACAGGCACAGCGGGGACTGCCGCGGGTGCTCGGGGCCAGACGGGACCCCGGTGGGACCAGTGAGGGCTGGGCAGGATTCAGGCTGGAACCAGGCGGGACCCCAACGGGATCCGGGCAGGATCCGGGTGGGACCAGTGAGGGCTGGGCAGGATTCAGGCTGGAACCAGGCGGGACCCCAATGGGATCCGGGCAGGATCCCGGTGGGACCCCGGTGGAACCCCGGCCGTCCCCCGGCGGGACCTCGTCCGCCCGAGCCCCGCGGTTTCCCTGAGTCACTCCCTGCCCGGAGCCCCGCGTTCCTGCTGATGCAGCGCCGGGGTCACTAAATGCTTTGTTGAACGCCTGCCCGCGTGTGCCTAAGTGCTTTCAGCCTGGGTGGCTGCTGAATCGGGTTTCCTGGGACAATATTTTGAACATAAGTACCCAAAGTCTGCTCGAGTCCTGTTCTAAGTGCTTACGTTATTTTGTTTTAAAAAGCTGGCATTGCATCCTTATCCCTGCGGTCAGAGCGGTCCCAGAGATGTACTTATTTTAATTATATTTGGAAAAACGCTTGCTGGGCACAACGGGCACGTCTCTCCTCCTGCCTCTAAAACGTGCAGTGTTTTCCCTCAGCCTGTGAGCTCTCACCCTGCTGGCAGCGCCAGGAGCCCGCTGAGCCCCAGGCAGGGGGGCACATCCCATCAGGAATGTTTGGGAATTCAGTCCCAAGCCTCAGTGGGAAACCATGGGAATAATCCTGGCATGCCTGTGAGGAGGGATTGGTGTGTGTGTTGTTACCTCCTCCACTCACTGCTGCTCTTAGTGCAGGACCAGGGTTAGTCAAGCCAGGCTTTGCAAGGCTGGCAGCTGAAGGAGGTTCCTGGGGGCTCAGGAGAACACAGGGACAGCTGCCTCTAGAATGGGGAAATTGCCAGTTGCCAGGTTGTTATTCACTCTTCACCTAGTTAAAGCACCAGGAATTTACTAAAGGCTTCAGGATTTCAGCTCATCATTTCTTTGAATAGTTGATTACATTTTGAAACCATCCCAGCAGCTGGTTTGTGGCACTGCATTAATGCCTCCCGTGCCAACTGCTTCACCTCCTTCCCAAGGAAACGGGAGAGATCCCAGAGTGAGGAGCCTGCTCCAGAGGCTTCTCTCGGTAGTGGAGAAAGAGGTGATGAGCCCAGCCGTGTCCCCAGCCCTGCAGGGATGGAAAGAACTGCAGGGATGCAGGACACCACAGGGATACAGGGAACTGCAGGGATGCAGGACACCACAGGGATGCAGGACACCGCAGGGATGCAGGACACCACAGGGATGCAGGGCACCACAGGGATGTAGGGAACCACAGGGATTCAGGACACCACAGGGATGCAGGACACTACAGGGATGCATGGCACTGTGGGGATTCATGGCACCACAGGGATTCATGGCACTGCAGAGATTCATGGCACCACAGGGATTCATGGCACTGTGGGGATTCATGGCACTGCAGGGATTCATGGCACTGTGGGGATTCATGGCACTGTGGGGATTCATGGCACTGCAGGGATTCATGGCACTGTGGGAATTCATGGCACCACAGGGATTCATGGCACTGCCACTCTCCCAAGCTGCTGCTGCGGCCCCCCGTGGGCTGGCACGCAGCCGTATCCCTCGGGATGTGTCTGCCTGTCCGTGTCAGCCCGTCTCAGCAAGGACAGCCAGCCCCACTGTGGAAAATCCTAATGAAAGGGCTAAAGCTGGGAAGAGTAGGGAGCGATTAGTGGTGTGCATGCAGCTGAGCTTCCTGCAGATTACTTGTCTTTAGACCTAATCCTCCGTGCTGGAAAAAATCCCAAATCTCTTCATTTTTTTTATGGAGTGATTATCACAGACTGCGGAATGATTGTGTAAAAATTAATCCTGGGGGATGAGATCAGGTTCGGAGCTGCGGTGTGCTGCTGGCCAGAAGCTGGTAAACAAACCTTTCCCGGAGTGAGGGAGTTCAGCTCCAGTGGCTCCCTTGTTTTCCCTGCGCTGAGGGGGCTTTATCCAGCGCTCCAGCTGGGTGCAGGAGCAGCGGATCACGGGGATGCCCACAGGCCCCGGTCCCAAAAGGCTTTTCCAGGGCTTCCCTGAGGTGGGAGGGAGACTGTGGAGCAGGCAAGGGGCTTTGACAGGACAGATGGGGACACGGCAGCAGTGGGACCGTGCCAGCACCCCCGGCTCCAGGCGGTCATTCCATCCTCAGGGCTCGGGTTCAAGAAGGTGCTTAAGCCCAGCATTAGGAGCGCACGCCGTCCCCATCCCGCTGCCAAGTGTGATGGATCTGTAACTATTCTGAAGCCATCCATGAATATTGCATGTGGATCCACTTATTGGAGCCTGCCCTGCATGGCTGCCTGGGCCTGGTTTAATGTTGGGCTGTCAGGAAATGCAAGCCAGGGAGGAATAGTCGGGGGTCAGCCCTTTCGGTGCCAGCAGCCAAAAGGGAGTGGGGGAGAGGCAGGGAGTGAGCCGGGGGGCACTGCCAGGGATGGGGCTCTGGGCTGATTTAAATCCTCGTCCTCCCCCAGGTGTTTGATCCCTGGAAGCAAACAGCTCCCAGCTTTGGGGGAGCTGCCTGCTGGCAGAGCCCTGGCCAGGAGCACAGGGACAGGGACCCCCGGCTCAGCCCTATCTGGAGCTGCAGGAGGGAGAGGTGACAGGGACTTGGAGCCTTGCTGCAAACTTGTGCCGTGTTTCTCATCCCCAAAAGCAGAGCCAGGCCACCCAGGCCCTGCTGCTGCGGTGGCAGAGCACTGCTGGTGAGCACAGGGGGCGAGCAAGGTCCGAACTGCCCGTGGGAAAGCCACCCCCAGAGGGGGCTCTGCAGCGATTCATTCAGTCAGGAGTCGGAGATTAAGCCTTGGTTAATTTTATGCATTAATCAACAAGAGAGGGAACATTTTATTTTTACTGGATGGCCGGCGTCCCTCCCATTTACACCGCACGGCTCCATTGATTTCATTAGGATCTGCCAGGCAGGAATGAGAGCGGAACTTGGCCCCCTTAATTAAGACGACTGTTGCTAAAGGCAGAATGATGGAAAATAATTAACCCTGTAAAAAAAACCCCGCACGATGCTGAGAAGGAGAAATACATAATTTAGGAATCAGGGGGCCATTATGCAATATGAATTGCAGACGGCATGTCTGAACAGCACGACACACCGCGAGTCGTGCCGCTCCTCACTGCGCTGCTGGAGAGCCCAACCTGGCTCTTGGTGTTCAACCAAGAGCTGCAAGTTGCATCTCTGGAATAAATGTCCTCCATGGCAGGATCTGGGTGCATTTGGGGTGTGCTCAGGAGAGCGGGTGGCACAGGGAGCTGCTGTCTCCACTCCCAGAGCTCCACAAATACGCTGCTTCTGCTGCTGGAGGCTCAAGCAATTTCATTAATTAAAGTTCTAATTGTGCTAAGGGAGCTTTGACCTCCTAGGAAGACCCTTGCCCTTCTTTGCCAAGGAAATTGGATTATTCCTCCTAGTGCTGATTGTGAGAGCCTTCTCTGCTGCTAAAATATTCTCTCTACTTCCTAATCAAATGACTTAAAAAGGCCAAACACGGAACTTTCAACAGCAATAACAAACACACCCATTCATTGAAACAGACACAAGAAACAGCAGCTCCATGGGCAGTTTCTGGGGAAGGCTCTAAATGGATGCAAAGGGAAGGTGCACTTGTCCCTGGCCATGCTTTAGGGGTTGGATACTGAGCCCAGAAGCTCCTTTTGGACACCAAAGCGTTGTGAACCAGAGCAATGCCCTGGAGATGGGGATGTCGGTCACCCCAGGGCTGGGATAGGGCAGGAACGGCTGGATCATTTCAGGATGAGGACAGTGCCACAGCTGCATGGTTCTCGTATTTATTTCACCACAGTGAAAGTTTGTTACCCCATAATGGTGGCAGGGAAAGATGGGGGTGAAAAATCAATTAATGCTCATTTCCTGTCTCATTGTCATTAATGGCAAAGCTGATAAGGACCATCTTGTTTAACTGTTAGTGGGAGAAAATGGTTTTCCAGGGATCTTGGCTCCCAGTTGCCTCCTGCTTGCAGGGAAATGGTGGAGGCTGTGGGTAGTGCAGGGGTGTGCATAAATCAGGAATAAAATCCTCTGTCAGGCTCCGATCTCACTCCTGTTTTGCTAACATAACAGAGGACATCTTTTTTTTATTTATCTCTTCTATTCTGTTCTCTTCCATTCTTAATTCAACCTTAGGCTTCTCCTTCCAGCTCATCCTTGGTCCCCATTGCAGAACAGGCCCAAAGTTTTCTGGACCCAGCAGCAGGTGGAACTGTGTGATACAGTCAGAAAAAAAGTGTCAGCAATTAGTCACGCTAACGAACGAACGCGCTAATGAGACTGCTTCCAAAAAAACGTAACTTAGAAATCTCCTCTCCAGGTCCTCCCGCTGCTGCTGCTCCCATCACACCCCCAGATGTGCCAGGCCCCCTGGGGTGGTGCAGGGTGAGGGCAGGAGGAGGCCTCAGGGATGCACATCTGGCCAGCGGAGCAGCAGAGCCCAGCGCTCCCACCAGCAGCACACGCGGCCTCTGCCCTTCAGCCTCCTCTCCCTCCACACTAAATCAAGGCATTATTTCCTAACTGACTGTAATTTTATTTTGTAGCCCTCGCTAATGAGCTCTTTGTGTAATGTATCATAAATTACTTGCAGCAAGATTTTTCTTTTACTTAGAATGGGTAAAAAATCGGCGCTGGCTCCAGCCCGCGCCCGCCGTGCCCGCACCGTGCTGGATTTTTCCAGCCCGAGCTCAGCTATGCTCGAGCCCTAATTTTGCAGATAAACAGCTTCTATTTCATTAAATGAGCTCTGCACAGAATGTTTGTCTTAGTTATTTCCAGAAAATTAATTCATAGGGCTTAATCTGTTTAGCATCTGATTAATGGGATTTTTAATCACCCATAATAATGATAATAAAGGGCTTAAAGTAATAACCGAGGCAAAGGTGTGTATTTGTCTTTGCTCTGCCCGCAGTCCTGACAGCCATCAGCCCTGCACAATAACTGCAGATATTTGGCATCGTTCCTTTCAGATCTATTGATCAGGTGGGAAAACCAGGCCTAGCTTGAATCCGTCTCATTTAACAACGTTTGTAAAAGCACCTGTTATCACAGGGGCGGTTTGGGAAGCAGCACTGGTGGCTCCTGCAGCTAAGACTCATCCAAACCTCTCCCTCCCGGGACACAGATGCCATTAAGCCCTGTCTGTGATAATTAAACACCTGCTGCACGACACCTACCATCAGATTTGTTACCAGGCGTGGCAAGGGGCACGACAGGGAGGTGTTGGAGCGTGGCTTTAGTGGGACAGTGACCACGCTGTGCTCTGCAATGTTTCGGGGATGTGTCTGAATTCCATCTTTTATCTGTGCCACATCCCCCTCTGCCATCCTCGGGGTCCCACCTGGCCAGGGACAGAGCAGCTGAGACCAAACACAGCTCGCTGCAGGTGTGGGCATGGCCCAGCCTCCTCCTGTTGGGATTTATTCCCAACTCCTTACTGTGCAGCTGCAGAGTGGCTGGGCTCACAGGCTGCTGTCCTGGCTGGGACAGCCTTTGCCTTTGTGAGGGGAGAAACTCCTTTTTTGCCTCTCAGAGGCCCAGAGCTGAGTGTTTTTGGCTCTGGCAGGTGAGCAGGAGGTCAGGGCACAGGCTGCAGCACTTCCCAGGGAGGGATCAATACCCAGCCAGCCGTGCTCCCGCTCCGAACGGGGAGGAACGCGGACAGGCACGTGCTGGGGGAGGCAAAAGGCATCCTCTGCCTCTCCCCGGGCTCCTTCGCTCTCCCCGGCTGAAATTGGAAAGAAATGGATCGATCTTTGACTCTTTTCGGGGTGAGGGGAAATTGCAGAATGAAGATGACTTGAAAGAATGAGATGGATGGGAGTAACTGGAGCTCATCCTCCACGGGGGAGGAAAATGCAGCACAAATGATGATGTTAGCGATCCATCCGTCAGTCAGGGCTTTATTCCGAGGTCCATCACGGAAGGGCTGGAGCACGGCACCGGTGTGGGCTCTGCTGGTGCAGCAACCTGTGCACCCTTAAAACCCCCCTGCTCCCAGTGGCACAGAGATCCCCGTGGGTGCTGTGCCCTGCTGGGGTCCCAGGGGTCCCGGGAAGGAGCAGACACCCACACTGGGCTGTGCTGAGAGGCTTGGAGCAGCCTGGCACAGTGGAAGGTGCCACGGGTGCACTGGATGGGCTTTAAGACCCCTTCCAAACCAAACCATTCTGGGATTCCGTGGTTTCCCACTCCAGGAAATCCTCCTCCACACCAGAGGCAAAGCCCGAGGCAAAACCTCCCTCCCTTTCCCCTGCTTTTTTTTCATGAGAATTCCCTTTTGCCCTCCGGAGACAGGTGTGGGTATTCCTAGCAGGATCATTCCCGGCTGTGCCACGGATGGGTGTTCCCATCNTTGACTCTTTTCGGGGTGAGGGGAAATTGCAGAATGAAGATGACTTGAAAGAATGAGATGGATGGGAGTAACTGGAGCTCATCCTCCACGGGGGAGGAAAATGCAGCACAAATGATGATGTTAGCGATCCATCCGTCAGTCAGGGCTTTATTCCGAGGTCCATCACGGAAGGGCTGGAGCACGGCACCGGTGTGGGCTCTGCTGGTGCAGCAACCTGTGCACCCTTAAAACCCCCCTGCTCCCAGTGGCACAGAGATCCCCGTGGGTGCTGTGCCCTGCTGGGGTCCCAGGGGTCCCGGGAAGGAGCAGACACCCACACTGGGCTGTGCTGAGAGGCTTGGAGCAGCCTGGCACAGTGGAAGGTGCCACGGGTGCACTGGATGGGCTTTAAGACCCCTTCCAAACCAAACCATTCTGGGATTCCGTGGTTTCCCACTCCAGGAAATCCTCCTCCACACCAGAGGCAAAGCCCGAGGCAAAACCTCCCTCCCTTTCCCCTGCTTTTTTTTCATGAGAATTCCCTTTTGCCCTCCGGAGACAGGTGTGGGTATTCCTAGCAGGATCATTCCCGGCTGTGCCACGGATGGGTGTTCCCATCACCGTGTTCTCTCTCCAGACTCGGAGCTCCTTGAGGGGGTTTTGGGGCCGGGGGATTCCCTGAGGGAGCAAACGCCCATTCCTAGGGGCAGGCCAGGTCCCCGCAGCTCCTGCCACTGCTCCTGGGGAAGGGAGGGATGAGCTCTCCCTGGCAGAGCGGTTATAAATTCCCAGCGTAGCAGCTTCCAGGCTGATTGCCTTTCCTGACGGAGTCGCTCTGTAAATGAGGCTTTTCACAGATGACAGATAGAGCTGCTCCTGCGGAGCATCAATCCTGGCGGCCCGAAGTGCCGCCACAGCCTGGTTAACAGCCCTGCTCCCCCCAGCGCCGAGCTCAGCTCCTGGGGATGACACAGCGCTGGCAATTCCTCATCAATTAGCGCCGTCGGCACCGCTGGGCCGGGCACTGACCCCGATCCCGAATGAACCTCCCAGGATGGCTTCCCTCCATCACTGCAGGCTCCGAGGCCGTGTTCCCTTGACTGCCAGCTCCTCCGGGACATCTTCCTCCCCCTCTGCCTCCCTCTCCTTGCAGGCTCTCCCATGGGCCATTCATCCGTGTTCCCGACCCCTGGAGCAGATGGCACTGCGGGGTCATGGAGCTCCCCGGGATGTCGGGGCTGAGCAGAGAGTCTGTGCTGCGGGAGCCAAGCAGGACACCCACAGCAGGAGCACAGGGATGTTCCAGTGCAGGAACTGGCACAGGGATGCTCCAGTGCAGGAACTGGCACAGGGATGC
>VZTH01003682.1:11146-30760 GCA_013397815.1 Aleadryas rufinucha
CCAGTGCAGGGATGGGCCCAGGGAGGCTCCGGTATAGGGATGCCCCGGTGCAGGAATTGGCACGGGGATGCTCAGCACAGGGATGCTCAGCACAGGGATGCTCCAGTGCAGGAATTGGCACAGGGATGCTCCAGTGCAGGAACTGGCACAGGGATGCTCAGCACAGGGATGCTCCAGTGCAGGAATTAGCACAGGGGTGCTCCAGTGCAGGAACTGGCACAGGGATGCTCAGCACGGGGATGTTCCCGTGCAGGAATTGGCACAGAGATGCTCAGCACAGGGATGCTCCAGTGCAGGAACTGGCAGAGGGATGACACCCCAGTGCAGGAATGTTCCGTGCTGAGTCCTGTGCCAGACCCGCAGCAGGGAGCACCAGCAGCACCAGGGAAGGACCCAGGGCCCCATCCATGGTGGTGTAAAGGTCTGTCACTTCCTGAGAGGGACAGAGCCGTGCTGATTTACACCCTGTGCCCCCCAGGCTGCACCAGGAGGCAGCTCCCTGCAGCCTGTGCCCCTGAGCACAAACCCAGCCCAGCTGGAGCCCCTCGCACGCCGATGCCGATCCGGCACAATGCTGCTGAGGCATCATGTGGAGGAATCCATTTTGCCAGCCACCCAGGGTACTTCTTCCTGGAGAAACTCTAAGTTTACAGAGGAATACAAACATTTGGGAGATCCTGCCCCTTTTCCAAGGCAGCTGGTTCCCGCTGGCGAGCCATCGGCATTCCGGCCGAGGCGGGAGCTGCAGCCCCGCGCTCATTACTCTGCTCCCAGATGAACAGTAAGTCTCTGGAACAGTACTTACAGCCTGTAATAATATTACTGCTCGCTCTGCTACATGGTCCCTCAGTCATTTTTTCAATTAAAAAAGGCCCAATGCTCTATTAACCTTTTGCCTGCTCCTCCATCCTTCATCTGCCGGCGGCCGGGATCGCAGCCGTGTGTTAAAGAAGGCATAGATTACTGTAAAGCAGCGCCGAGCCCTCTGTCATGGCCACGATGAAGTGTCATCTGTTCATTTAAAAATATGAGCCAGTTTATCAAATTCCCCACCTCTGAACCGCTGCTGGAATCTCTTTGTTACCCGTGCAGGAGGCAGGCGGAGCGAAGCCGGCCGGGGTGCCGCGGCTGCCGAGCTGGGAGCCGGGGCTGGCAGGGCTCCTGACATCCCTTCTGCCACGGACAGATGTGTTCTGCCCCCAAATCCTTCAGCAGCAAGTGCTGGCAGCCCGAGTAAATATAAATAAATACATCTATTTGAGTCACCCTGGCTCAGGGATAGCAGGGAGCAGCTGCTGCTCCCTACTCCCAGCTCTCCAGGCTGTCCCATGGCTGTGTGTCCCATCCCACCTCACACCTCTGTGCCTGGGAAACTCCATTCCACTCAGGTTCCATGAGGTTTTCCTGGCAGGGTTCACACACGGACCCAGGGGTGCACCCGATGTCCCACTGCTGCCAAACACACGGGTTTCATTTTATTCCCATTTATTTCTGATTTGCTGCCTCTATTCCTCTCTCGAGGCATCAGCTATGGGCTGGAGCTACAGGGACTTGTTAGACAAGAGCCCCGGATGCTCCAGTTTGATTTCCAGGATCCACAAATAACAGTGTCCAACACATTATTTGCTAGAAATTACCTGAAGCTCAGCCCTTCAGAGCTCACTGTGCTGTGCAGAAAAGAGACCCTGTTCCAATCAATATACTTTCCACGGTCTCTGCCTGTCCACTGGCCATTATTTCACTGGGTTTCTTTTGCTTACAGCCCCGGCTGCATCAATAGAAGAGCTCCAAGTGGTTTGGAGGTGGGTTTTGAGCTCGAACCCTCTCCCTGGCAATGTTACAGGTCCTGGAAAAAGACAATATCCATAAAAACTGCTTCAGGAAGGTCCAGTAAAAATGCTCATCTCTGTCCCAGCAGTGGAGAGAGCAAGAGAACAGAGAATTTGCAGCATCACCTCCAGTCTGGGCAGTGTCCACACCTCCCCATTCCCAAGGCTGTGTGAAAGGACTTGGGTTAGCAGGGAGCCAAACCAGTCAGGGAAAATGGGGAGATAGCTCCATAGGAATATTGCTATGGAGCTTCATGCTACAGTGCCACACTGAGTTCACAGATTGCTCGTTTACCAAAGCCCTTGGAATCTCACTCATTAACCCTACTCGTGCCCAAGAGCTTGTGCCCGTGTCAGTGGGGAAGGGCTTCCACAGCTCCCCCCGGCTCCAATTTGGGGACTCTTTCCTTGTGGAGCAGTCTCAGGTTAACGATGCTTTGTTATTCCATCATTTTTCCCGCAGAAGTTCCCATATCCTGCAGTCAGGGCATTTTCCCCTCTTTCCTTGATGAGCTAAACACGTCAGGCTCTTTCAGCTGTGTCTTTTTGGCTGCAGGTCATTTTTATGGCCATTTTCTGTTCTCCCCCCGCCAGTTTGCAGCATCCTTTGGAGCCCTGAGTACCACAACAGGCTGGAGCACTGCAATATCTGCCTACAAGTGCCCCATGCTGAGGCAGCAGCAGCCCCCCCTCCGCCTCACCTGCATTTACCCACAGCTTCCATTAGCCCGTTTTCCCACAGCAGCTTTTTGGGTATCATGTGCCATTATTTATTGGAGGATAAACACCTAAAAGCTGGATGCTTTTCAGAGCTGCTGCTCCTGGAGTGGTCTCCTCGGCGGTGCCCTCGCGGGACATCGCACGTGACCCTGGATCTCCAGCTGCAGGTTTTACTGGTGCCCTCCCTGCTCCTCCTCTTGCTGGTCCTGCTGGTCCCTGCATCCCTGGATGTGTTCGGGATGAGGCTTGGAGCAATTTGGGATAGTGGAAGGTGTCCCATGGCAGGGGTGGGACTGAATTGTCTTTAAGGTCCCTCCCAACCCAAAGCAGCCCCCTCCCAGCCCTGGGATGCTCAGCTCCTGTCCTGGGTTGTTCCCCATCTCCCTGGTAATCTCCCTCTCCCCAAGAGCTTATGTGGATTAGCAGGGCCCTTTGTGTTATCCATAAACCTCGCTGATCCCCAAATGACGGCCGTAATGGGATTGTGCCCACCTTTTCCAGGCTGCAGGGACCTCCTGTCTCTGGGACAGGCTGGCAGAGCTGCTCCCTGTGCCCGTGGGCTCTCCCTCTCCCTCCCCAGCCGTGGCCCATCTCCCTCCTTCCCCTTCTTGGCCCCCAGATTTATTATTCTACAGTGATTGTGTTGAATTGCATTTGAAATCAATTAGCACAGGTACTCAAAGATGAATGTTCACGCTCTGAAAAAAGGTGATGAAAACATACCATTTAAATAGAAATCAATTTCCCTTTCATGTATTTCTTCCTAGCTGCTGCCCGAAATTAATAGTTTTTAGATATTTGTGCTCGGAGAGGAGAGGCTCCCCTCGTAAAGCACTTCCCTCTCCTCCTCCTCCTCCTCCTCCCTGCTCCCGGGCTCTCCCACGCCGCTTCCCTCTCCGCCTGGGTTTGCCTGGCAGGAGCAGCTCGGCGAGGAGCTGCCTCCTCCCTCCTCATCTTTTCGGGCCGTCATTAGGCACTTCTCCATGGGAAACTCTTTAAGTGGAGCTCTGACGAGCGGCGGGGCCGCAGCACAGGGACCTCAGGCAGTGCCGGAGCTCCATCTCAAACCCGTCGTGCCAATTACCCTCGCGGGGAGAACGAGCAGGGATTAAGGGATCGTCCCTCCGGAGCCGGGCCAGCGCCGTCCTCCTCCGGCATTCTGGGGAGCCCCCAGAGCTCCAGGCAGCCCTAAACGGGGTGGGTTCCCACCTTGGGTCAGCTCCGGGCTTTCAAGTTTGGGATAAAAGCCAGGAAAAGTCCCCAGAAGCAAAAGCAGCCCTTTGTTCAGGGTAGCTCTGAGTGTGGAGCGTGGGGACACGGCTGAGCTGAGGGGGCAGCCTGGGCTTGGTGGCCCCACACATCCTTGTCCTTCCAGTTACTTCCAGGGGTAAGATGCCCCTGGAACTCTGTCCAACTAAAATGCCACGACTTTCCCAAAGCCCACATAGTGCACAAGCCAGGTAAAAAGAAAAAATGGCAATTTTTTGCTAAACTCGCCTGGAAAATTGTGACCAAAGGATCCTTGTCCTATGCTCCATGGATCCCCCGAAGATGGAATTTTCCCTGGGCTAAAGCAGCTCTCAGCAGTCAGGAGATGACCTTTGATAGGGTGCCCTAAAACTGACCTGTCCCCTCATCCCTGCCTCTTAATGCCAAGGGTCTTCCCAACCTGCTTGTCCACAGGGACCAGCACTTTAATGCCATAATCATTTCATTTATTATCTTCCTTAGGCTACAAAACCTAATCCCCAAATTTAGGCAAGCATCTGTCCTCCTCATTTCCCACACGGCGCCAAATTATCGCTCGGCCCCTCCGCTATGCCCTGATCCCTTCGATCTGGTTTTCTAGCAGTGTTATTATTAATCTCCTCCAATCATTTTTCCTCACCATCTGTTTTCCAGCAGGACTCTCGTGCTTAGGGGAAGACCCTGAAGGCTGGGACTCCCTGGCTCTAATCCCGGCCGTGCCAGCGAGGCCGCGGCCGTCCCGAACGAGCCGCTCCCTTGACCTCCTTGTGTCCCAGATGGAGCCAGGGTGGAAGTAGGACAGCAGGGAAACTGAGGTGCTGCGCTGCTGCTGGGCTCTTGCGGGGAAACGAAGGGCAAGGGCGAATTAGGTGAATATTTTTAGGAAATGGGGGGAGTTTTCCTGATGGTGAGGGCAGTGAAGTGTCCTGGAGAGGCCGTGGGATGCCAGGCTGGAGGTGTGGGCCTGCTGTGACAGTGGGGCTGACCCAGGTGCTCAGGAGCAAGCCCTGTGCTGGGATTATTCTCTGTGGCATGATGTGGCTCCAGCTCGGAGCCCTTCCCTGCTCATTCCATTCTCACCGTGGATGAGCTGGAGAATGGATGTTTCCCCTCCACTCCGGATCCCCCAGACCCACAGGTTGTGTCCCCAACCCCACCCTCAGGGCAGCAGCAGCAGCAGCAGCAGCAGCAGCAGGAGCAGGAGCCAGTCCCTGTCTCGGGACATTCCCTGATCCCTGAACCGGGCTGTGCCCCTGTGCTTGGGCAGAGATGCCCCAGGGTGCCCCTCCCTTGTGTCAGGACCCCCACCCAGGTTCTGGGAGCAGCTCAGGAGCACCAAAGGCACAGGGACACCTTGCAGTCGATGCCCTCATTTGCATGTTTCATTTTTAGCTATTTTTTAACTATGATTAAAAGAGAAACCAGGTTTTCAGCTCAGCCCCCAGCTGCACAGGCCAGGAATAAAAACTGTTCACATCCTCTGTGTTTCTGGTCTCCAGCTATTGATCGCTGTCTCCATTTTCCCCACTCTCGGCTTGATTCCTGCCACTGCCTATTTTTGGTTTATGCTTCCTGCCAGCAGATCCTTCTGGAGCTTTTCTCAGGCTCCTGCTTCGCCTCCCCCCGGCACTGCAGCACGTCCAGCCCTCCCCAGGCCCTCCTGGCTGGGTCCCACAGGAGCCCCGCTCCTGCACTGTGCCCATGGAGGGGCTCTGGGAGGTCGGGCTCGGGTCTGTAATTACAGCACATGTTCATATTTTAACCCAGAGATGTAATTCACCTCCAAACCAACCCCTCTGTGTTGCTAGGATTTGTATCCCCCTTTTATTTTTAGATCCAGATATTTGCTCAAAGTATAGATTTTCACCCTTTTTTCCTAGGCTGGCAATCGCTCTGTGTGGGTAGGACTGCAAATCTGAGTTATTAAACCTTTACATAGCCAGGACACCATGCTGAAGGCTTATTTGGGGTTCTGTCTGCTTACAGGGTGTAAATAGAGTCTGTGGTACCCAAATCCCTGTCCTCCACCCCATGCATTTGTTTTGCGGCGCCTGTGATCTCTTTGATTCCCTAATTTCTCCCTCCCTGTGTTATTTGTTACCCGCTCCAGCCGAGCTCAGGCTGGCAGGCTCAGAAATCAATTCAGCGCTGGAGTTTCAGTCTCAGAAGAGCTGTGTGGGGACGGCTGCCACCTTCCCGGGATGGCTGCTGACAGGAGATAAATCGCGGTGGATTTTTTGCCAACGTGCCATATTTCAAACTCATAATCAGTGCAGCATCACCCTGGGCTCCCTTCAGCATCTCCTTCCCACTGCGGGTGATTTATGGCCCCGGGTACCGACACCAATTGTACATTTCTAATCCTCTCTTGTAGAATTTCTCTTTGCTGCATTTCCTTAATTACCCTCTTTCTGACCTTCCTTTTCCTTCCCTACCCCTGCTTCCAGCTTGCTCCTGGGCTTCCTTGCCCTCGCTTGACTCCTGCTTTTAATTTGCGGTGTGGAGGTGGTTTATGAGCGCCCTCAGCCCCGGTGACACCGGGGTTTTGGGGTGGAGTGCTCCTGAGGCTGGAGCAGAGGTGGGAGCAGCCCCTGGACAGGCTGGATTCGGGCATGTTGCTTGGAAATGCTCCACAGCAAAGGACATGGACAGTCCCTCGTTTGGGCTGTTGAAACCACCCCAGCATCCCTTCCCTGTGTGTGAAGGATTCCTGGTCCCAGCAGTGGGATTTGTCACCTCTGCTGGCAGTAATTCCAACCAACGAAAGCCATGGGGACATCCTGGTTGTCCCCTGTGCAGAGGATCTGGGACAAAGCACCCACCTAGTCGCTGCAAGGACACAGATCCAGGGCCAGGTGTCCTCTCTGGGATCTTGGAATAAGGAGGGCATAGAATTATGGAATCTCTAAAGGCTGGAAAAACCCTCCAAGTTCATTGAGACCAAATGTTCCCCCAGCACTGCCAAGGCCACCACTGACCCCTGTCCCCAAGTGCCACATCCACACGGCTTTAAATCCCTCCAGGGACGGGGACTCCACTCTGGGCAGTCCTGGCTGGGCTGGGGCCTGAGGGCAGAGGGAAAGCACAACAGTTAACTTTAAGGAATCACTGGAACATCTTCTTCATAATTAATAAATGGGAGATGTTACTGCAGCTAATCAATAAAGTTGTTAGAGGGAATTGATCGCAGGGGGGAACTCTTTTTGTGGGTACGATTTTTCACCTCTGCGGAACAAAGGGCTCCCCGGGGTGCTCTCACTGCGATCGGCGCTGGGAGCCCGACCCAAACAGCCAACGAGGGGCAGACAATTAATTAATTAATTAATTAATACCCTGTGAGAGAGCGACATCCCTGGGAGATGCCAGAGCCCAGTGGCCGTGCCCCGTGGTGTCACTCCTGGGGTGAGCTGGGACACGCTCGGTCTGGGCACAGCCTGTGCCACCACCGAGCGTGGCACCGCCCCTGGAATGCTCATTCCAGGATATTTTCCCCACGGGAGCCCTGCTCCCTCTTGGCTGGGTCAGCTTTTCCATGACTAACCCCACCGCCCGGGCAGGAAACATCCCTCTAGCAGGGAGTTTATGGAGTGATAATGAGCACCAAAAAAACCCCTGAGACTGACGCTTGACATTAAAGGATTTGCCTTGGGAGATGAATTTCAAGAGCTTGTTTGGGGTTTTTTACTTGTTTGGGGTTTTTTTACTTGTTTGGGGTTTTTTTACTTGTTTGGGGTTTTTTAAAGTGGTTTGTTTTCCACTTAGAAAAGCTGTTTGGATTTTGACTTGTTTGGCTCCCAAGTAAGTCGATTTCAGCCGAGCATTCCAGGCCTCAGTGTGCGCTGGCTGAGGGCAGAAGCTCCGTGGCACAGGCACAAACCAGCTCCTGTTCACACGGGCACCTCCATCCTCACACAGCAGGGACGGGCTGAGCCTGGGAATGGGCAAGGACACCCTGGGACAGGCAAGGACACCCTGGGACGGGCAAGGACACCCTGGGAATGCTCACAGGGACACAGCAGGGACATGGACACCTCCGAGCCCACAGAGGCTGTGGCTGCCCCATGGGGGCTCCCTGTGGGGCTCCCTTGTTCCCCTGCACCTTCTGGGGTGCCCAAGGGGGGAAAATCAACCCCACAGATCTCCCCCGGTTTCGTTAATTTGCATATCACAGGTCCCAGGAGGCTTTGTGCTCCTCAGAGCCCGTGCAGTGGGCAGGGACACCTTCCACAGGCCGGGCTGCTCCAAGCTGGCTTTGAACACTTCCAAGAATCCTGCTACCTGTGGAGCTCCCTTGTTCCCCTGCACCCTCTGGGGTGCCTGGCAGGGAGAAAATCAAACCCACAAAGAGGTCTCCTGGCTTATTTAATATGAATATCAGACTCTCAGAAGGCTTTGAGCTCCTCAGAGCCCATCCAGTGCCACCCTGCCATGGCAGGGACACCTTCCCCAGCCCGGGTTGCTCCAAGCTGGCCTTGAATGCTTCCAGTGGGAAGTGCCCTTCCACAGGGCATTGATTGAATGGAGCTGATTATTCTTGGCAAGAGCTGTTTGATGTGCCCCAGGTAGTTGATCCCAAACCACGGGGTGAAGCAGACACTAAACCAGGATGTCCCTGGAGCAGCAGCCGAGCTTCCCGGGCAGCCAGCGCAGCCAGTTATTGCTTGTAATTAACTCCAGCAAGCAAATCTCCTCTAAATCAATCACAGCTTGGCTAATAAATAAATCTTGCCTCAATCACTACCTGCAGAATGTGTGGAGAAGGGTGAGTGTCTGGGATTTGCCACTTCCTCGTGCTGAACTGGGGGATCGCGGATTGGCAGCGGGAGGGACACCGGGATCCGAAGGTGATGCATTATTTAAGACTTCAGGGATAATAAAATTCTGGAGGAGACTGGCCCATTAGCTCAGCGTCCCCATTGACATTTCTCCCACTGTATTAGGCGCTGTGTTAATGATTTTATATTCCCTGCTGACTCCCCACTCATTTTTCTTTGTCTTTTTGTCGTTTTAATGGGGCAGTGGGACACGTTCCGTAGTGACATCCCGGCGGCCAGAGCCTCCGTGGCCCCTCGGAGCAGAGCACCCACCCCTGGTTTGACTCGGCTCCTCTGGGCCCCTCAGGTCCCAGCTCAGCATCACACGTGCCTTTGCTAATTCCAGGGCCGTGTACCTTAATCTAATGACTAATTCCAGGAATCTGTCACTCCATAATGGGCTGTGCCCCCCGGGATGCGCCAGGGAGGTTGTGCTGGGTCTGGTGCTGAGACAGAACAGGGAGGATCCTGTGGGGTCTCAGATGAGAAGGAAGCTGGCTGGAATTCCCTCATTAGCTCATTAACTCACTAATTGTGGGATATTTGTAAAAGCCAGAAAATTGCCTGGAAATGGAGGAAAAGGAGGGAGCAGCCCAGCCGGGAGCAGCAAGGTCCCACGACTCCATGGGAGGTGGCACCTGGTACCCAAACCCATGGCTCTGCCCCCATCTTCACTGTCACCGACACGTGGAGGTGTTTCCTCAGGGGAAAGGAGCTGTGTGAACACGGCACGTGGTGAGAAACCCACTGGAGCGATAGGAGAGAGCTGGGAATGCTGGAGGAACGCTGGCAGGGTCAAGTCCTTTACAAGGGGATGGCACTGCCGAGGTCTGAGCCCCAGAGCACCGGGGATTTGAGCAGAGCAAGGTGCTAAAGCACGTCCTTCACATGAGGAGCAGGGATGTTCCCGGGCAGGGATGTTCCCGGGCAGGGATGTTCCTGGGCAGGGATGTGGGACTCACCCCGGCTGGGCAGCCCTGGGGCCACGTCCTGAGCGAGGGATGCTCCTGGAGGGACACATCCCTGTTTTTTCCCAGCCAGGGAATGCCACGGCTCGGGTGGCACAGAGTGGGAGAGCAGAGGAGGGGGCAGGAGCCGTTGGAAGGGACTGTGTGCCCTTCAAACAATGCAGCCTCGACTCATATATTTTTCATCCCAGTTGAGGGTACAGTGTCAGCCGATGACCTTTGTCACACCCCAGTGCTTTCTGGGATGTAAATTAGGGCCTTTTTTTCCCCCCATCTGGACAGATAAGACGGACTCTGACTCGCCCGTCTCGGAAGCCGATATTTATTGTGAGCCCACCGCTCCTCTCAGCAGGTGGACAAAGATAATACTGTCATTATGTGCTCAGAAAATGCTTTGTAAAATTTGGTAAAGTCCGCCAGATAACATCTGCCTCGAGGACCGCTCCGCTGTAAACAGGCCTTGGAAAAATAGCACCCACTGCTTCTCCCCGGGAATATCGATTTTTGGTGTTGGAAAGGGTCAAATTCAAATCGGCGGCACAAAGAGCGGCTGCAGCTCCCGCTTTTCACAAAGAACAAAGTGCTGCGGCGGCAGGAGCAGCGCAGGGCCGGGGCCGGGGCCGGGGGCCGGCGCCTTTCCCACGGGAGCGGGCAGCTGCTGCCCGCGGGGACCGTCCTGTCCGAGCGTCCTGCCGGGAGCCGCGGGCAGCCCGGGCTCGGCGGGGCCGCGGAGGGGCCCGGCCCCCCCGGAACGGAGCCGGGGCCACACCTGAGCCCCCGGCCGGACAGAGAGCTCCATGCAGGCGCCGCATCCCGCTCCTGCTTGAGCTGGGATGGGTGGGACGGGATGTGCAGGAGGAGGGAGATGTGTCCTGGCTGCTCCTGCGCCTCACCTGCCGGCTGGTGCCAGTGACATTTCGCTGCCTGGCGCCAGGGAGCGAAGGGCTTTCCTTGTCTTTCCAAGTCAGACGAGCGAGGAGTGTCGGCACCAGAGATTCTGGCTCAAAAGCCAGGAGGGAAACACTGGAGGACACCTGGGAGCGGTGCGGTGTGCCCCAGGTGTGTTCCCTCCTCTGGCTCCTGGACTGGGCACCTGAGCTGTGCCCCAGCATCCCCCAGCAGGGAGCAGTTACCCAACCAGCACCCCAGGCACGCCTTGGGCAGCCGGGTGCATCCCAGCGGAGGGACTCGGCATTCCCGTTCCCCACCCTGGTGCAAATCCCAAATCCCCGCTCGCTGGGTGTAAACCAAGCGCCTGCATTGCAGTGCCGCCCCACAGCGAAGGGTCCTGGAGCACTGACAGCATCGTGTCAGCTCTGGAAATTCAGCATCCAAGTTCTTGTCCCACAGGAATGCCTTGGACACGGTTCCTGCTCTAACGGGAAGCAAAAGCCTCGGCAGCAGAAAAGAAAATGCAGGAGCGGCACAGGCGACGGCTGCTGTTTAAAGGAAAGGATTTTACCCAAAGAGCACGTGGCAGCTCCAAATCCCCTTCATCCACACGGCATTATTTATTCATATTCCCATTGTACAGACTTGGGGCTCGGACGAGACACTATCGATCGCTCCCGCTCGGAGAGCACAAAAAAGGGAACCTGTGATGCGGGGCCGGGCTGGGCAGGGAGGGAAGAACGGCAGCGGGATCTTGCAAAGCAGGCCCTAAAACAGGGTGTGGGCATCCAGGGAGGGACATCCTGCTGGGCAGGGCAGGGCAGGGCATCCCCCATGGCACCGCCGGGATGTGGGACAGCAGGGGAAGTGCCACGGGAGTGGCATCATGGGCATCCCAGGAGCCCTCGGAGGTTGGGATATGGCACCGCCCTGGAGTGTCCCACCAGCCCCTCCACCCCCTCAGCTCCAGAGGGCACAAGCAAAGGAGAAAAGGAGTTCAGGAGGGACCTTCTGGCTCTCCACAGCTCCCTGACAGGAGGGTGGAGCCAGGCGGGCGTCGGGCTCTGCTCTCAGGGAGCAGGGACAGGATGAGAGCTGGAGGAGCACGTGCTGCTCCCCAAGGCAAGGACACGTCCTTGGATGGTTTGAGTTCCCCTCCCGGTGGGACCGTGGCTCCCACCCTGCCCGGAGGATGGGGAGATGATGCTCTCTGTGGTTACACACAGGAGGGAGCTGGCATCTTGTAAGGGAAAAATAAATGCGTTTCCCACTCAATTAAATGTAACTGAAGGCTTTGGAAAAGCCAGGGGGCTCCATTTATGGCTTTGGGATGGCAGGAGGGCAGGGCCGTGATAACCACATTGTGCTGGGAGCCCATTTGGGGCAGAGCTGTTTGTTCAGCACATGGACTGCTTTTGTCGTGTGAGCAATTAACACACTTCACTCAAACCCCACATTTCCCAGAGCAAAGAGTTTTCCAGGGATGCAGGTGAGTGGCTGCAGCAGAGGCAGGAGGGAGGCAGGGTGACAGTGAGGGCACTCCGGGGTGTGCTCCATCCCGAGGGGATTTTGCACCTTTAGGGCCCCCGTGCTCAGGAACGTGTGACAGGGATGGTTTCCCTCTCCCTATGGACGCACATCCAGGGAGCTGCTGCAGGGATATGGCACCACTGATCCCAAGAGCCATCCTCCACAGCTCCATCCTCCCTCCTCCCTCCCTGTGCCACAGCAAGGGCGGCCCTGGTGGTGTCACAGCAGGTACCAGCCCGTGCCTGGCTGCATCCCTCACTCCCTGCCCACAGCCCTGGATGGATGTGGGAACAGCAGCACCCGGAGAAGGTCCATCTTTCACCTCCAAATCCCCGGCGCTGCTGCCACAGAGCCTGGAGAGGGGGTTTAAGCTGTTTCAAAATCCATCTCCCAGCTCATTATTATGCCGGGCAATTTTTCATTCATCGGGAATCTACGGCAGCATTTTAATGCGAGAAGCTCCCTGCTCTGTTTCTCTTCCCCTGAAGAAAAATAGCTTAATTTCTGCAGTTTGATAGATTTTCCTGAGCCTTCAAAAGGTAGAGAAAGACTCTTGAAAATCGGTCGTTGAACTATCCACAGGCATTTTATAATGGCCGTAAATAGGCCTGGACTGAATAGCTCTCCAGGCATCAGCTTGAATGGTGTCCTTGACACTGTTATTATTATCCCCACGGAGGAAAAAAAGGGAAAAAAGAAAGGGAAAGAAAGTCTGGGAGCCTCTCCACGCTGCAGTTGGTGTGTCTCTAGGCTGGAAGAGATAAATCCCCCCCCTGCTGGATCTACACCCCCGGAGATGCGCCCGTTTTCGCTTCCCAGAATTGTCATAAATTTCATGGAATTTCCTGCATAAAAAAAATCGATGAACTTGAGAAATTTTACAAACCCCGGAGCAAATGAAGCGCAAGAAGTTTGGGGGAATGTATTTCCTGCCTTTTTGCCCCTTTGCCCACCTAAATCCGTGGTTGCTTTCCATCAGGGAATTACTTTTGTAACTTCCAAGCTGTTGTGTCCCGCTGCTCTTTGCTCCTCTGACCCCCAGTTTTGGGGGGGTTCTTTTTCAGGGTAACCATTTACAGCACCCCAGCACATCACCACGGAGCAGCTCGAGAGGTTTCCAGCCCCAAACCCCATTTGGACCTTTCCCCAGTGCATATTCCAACACCTCCACTAAACCTGTCCTTTTCACCTTAGATCCTGTGGGATCATGTCACTGCAGAAAAGCTCGAGGTTAATCAGCAAGAACAATTTTCTCAGCTTAAATAAGGTGCTTTCATTTCTTGAAAGCCACTCTGATTTTTCCAGCCCCCTCACAAGGCAAAAATAGCGTGTCCTAGAAATGTCACCAGCGTATGGATTTCTCCCTATGGAAAACGAGCACAGTGATCAGCCGTGTCTCTCCTGGAGCAGCCTCAGAACCCTCCCCGTGTTCTGCCAGGGTGTGGGCTGTGCTGCAAGTCAGAGAATTCCCAGGATGGGTTGGTTTGGAAAAGAGCATAAAGCTCATCCAGTGCCACCCCTGCCATGAGCAAGGACACATTCCACTATCCCAGGTTGCTCCAAGCCCGCTCCAACCTGGCCTTGGGCACTGCCAGGGAGCCAGGGGCAGCCACAGCTTCTCTGGGCAGCCTGTGCCAGGGCCTCCCCACCCTCCCAGTAAGGAATTTCTTCCCAATATCCCATCTAAATCCTCTCCAGGAGGGGAGCAGAGGGGGAGAATCCCCCTTCCTCATCCTGCTCCCACTGCTGGTGACAAGCTCAGGACACTCCTGACCCCCGGGAGCTGCTCCCCGTGGTCACACCAGCTGCCCTCTGCCAGGTCCCACGTGTGATCCCCAATTCCTGCCAAGCTGGGTATTCCTCCTGCTAGGAACTGTGAGCTGCCCTACGTCCCACACCCTAAATTTAACCGTGGGGCAGATCCAGCGTGGCTCAGTCGCCGAGCCCGGGGACTGCTCCTTATTCCCTGCCCTTCCTGTGCGGGCTAAGCCAGAGGAAATCTGCATTTTACCCCTTGGGCCGTGTTCAAACACAGGAAACAGCTCAGCCTGGGGCTGAACCCGGTCCCTGCTGCGGGAAGAGAGGAGAGCACGGAGCATGGCACTGCCGGCCACTGCTTCATCCCTCTGGGATGAATTGGTCCCTGTGCATGCTCTGGGATGAGTCGGTCCCTCTCCATGCTCTGGGATGCTCTCGGGCCCGCAGCACGTCCCCAGCAGTTTGCTGAGGGGTGGTTCCCCCTCCACCAAACGCAGGCGCTTGGCAGCGCAGCCGCCCTTCCCGGCACCGCCGGCGCTAATTGCTCGGCTTCGTTAGCGAGCGACAGCCGCCCTCCCTCGGCCCCGCTCCCCGGGGGCTCCTCTGCTGCCTTTCCTGGAAGTGTTTCCTCCCCGGGCTCCTGCAGTTCCGCACCAATCCATAATTGATGCCAGGGTGGGATTTCTGGCCGTGCCGGTGGGACTGGCGCTGGGATTTGGGGCGGGACGCCGGACCACATCCTGTGTGATCCCACCCACGAGCTTCCCGCCGGGCTGGTTTTCGGGATATGGGTGATACGGATGGGGCTCGTTCGGGTGGAAACCTGCCCTCTGTGAGCTCGTTTTCAGGGATGAGCTTCATCCTAAAGTGTGCGAGTGCCGTCCCAGCGCTGGAGCCTCCCTCCCCTTCCCAAACCCATCGGGACGCGCCGCTGTCCCAGGAAGGTGGCTTGGGATGGATTTACAGCCCTGCCAATCTCCTGGCTTGCTGGGAAACCTAAAATCCCCGACCCAAACTCTCTATTTAATGCCCCCAGCCCATCCAGTGGTTACATAATTCCCAGCTCTGGGCCCGGCGCAGCAACGAGCGCTCGGAGTTTTTTAAGCCCTCGGTTAATTGTCTCCCTCCTCCCCGGCAGTGCAGCAGAACAGACAGAGCAGGCACGAAATGAATCCCACAAAACCACAGCTGACAGGTTTAAAAATCTATTTTCCTGCAAGGAGCTACGGGAAGGACGGGTGATTAATGAAGACTATGAAGAAAAGGTTTTATCCAGCAGATTAATTTCAACGGGTGTTTAAATCCTTCGCGGGGTTGGACGAGATGCTCCGAGGAGAAGCTGGGGGGGCTCCCTGGGGCTGGCTGGGCACTCGCCCTTCCCAGCTCCATCCGTGCCCGACTCCCTGCTCCTGCCTTGCCCGGCTCCACCTCCCTGCCCGGCTCTGCTGCCCTTCCCAGCAGGGCACCGCCATTCCAAACCAGCCGTGCTCTGTATCCCAAGGCTCCGAGATTCTATAACCTCCCCCACAGCCAGTGCTCCAGGAGCAGGTGGATGGCTCTGGCAAACCGAAAACTCCAGAAAATTGACACTGAAAGGAGCAATCACAGCGGCGGCGGCTGCAGCTCTTCCCATTTCCCATGGCAAACCTTCCCCCGGGACCGTGTGCGCCTGACCCTAAACCTTCCCCATTTTCCAAGCCAATGCACTTGATGGGAACTCATCTCTGCGCTCCCCACGGCTTCCCTGCGGATCCCCGGGGTGGGACACGGCCGCTTTCGGCTTGGCTGAATCCCTGAATCCATTTCCCAGATTGGGTTTGGGCTCTGCTTTGATTTGCTCCCATTCCTTCCAGCTCAGCAGCCAGCCTCACCTATGGAACACACGCTGTTCTGTTATCCTCAGGAAGTCAGGGATGTGTACGTCGTGTTTCCTGTAGAACAAACCCATTGTGGGGAACGGCTCAGGAATCGGTAACTCGGCCTTTTAGGGGTGTTTGTTCCCCTTTTCCATGTGCAGTAAAAATCCCTCAGCCCCTGCTCCCACCTGATGTCCCATCCCGAGCTGGTGGGACTGTGGCAAGGGGCTGGTGCTGAGCCAGGGCTGGTGTGGGAGGCACTGGGGGGAACTGGGAGCATCCATGGAGGAATGATGAAGCTGTTGGGATGGAAGAGCTGGGAGAGACCCCGTTCCTGCTGCTCTGCCCCAGGCAGGGGTTGGATCCCACCTCAGGGAAGGGGTGAGGGATTTTCCACTCCCCCAAAGGAATTTCCCTCAGTGTCCCTGTGGAAAACAGACCTGTGCTGGATAAATATCCCAGGAGGGGCAAGGAAACCCCTCTGGGATCATCCCGCTCCCCATCCTGCTCCCTCCTGCCTCTGTCTCCTCCCACGGGGCCACCAGCAGCACCTTTGCTGTGTCTGCTCCTGGAATAAAGTGCATTTTAACCCATTTTCTGCCCAAATCCATTGTTTTATGAAAAAAGCCAAATGAAAACTTGCAAGTTGTGCAGATTCCAGCATCACTTCCACGCTGGAAGCATCGGTTTCCTTCCACTATGTTGCAAACTGTGAGTAGCTCTGCAGGAGTGAGTAAATGCCTGTTTAAGGTTATTTACATCAATAAATAAATATTTACCCCTTTTTAAGCGACTTGAGTCCTTTGCAAACAGGTTTCCAATTTACAAAAATCAATTAAAATCTGATATTAGAATGCAGCAGCCCACGGTGATGTTCCCGGAGATGTCACTCAGCCTCCATTCCAAGCCCCACATCAGCATTCCAAAAGCTCTGCTGCTGAAAGAGCAGAAAGTTTCACCTTTTAATTTTTCATAGCGGATTAATTTTTAATTTTCAGACATCAGAGAGAGGGGGAAGTTCCCCAGGAGCCTCTCCCGCTTCAAAGCGCGCTCCAGGCAACCGCTGGATCGAGTGTCAATTTATCACACCGGAGGCTCTGATCCAGATTTTTCCTGATTTCTTTTTTTTTTTTTTTTCAGACAAAAGTATTAATGCTGGTGAAGTTTTCTAAAAGCTGGCAACAGCCTGGACAGAAGCAAAGCCTCTTTCCCTGCCTCCCCAGCTCCCTGGACACCACGGTGAGCTCCCGGGGGGAGGAGCAGGAGAAGGGCCGTGGGTTGTTCCGTGCGGGACCCAACTCTGCAGCTGGATTTTCCATTATCCTCAACTGAGGCTGCAGCACGGGAACCCAACAATTGCTGCGTGCATGGAAAGGCACTCAGGGCAAATCCAGCGGGATTAACGGCCCCGAGCACACGCGGAGAGCGGGAGGTGAATGGCTCCAGGTGTAAATCCTGTTACAGGAGACGGCAGCGATCACAGAGCTCCCCCTTTGTGCCTCTCCCCCCACCATGATGCTGTGGGACAGCAGCAGCACATTCCAGGTTGGGAATTCTCCAGGCTCTGCTCTGTGACCTTTGGTGTTGGGCTGTACTGAGGCTCCTTTGCCCAGACCCACCTTGAGGTGTCAGGTGTTAAAAATGCCTCTGCTTCCCTCCCTCTCCCGCGCCGCCGGAGCATCCCGGCCCTGTCACAGCACATCCTCCACTTAGAGCTTGGAAATATTTCCCTCCTGGCTCCCAAGTATTGATTTTCCAAGGCTCAGCTCTGCCCGGCAGCTGAAGGAGGGGAGAGGAGAGGAGAGGAGAGGCTGCTCTGGGCGCTGCCTCTGCCCCGTCCCTCCCCGGCTCCCACCCGGCATCGCCCACCCAGCATCGCCCACCCAGCCTCCAGGGAACAGAGGCTGAACACACCCACATGCTCCGAAAGGGAGAAAGTCACACAGTTCCTGTGGGGTTTGTGTTTGGAGACTGACCTGCTCCAGAGCATCCCATGGCACAGGGGCTTCCTCTGCAGGCAAATGGCTGCCATTCCTTAAAAACAAGGGATATTATAGATTCCAGCCCAGAGAGAGTGCACTACAGTCAGTTTATTTAGTGCAGTTAATTCCTTTGGGGAATTCACCTCTGCGCTGGAGCCAGGCTGGGAGAGCTGGGGGTGTTCACCTGGGGAAGGGAAGGCTCCAGGGAGAGCTGAGAGCCCTTTCCAGTGCCTAAAGGGGCTCCAAGAGAGCTGGAGAGGGACTTTGGACAAGGCAGGGAATGAGATGATCCTTAATATCCTCCCAACCCAAACCATTCCAGGATTCCTCTCTCATTCCAAAGGCAAAGGGAGAAACTCATTCAGGAGTGACAGATTTCTGATCTGCGAACAATCAGCAGCAGGAAATCACTGACACCCGTGAAAACCGACACGTTTCAGTCCAGTTTTATTCCACAAGCATATTTACACCAGGAGTTTGGATCCACAGAGGGCAGGGGGCGGGTTTGAGGAGAAGCAGACAGCGGAACCATCTCACACGGTGACTTGAGCACCCCTCTCCTGCAGGTGTCCCATCGTGTCCCTCGGAAGCTGCCACGGCAGCCACGGACACCTCTACGCTTACAGGGACGAGGCCAAACACAGCGCCAAGGACACGCACGGAAAGCTCACACGCAGCAGCGGGATCGGGAATAGCCACTGGGAAAGGGCAACTCCCCAGCAGCTCGTGTTCAACGTTCCTGATGGGCTGAGTTTCCTGCTTTTGAACTCAATCGGAACAGCACATAGATATGGAGCTTCTGGGCTGCAAATCCCACCTGGGCACCACACCAATAACCCCAGCTGGAGTAAAAGAAATGTGTTTGCTCTCTAGGAGCCACGTGAAAAATTAATTCCTTCATTTTCGGGCTCCAAGTACCATTTTTAGCTGAACAGGTAGTGCCAGCCTCAGGTGTGAGCTCTGCAGCCAAGGACAAGCTGTACAAACAAGAGATATTGAAATCAAAGAGGATTTGAGAGATTTTTTTTTTTTTTCTCTTTCCCATGAGCAGAAACCAGCAAATTTCACACAAAATATTCCACAAAATCAGATATGTAAGAAGGAAACACGGTCACAGCGAGTGTCACACAGGAATATTCCTACTGAAGGAAATATTTCAGTACATCCAGCCAAGAATTCTTTTTTTCCATACTTTTGATCATTTCTCCATTCAAAATGGCCCCCTTTGTCCTTTATTTAAATAAATACCTGCACCGGTGGCAAAAACCACCTTTCTATATAAATACTGCTTTTTTTTTTTTCCAAGTTTGCCATTTAACAGGATTTTTAAATTATTTATTTACACGTGGACTATCATTTTTCCTTCCAGCCTGAGCATGGCAGCGCTCCCAATCCCCTCAGGAACGGAGACTTCACCCCCCTGGGATCAGCACAGAGGCCATGCCCCCCGAATTCCAGCCCCCCGTTCCCAGGCAGGTACCTGGCTCCGGGGGCGTCACCTGCCTGCACTCCACGGTCACCAGGAGAACGTCCATGTAAACACGAGCCTTTTTGGTAAACACTGAGATTCTGGGAGGCTCCAAAGGGAAAAGGGCTTGGGTGACATCCAGCGCGGAGGGGCCGGGCTCAGCCGGGCTCCTGCCACCGCGGATCGGGACGAGGAGCTCCCGATCCCGCTCTGCCGGGCCTCGCACGGAGCCGCTCCCGGGGCCTTCTTCCTCCTGGGTGCAGGAAAAGCTGTCAGTGCCCCCAGAGGTGGGATGAACCCCTCAGATCCCAGAGGAGCCCCTCAGATCCTGGCAGGACCCTCTCAGAGCCCGGCTCAGCCCCTCAGATCCTGGCAGGATTCCCTCAGATCCTGGCTGAGCCCCTCAGATCCCGGCTGAGCCCCTCAGAGCCTGGCAGAATCCCCTCAGATCCCGGCTGAGCCCCTCAGATCCCGGCAGGATTCCCTCAGATCCCGTCTGGATCCCCTCAGAGCCCGGCTGAGCCCTCAGATCCTGGCTGAGCCCCTCAGA
>VZTH01003683.1:0-26234 GCA_013397815.1 Aleadryas rufinucha
AGGAGGAGAAACCCACCCTGTGCTTAGGAGATGGATTCAGACTCAGAACGCCACCATCCAGGTGGAAAGGGGGGCTTAGGGAGACAGGTGGAGGAACAGATCCCACCTCAACCTGCCAATCCATCAGGAGAGGGAAAAGTGGGGAGGGAGATTTCACTGTCAAAATATCCCATGGGAATGAATCCATGGCTGACACCAGCCTTGGTCAGAGCAGATACAAGGTTCAGGTGTCCTAAAACGGTCTCGTGGGGGCAAAGAGGGAGAGGAGGTACATTCCCAGGTGTGATCCAAGCATACCAGTGGAGCTAAACCTCTGCCACAAGGAATCTGCCTGGAAATTCCTCCAAAATCGCTGCATGGTGGTGTTGGAAGGAAACAGAACCAGTGGAATTCCAGGCTTGAAGATCTGCTCTGTTCAGACTTTTCTGTCTGATGAAACCACAGCCCTGGAGATCTTTCCTATGGATTTAAATGTCTTTCCTTAGTAAAAAGCAGCGGGTCATAAAGTCAGATGTAAATATCCATCCATAAAATTCATTTGCAACAATAACAGAAGTGATGACCTGGCACTTTCCCGTCTCTGCCTGTCAAACCTTCCCGTGCAGCACCGAGAGGATGGATTGGAGATGGTTTGATGGATGTATGGATGGGTGGACGGAAAAACTCTCCAGAAATGGATGGAGACGGGATCGATGGGTTCCCAACACACCCCGACTCCTGTCAGTGCATTTCAGTTCTCAGACAGACCTAAAACATTTAGGCTCCCTAAAGCTTTCCTGCTTGGAAGGGGAGGAAAAACACTGGCACAATTCCAGACAGGTGGATGCCCCATTCCTGGAAAAATTCAGAGTCAGGTTGGATGGGGCTCTGAGCAGCTTGATCTGGTTGAAGATTTCCTCACTCCTTGCAGTGTGGTTGAACCAGATGGCCTTTAAAGGTCCCTTGCAACTCAAATTATCCCAGGATTTTAAGATTCTATCCCCATCCTGATGTGTGGAGCAACAGGATAGGAGCAGACAAAGCTCAGGAACTGATCTCTTTTGGAATGGAGAAGAATTTCCCTTTCCAAAGGATTCTGCTATAAAATTCCTCTTGTGCAAACCCCAGTTCTAACCCAAAGAGACTCTATATCCCTGGAAATGATCTCTGCTTCTCCAGTTCCTCCACTCCCACTGCAGGGACACAAAACCACCACCATGGAAAACCAGGAAGAGAGAGGAGGATACCCAGGTGTGGGTGACAGTCCCATCCATGACTAATTGCTTATTCCTTGGATTCCTACACTGAGCTGATGGTGCTGCATCTCACCAGGCCAAGCATCAATTTTCATTTCCCAAATTAAGCCGGACCAGGCTATGGAGGGCTAAAGCTGGATTCATCCTCAGGATAGCCTGGATAGCACATCCATGAATGTGGTGAGGAAGGGATATGAGCTCTTCCTCTCTGTGCAGAACAGGAATCTCTTGGAAGTCCCCCCTCAGTGAGTTCCTGAGCCTGATTCCATTGGAATAACTACACAGGGGACAGCGATGGGAAAAGGAAAGGGAGGCAAAAGACACAGGTGACAAGGTTCTGGAAATGCTTGGACAAATCCCACACATCCATAACAGGCCACAGACCAACCACGCTGCACCACAGAAAGTGTCATGTGAGAGAAAAAGGACATTTGTCACCCGATGCGCCCATCCAGGCACTTCCATCTCATCCCCACTTCCTCCTCTTCAAGCCCCCAATTACCCAAATTAAGTATGGTTCCATCCCAGGAGAATTTTTAGCCAGCTTAGATTATTCCCAGAGTTTTTCTGTTGACACATCCAATACCTTGTCCCAGAGTGCTTTGCAGGGATTGGTTCTAGGTGTCTCTCCTTGGAAATTTCAGCTTTTCCAGGAGCCCACAGCAACAGAGCAGACCCAAACAGGCAATAAAAACCATTTAAAAAAACTTCCCAAAGAGGAGTATTGGGGCAGAATGGTGTTAAATCTATGTGTATCCATGTTTTCCTTGCTTCATCCATCAGCTTGGGATGAAGCCACTGATTCCCAGGTGTTCTCGCAGCTGATGTTTGTAAAACAGGGATGTTCCTTGGGAAAGATGGGAAGAAGGAAGGGCTGTGCAGGATAGGGATGTTCTCCCTGTTCCCAGAGAGGCTGGGCATGAATCCTTCCAGCACTTCCAAAGCTCTGCCAAGCCTCTGGCACGGAGCAGCCATCCGCCTGCGGCAGTAATACAGGAAGTGCTCTTCCATGTAGCGTTCCTTTGGTTTTCCAGGATCCGAGGGGACTCTGACACACAGCATTTCTCTCCAGCGGTTATTGATCCCGAGCTCTATAAAAATGATTACACTTGACCCAAGGCTGCTCTCGCTTCAGCTGGAGAGCAGGAAGAGCCAGGCACAAGCTGTGGAGAGAGGGAAGGAAATTCCACAGGGTGTTGGAAGGTTTATTCAAAGATAAAAGCAGGAAGTCTCTTCCCTTTGGGCAGGTTGGAAATGGGAAAACATTCACCTGATGGAGCCACTCAGTGGTTGCGGGACCATGGGGATTTGAGCTGAGGGTTTAAGGCAGTTTTGGCCAAAGGTAGCTCTTTTTAGGCAGTTCAGAAACTTCCAGCAATTTGGATAATAACGGAGTTGGATGTGGTGGGATTGTTTGGGCTGTCCTGTGCAAGGCCAGGAGCTGGACTCAATGATCCTTATGGGACCCTGCCAGCTCAGGAGATTCCACGATTCTGTGCTATGAATTCAAGATGTGAATATGGGAGGATGGAGATGTGGCTGATGGTGGCCCCGGAGAATCTACACGATTGTAACACTTGCTTCCCACCAGCACTGAAAACCTGGGAAGAATGAGGGAGAAGAAACAGGAATCACCATGGAAATCACAGAATCCTTTAGGGTGGAAAACACCTCTAAGATCACCGAGTCCAACCATGAATCTGTAAGCAGCAAGGCCAGAATAGCAGCCAGACACCCCAGCCCAAGCGTCCCTCCTTGGGAGGACTCCTTGGGATCGGGAATGCTTGAGATCACTGGGACAATGTGGAAGGACAGAGGAGCTGGGAGAAAAGAGCAGGAAAGCATTAGCAACACTCCACTGTGGAATCCATGGAAATGGTGTGAGAGGGGCTGTGTCTCTCTCCTGCTCCTTCAAGCTCAGCCTCGGGATGATGATCCCTGTCTCCATCAAACCCTTCTGCAGGACCTTCCTTTGGATAAGAGGTCCATGCAGTAAATATCAGAGCCCAGATGAAGACACCTCTGGAAAATATGGATCTTCTCACGGCCAACTTAGTGTGCACAGGCCTATTCTTGGAACTGCAATCCTTTATCCTGAACTAGCACAAGGTCTGGATGCAAAGCTTCAAGCCAGGAAGCAGTTTGGAGCGCCAGCAACGAGGGAAAACAAGCCATGGATCCACTTATGGATTCACTACTGGATTTAATCCTGTGGATGGAGATCCCTGGAGATCCAGCACATGCTGTGCCCAAGAACACGGATCTCTCTCTGCTGGAAAAAGTGGGAAAAAGTGGAAAAGTGGCTTGCAAGGCATGGAAGGTGCTCAGGCAGCTTGGACTATGAATAAAATCTCCGGCACCACTGCTGGATGGGGCTGTTCCCAAAAAAGCAGTTTGGAGCTGTCCCAAGGGGCCACGTGGATGGAGCCACCGGGATTTAGGATGCGAGGCAGTTTGGCAGCACCGAAATGGGCTGGACCATGCACTTGGCACCAGGGGCAGGGAACTGTTGATGGGGGCTGGGAATAGAAAAGCAACAGTGGGGATGGATAACTCCTGTCCGGGGAAAAATGAAGGGTGAGAGGAGACGGAGGGACCTGGAAGTCAGCTGGAAGCAGGTGAGGTACAGAGATGCTGAGTCCCCGCTTCTCTTCTCGCCTGCTCCAAGTCAACCCTCAGAGAAGAGTAGAGAGAAGACCTTGGGTACGACACACCAGTCCCACTGATCCCATCCCAGGCTGCCAGTTTGACTGGGAAAAGGGAGTGGGAATGGACTCGGTGAGGCTTCTCTCTCCCTTAGCTGGCTTCTCCTGCCTGGATACTACCCCGGAGCAGGAAAAAAACCCTTCAAACAGAAACTAATCCTTTTGCAAAAGGCCCTGAATTAGGACCTGAAGAAAGAGCCCAGCTCAGAAGTCTGTCCCTTGCCTGGAGCTCCCGAGAAAAAGAGGGAAACAGAGGGATATCACGGAAGCTGATGTTCTGCACTTCTTGGTGTGCTGAGTTGGGGAGGGCTTTGCTTCCAGCACAGGAGGGTTATCAAGGGATTTGCTGCTGTTGCAAAACTTCTGCATGGATTGGGAGGGGGAGGGAAAGGTTTTCCAGCAGTCAGCAGAGCACGATTTAGCATCTGCAGAGGCGAAAATGACCCTTGCGGTTCCACTTCCTTCAGGAGACCTGGATTTTAGATTTCCCTGCTGGAGAGAGAGGCTGCTGGGGGTGGGGAGCATGATGTGGGAACACAAAAGGCCGGTGAGGGGACAGAGAAAAGTCATTATTCCAGAGGGAATTACAGCTGCAATTAACAGTGTCCACAGCGAATTCCAGTCTGAGGATGGGATGATGGGGGCACTCCTGCAGAAGGAGCCAAGAGTGATTCATTTGGTGCTTGGTTTAACCCTGATGAGATCTTGAATGGGAGGGTCTGGATGATCTTAAAACATGGAAAAGGGAACGTTTCGGGGTGACCTAATTGCAGCTTTCCAGTACCTGAAGGGATCAACAAAAGAGACAGAAAGGAATGGTTTACAAGGGCCTGGGATGACAGGAAGAGGGAGAATGGTTTCAAACTGACAGGAAGCAAGTTTAGATTGGATATCAGGAAAAAATTCCTCTGTGTGAGGGTGGCGAGGCATGGGAGCAGATTCCCCAGAGAAGCTGTGGCTGCCCCATACCTGGAAGTGTTCAAGGCCTGGTTGGACAGGGCTTGGAGCAACCTGGGATAGTGGAAGCTGTCCCTGCAGGGGGATGTGCCAGAGGGGTAGAACAAGATGATCCTTAAGGTCCCTTCCAACCCAAATCATTCCATGATTCCATGACTTCTTCAACAATTTAACTGAAGCCAAGAGGCTTTGGGGTTTGGAATTAGATGACCTTTAAATGTCACTTCCAACCCAAACTATTCCATGATTATGATTCTACAGAAACCTTGGACTTATCTCACGGAGGAAGGACCTCTTCAGGAATACAGACAGGGAGAAAAACAGAAAATGGGATGAGGAAAAAGATATTTAGAGTGACAAGAAAGGCCTTGGCAGAGAAACATCAGCATTTCAGGTGGACTCTGTTGAACATAGGCAAGTTAGGGATGGTGGAGAGAAAAAAGAGTGAAAGGAGGAACCTTCTGGTCTTATTTCCAGGGAATTGTAAAGAACAGGATGGGATCCCAGACCAGATTTGTGGGAACATTGATTGGATTTTGCAGGGAAAACCAGGCTCCAAATCTAATGTGGGGCTGACCTGAGGGAGAAAGCTGCTCCAAACCAGCTTCCAGACCCCTGGACATTCATCCAAGCCATACAAAAACCCTTTTGGTCCTTTCCCAGTGTTGGAGAGGGGAGATGTCCATCCTTGCTGACCTGCTTGGCAGCTCCATCTCGGCCAGGACCCCCTGGGGTGCAGGGAGCTGGTTCTCAAATGTCCCCAGCCCGTCCCCCAGCTGTTCCTCCCCTCCTGAGGGCACCTCACACGGGGACTGCTTGGCTCTCTCGCCCCGAGGGCAGCGCCAGGTCCCTGGCGTGCTGTTAGAAGACACCTTGGCTGGCACCCAGGACTGACACCTGATGCATCCCCACCTCCTGCTGGGACCTCAGCCCCCACCCACGGGCTTCCCCCAAGTTTACCAGCGGTCCTGCAGCGGGAGGTTCATCAGAGCTTGGAGTTATCCCACAGGAAGCACCCCACCCACGAGGCACTGGCATTATTCCCATCATTCCTGCACTATAGTTAAGTTGTGCATCCCCAGGGTGGAGAAGGATGAAGGTTTCAAGGTACAGTTTTACAGCAGGAAATGTGATGGTCTTAAAGACGTTTTCCAGCTGAAATGATTCCACGATCCGCGCTGGGGTGCCGAGCAGCCGGGCGCGGAGCTATTTGGCTCGGGAAGGGCTTACGTCATGGAGAGAAGATGCCATGTCTTACCCAGGGGCCTCCCTGCTGGAAGGAGCATCTCCAAATTCCTGGAGGTACAAATTAGCCGGCACAGACTGTGCTGGGAAACATAACAAGCCATGAGCTGCAGGGATCCGCTTACACCGCCGGGACCTGGCACAGGGAAGTGCGAGGCTCCGGCGGCGGATCCCTGCTCAGGCAGGGGGACAAAATCTACCCAGGCTCCAAACGAGCGCAGCCAGAAGGCCCAACACCGAGCTAAGGTTTCATCCTGGAGGGAGAGGTGGGGCTGGGACCAGTGGAATTCCACCTGATTGGACCATTCAGCACCAGAGGCAGGGCTGCAGGATCAGGACAATTGCAAATCCCTCAAATCCCTCATCCGGAGGGGACGGAAGGGACCTTCGGAGGGTCACTGCAACTCTGAGAGAGAGCAAATCAGACCTCACCACATCCCTTCATCTCCCTGCTTTCCATGTAATCATCATGGAATGGTTTGTGTTGGAAGGGACCTTCGAGATCATCCAGTTCCAAACCACTCCCGTGGGCAGGGACACGTTCCACTATCCCAGGTTGCTCCAAGCCCCATCCACCCTGACCCTGGATACTTCCAGGGATGTGGCAGTGGGGCTTTGAATGCTGCCTGTCCTTTTCCCAGGCCGTTGGATCTCCCATCTCACCATCCCTACACATGCATGGCTGCACCATCCTGTATCCCACATCAGGGATGCATGGACAGCCCTTGGATATCCCTCCTGCCAGAGCCTTCGCACTCCAGTGCTGTTGTGCCAGTCCTGGAGCTCCGCCAGGAGCCACTGTCTCACTTCCAGGGTCTGGGACAGCCCAAAATGTCCTTGGCAAACCGGTACCAGCACCAGTTTTCCTGGCCATTCCCTGTTCCACAGCCACTTCTCCTCTGGGAGCAAGTAAGGATCCTGAGCCAGCCTCTGGCTGCTGCTGGAAGTGTCTGGCTCTGACACTTTTTAGAGTCCAATTGTCTGTTTCTCATTATTGAACAATTCCCTTTATTTGCGCTTTTGTGCTTGTCCAGGAAATCTGGTCAATAGGGATCCAAGGCAAACACTGGCTTTGCATCCTCTCCTGCCATCCCTCTGTGCCTGACAACCCTGCTGGCGTTCCTGGAGCCGAAAGTTTGGGATCTGGAGGGGATCCCTGGCTGTTTATAGCATTGTGCCAGGGGGAATATTGCCTCCCCAGGATGGGAACTTCTTCTCCAATGGTGGTAACCACTCCCTGAGGGTTATGGGGGGCTGCTGATTCAGGGGGAAAGATGTGCCGGGATAGAGAATGCTCTGGAGATGGGCTGGGNGGATAGAGAATGCTCTGGAGATGGGCTGGGAGAGCTGTGGGTGCTCACCTGGAGAAGAAAAGGCTCATGGAGAACATAGAGCCTCTTCCAGTGCCTAAAAGGGGCTCCAGGAGAGCTGGAGAAGGACTTCAGACAAGAGCCTGGAGTGACATGACACAGGGAATGGCTTCCCACTGCCAGAGGGCAGGGATAGATGGGATATTGGAAGAAATTCATCTTTATGAGGGAAGTGAGGTCCTGGAATACAATTCCCAAAGAAGCTATGGCTGCCCCATCCCTGGAGGTGTCCAAGGCCATGTTGGATGGGACTTGGAACAACATAGTCCCCCTGCAAGAACAGGGACATCTTCAACCAGATCAGGTTGTTCGGAGTCGAACCCCCCACCCCACATTCCTGGAGACAGAATGTTCTGGCCTGGGCCCAATGGAAAAGAGCAGGTGATGGAATTCCACTGCCCAGGAACATTCTCTCCCGCTGTTGGAATCGTCTCCCTGGATGTAGCCAATGGCAGCCACTGAGGAGATAAAGCAGGCGAATCCCTGCCCTCATGTCACGTTGGGAAAGGTGCCTGATCCCTGCTGTAATTCCCATTCCAAACTGGTTCATCCCACTTTACTGAGCCCATCTCGAGCTGGACAGTGCGGAGATGGAATTTGGGACGTCCTTAGAGCTGCACTGCGAGGTTTTTTCATCCCAAAACTACACCGGCATTGAATGCCCTGGATTGTTCATCCTTCACCTTCTGGAGCCAGGGAGGATGAAGTTTCCACCTGCCTCCTTCCTCGGGAGAAGAGAAGGGAAGGATCATGCCCAGGTAAAGCCACAGGAAACCGGAAACACTCAGCACAAGACACGCTGGGACACCAGGAGCCCTGATGGCACCGCCAGCTTTTCCAGGACATTTCCACCTTGTGAGGCTGCAGGGAAATGATGGAAAACTTGCTAGGAGTGACCCCTAAAGGCTGCAAGGCTGAAGAAACCCAAAGAGAGGGATTTTCCCAGGAAAATGAGAGTGTGCTTAAGCAGAGGGAGGAGAGTGGAGACAGCTCCTGGATTTTTGTACGTGTCTGTGGCCCTACAGGGATTCGTGTATGCGTGGAATTCAAGGGGATGCAGGACGAGGATGACGTTTTCTGGGACAGGGCTGGCTCTGACGTGTTTTTAGAGGATGCTGCTTCTTCTCATGTGTCAGAGCCCTTTCCTTACCCTGAACAGGACATTTGGAGCCTTCACAGGTGGCAAACAGGGCAGAATTCCATCAGATGTGACCTTTAAGTCACCTCCAAGGCTGCTCCTGTGCAAAACTGATTCTCAGGGATCTGGGATCACCCCGTGTTGCCAACACAGCTGCAGAGTGAAGGAGCAGGATCCACTCTCGGAGAGGTTGCACCTCGATCCTAAACGGGAAAATCAAAATGCCCCAACCCAGGGATGTTTTTAAACCTCCTCACGGCTCAGGGTAACCTGAGAGGCAGCAAAATTAAAATCACTCATCAAGGACGCTGGCGGGGGGAGATTAATGAACATCAACCATGACATGTGCTCCCAAAACTGTGAAGTGAGGAACTCATCGCCTGGAGGCCCCAGCCGGGAGAGTCCCGGGAATAAACCAAGCCAAAGAGCCTGGCCAGCCCCAGAGTGCTTCCCATTCCTGCTCTGGGGGAAGTTTGCTCTTCATTTTCTCCTCTAATAGTTCCTCAAAACTTCCTGTTTCTTTCTGGGCAGGACTTTTTATCCAGAGTTGATTTTGGCTCTGTTCCACAAAGCCCCTGTTCCTCCCATCCCTCCCTGGTTCGTTTGGCTCACTGGTGCACAGAGAATTGTTTTGAGTCCCTGATGGAAAGAACAAGATCTGTTGCAAAATCTGAGTTTACCAGGACATGGAACCCCAAAACTCCCTGCAATATGCACTGGTGCAGGGCACTACAAGGATTTTGGGAGAAATGGGGAAAGTGGAGCAAAAAGGGAAGAGAAAATTCCATTTGGAGAGGTCCCTGCCCTGCAGAGGGAAAATCAGGTGCTCTGTGGGGCAGGGAGCCATAAGGATGGGCACATTTAAATCCCAGATGCAGATTCCACACTGCCCTCCACCCAAATTTATGAGGATTAATCTTCCTGATAAGAAAAATCCCATTTAAAAAGCTTGGCCTGAGCTCAGTTCTTCCTGAGAGCCTTCCAGGCTCTGTATCTGCCAGGGATCATGGCTGGGGGTGCCATGGCCGTGTCACAGGGTGCCAGGGCACCTTGGCACATCGGGAGAGCCCCTCACTGGGATGGTGGAGCAGCCAGGCAGGGAGGGAAGATCATGTGGATGTTCAGGCTTTCCCAGCGAGGCACAGAACCAGACCCAGAGCTATTCTGGGTGTCTCATTTTCTCTCCCGTGCTCCGTTGATCAGTTTTCCTTTGGCTCTCTCCCAAAAAACACAGCCCTCCTCTTGACAGGCTGGAGTTGTTCTTCCCCTCCCAAGGTCATCCAGTCTCCAAACCATCCTTTCCATGGGTCCCAGGAAGCTCTGAGCACCCACCGCTCACGTCAGCATTCCCTGGAGCCAGAGGTGCCTCCATCCCTGAGCGCTGGAAAGGAAAAAGTGGCCACCAAAATAAAAAGGAATCTTGGAAAGATCAAAGGTTCTGCTCTGCAGGAGGAGGTGAGGAACACCCAAACCTTCATTCCTGAAGGATATTCGTGAAATATCCTTCATTCTCCTCATGTTTTTCCACCCCTTCCCAGAGGAATTAGAGAATGCCACCAAAATTCATGGTTAGATTGGATTTGCGTGTGGCAGTTCCATGAACAAGGTGAGCGCCAACAAATCCCTCGGGATGCTGCTTTGCAGGGATGTCTTCTTCTTTTTGGAGCCATCACGCTTGTCCTTCCACCTGCTTGTCAAACATCCTTTCTTCCCAACATCCCATCTAACCCTGCTCTCTGTCAGTGGGAAGTCATTCCCCCTTGTCCTCCAAATCCTTGTAAATAGTCCCTCTCCATCTTTTTTGTCTACTCCTTCAGGTCCTGGAAGGCCACAATTAGGTCATCCCAAAGCTTCTCTTTTTCAGGTTGAATATTCCCAGTCCTCACAGCCTTTCCAGAGGTTCTCCATCCCTCTGATCATCTTGGTGCCTCCTCTGGACTCCATCTCACACCTCCACGTCCTTCCCGTGCTGGGACACCAGAGCTGGATGCAACATTCCAGGTGGGATCTCACCAAAGCAGAGTAGAAGGGCAGAATCCCTATCCACCTTCTCAAATTCCCAGAGATCAGGTCACTATGATCTTCCTGCCTGGGCAGGCAGTGGGCAAAGGCAAAGACAAAATTCCTGCTTTGGATGGGATGATATCCCAGGTTTTTGCCTTCTTCCAACCATCTAGACAAAAATCTTTGCCCCTCAAGGACCAGTGGGAAGGCTTGGAGTATCCTGGAGGACAGTCAGCTCCTTTAGAGACTCCAACAAAACTGTCTGGTCTGGGAGACAAATCCAGACCCATGCAAGGCCAGGTTGGATGGAGCTTGGAGCAACCTGGGACAGCAGGTCTCCCTGCCCATGGCAGGAGGTTGGAACTGGATGATCTTTAAGGTCCTTTCCAACCCAACCTATTCCAGGATTTTAGGTGCTCCAGAACTTGGAACACCCAGCTAACCAGCCAGGAATCCACAATCCACTGGGAATGGGCAGAAATTGTGGTTTCTTCTCCAAAACAGGGGTGGGAGCTTCCAGCTCCAGCTAAATGGGATCAGGAGGATGCATCCAGGCAGGCTGGGTAGATAATCACCTCTTCCCAAAACATCCATGAGAAAGGACCTGGCCAAAAACATCCAGAGGGAGCCCAGCAGCCCCATCCCACCATCCCACCATCCCAACCCCCCATCCTTGCATTTATTTCACCCTCCATGGCAGCCGTGGTGCCTTTTTTTTTGTGTGGCCAAGAAATCCTACTTAGAGTTGATGGACAATTTGTGTAGGAGCCGGAGCCTGGCAGGAGGGAGGCCCAGGCAATTTGAGGATTAAACTCGGATTTATTGTTGGGAAGCAGTGCCAGAGTTGGTGTTTCCATGGAGGATTTACCTGCTGCAGCATCTCTGCCGTGTGTCCGGGATGAGCCTGGCTGTGCGAAGTCTCTTCCAGGTGGGATTATCCCATTTTTGCTGGTCTTGCAGCAGGACCTGGCTGCAAGGTTCTGGCCACTGGATTCCTCTCTGGTGGGGAATATTGGTGTCCAGGAGCTTTAGGCTTTGGAGAAACTGAGGGTTAGGAAATCATCCCGTGGAGGAGCAGGGAGAGATGTTGGGGAGTGCAAGCAAAAGGGTAAGGATAAAAAGGAATAAGGAAAACCATCCCTTTGAGGCACAAGCTTCAGATCAGACCTTGTTGCTAAACTGAGCCCTGAGCTTGACCAACAGTTTAAACCTAAAGGTTTAACAGCGTTTAAATTTAATTGACAGCTTAAGTTAAAGAATTTAATGAGAGATTCCTATAAAATTTACAGCAGTGACGCACAAATCCAAAGTACTGAAGGATCTGAGAGGAGCATTCAGAGCACCCTCAGCCCCAGGATGACAGGAAGGGAGAGTGGGGGGAGATGTTGCACAGGTGATACTCATTAAAAAAGTGTGGTTTTGTCACCATAAATGTGAAGTCACGATTTTTAGGGGGTGGGATCACACTTGGAAAAATGCAAATTGTCCCCGGAGCAGCACTGCACGAGCGGTGCTGGGCTAAGGATGCAGAAACATCAGAGAGTGGAAATGTCTTTTATTAAAACATTACCAAAAAATACCCAAAAATCAGTGTTCAGGTGCAACAACCCTTCCCTCATTCCCACCTGGATGAAAAACCCTTCCAGTGCAGGATTAATTGAACAGAACCAAAACTCCAGATCTTCCCCAGGAAAGTGTTGCAGCTGGATGAACGTGGTCCAGGGCTCTTCTTCACTTCCAGTCACATGGAGCTGGGAAGTTGCTCCATTACTTTCTCCTCTGGCGTTGAGCTGGTCTGGGTGACGTTCCAAGGTCTGGCATGGAAGCAGAGGAATGTTTTCAGGGAAACAACCTATTGGACATGATTGTCAGAGGTGAGAGTGTTTGGGAGAGCCCAGGTTGACATCCACGTGACATTGAAACAGGGCTTGGTTCCATCACCTCAGGAATTACCTGCTTTTGCCTGGTTAAAATCCCACTCATCCTATTTTTTCAGAGGCTGGAATTGGCTTGACACCAGGAGATGCAGAATATCCAAACAACAGCTTTTCACGTCCAACAACTTTCCAACAGCCAGTTTTCCAACAGGACATCAAAAGGGGAGGATGGAGAGCTTGCCAACAACCATCCCAACATGGCATCATGGGAGGAATTTGGGAAAGGGTTAAGGGATAACATCAGCAAAGGGACAGATAAGGATGGACCAGAGACACCCCACAGCCAGATGATGGATAACCAGTTGGCAGCTGGACGCAATCCTGGAATACTGCACCGCAAAAGGAACGTGTCAGGGAGATGAACAAACAAATGAAGCTGCCTGGTGGAGGTGGACGGATGAGTGATGGATCCACGGCATTGGATGGATTCCACAGACAGGAGCAGGGATGTGTTTAATCCCCTTCCTGCCCTCTGAGTCACTTCCCTTCAATCCCCCTGGATCCCCTTTAAAATCGTTTCCAGGACCCGCTCCATAAACATTCCAGGGGGGGTTCAGGAGGTGAGGAGTTTGTTACCAACAAGAAAATGCTCCTTAAACAAACCAGGCTCAGTTTAGGGGGGCTTCAAACGCTCGCACACACAAAACCTCCAAAACCAAACTGAAACCTGGGGAAAAAAATCAAAAATAAAAAGAACAATTAAAAAAAAAAAAAAAACAGGAAACAAAAAAAGCCCCATATTTTCGAGTCAGCTGAGAAGTGACAAAGTAATTTGCTCCTGGCAGTCTATCCCGGCAGCCTAATTCCCAGTGACACCATTCAGCTGCTGACTACACGAACTGTCAGACTCAATTAGCCGGGAGCCAGCGGCGCAAAGTGTTTACGGGTGCGAAAATTCCCTCCGCACGCTGTGCGGAAGTGGGAGAAAAATCACTTTGAGGGAAAGGGGGGAAATTCAAGTGGCTGCTTCCACAGGAATGGCCACCTCTGGAGTGCTCCGACACGGCTGTAAGGACGGGAGGATGGCGAGAGGTGAAGAGGGAAGAATTCAGGGAGCTTGGGGATGTCATCGATGCCTGGAACTCCCCAGAGCTCCCCAGAACTCCCCGGAGCTCTGGATATCCCCTTCCCTGCAAAAGTGGTTTGGAAAACCAAGGAATGGGCACACACAGCTCCATGGATGGCATGAATTTACCTCAGGATTATTAGGAGAAGGATAATCCACCTTTCCTGCCGTCACGGCCATGGAGATGCATAGACACCATTCCCAGGACACTGTCAGTGTCTCGTGAGGGGAGCATGGAGAAGAAATCTGGGCAGGGGGATGAGAGAAGTGCAATTCCCCAAAATCAGAATCCCTTCAGGAGCAGTGAGAAACAGGAAAAGTGATCCCAGAGTATGTCTGGATGAGGAAAGCATTGTTGTGACTGTATGGAAATGGTTCCTCAGCCCAAAAAGCAGAGGAGCATCAAGAAGCCTCCAACATCAGAAGGACGTGGAGTTGCTGGAGCAAGTCCAGAGGAGGCCATGGAGATGCTCCAAGGGCTGGAGCCCCTCTGCTCTGGAGACAGGCTGGGAGAGCTCAGGAAGTCCAGCGAGAAGAGAAGGCTTCAGGAAGCCCCTTCCAGTGCCTAAAGGGGCTCCAGGAGAGCTGGACAAGGACTATGGACAAGGGGAGGAGGGACAGGAGAAGGGGGAATGGCTTCCCACTGCCAGAGGGCAGGGATAGATGGGATATTGGGAAGGAATTCTTGGCTGTCGGGTGGTGAGGCCCTGGCACAAGTTTCCCAGAGAAGCTGTGGCTGCTCCATCCCAAGGCCAGGTTGGGGCTTGGAACAACCTGGGATAGTGGAAGGTGTCCCCCATGACAAGGGGGTGGAATGAGATGGTCTTCAAGGTCCTTTCCAACCCAAACCATCCCACGATCTAAAGGTGCCCCCTTTTGCTACGTTGTCCAGTAACAAGGATACCGAAATCAATTCCATGTGGAGATGAATCTCAAAGTCTGAGACTCTCAGACTTTCCTGAATACTTTAAACCCTGGAAATTTTTACCATCATTTCTCCTGGCTGGGGAGGGTGGGATAAGCACTTCCAGAGGGGCTTTTGCAGTGGGATTCATCCATGTAGAAATCAGAACATAGGAGCAGGGAGATCCTGGCCAGACGTTTCGCGTATCCCAGAATGTCCATGGAACTGTGCTCTGGGATGAGGCTGGACGAGAACCAGGGAGACAGGGAGACAACTTTTTATCCTTCTAGCAAGAGCAGGTGGTTGAGGGAAAAGGATTTTGGTCTGGATCCAACCCATATCCCTGACCTTTAAACTTGTCCCTTTCCAGGGATGCCTGGCCCTTCTCCACGGAGGGGAATTCTCCTTCCATGCAGGACAGGGTGATTTCAAAGGGCAACTCCATGCTGGTGTTTAGTGACATTGCCACCAGCTCCCAGTGGGATGTACCAGCCCTTAAGGGATCAGGAAAAGCTTCCCTTGCTCCATGTAGAGAAAGAGAAACTGAGGCAGGAGAGAAATTTCCATTTCCCACAGGGACATTTTCCTGTGAGGTGAAACTTCAGGCAGCAAAATCCCACCTTGGAAGAGGTTGTGTCCCAAGAGAGCAGGAGGAGGGGGATGCCATTCCCAGGCTGGCTCTTGGGGAGAGATCTTGGAATTGCAGAGGACACAAAACACCAGGTCCCGCTCTGTGGATGTGACCTCAATCTTCTGGCTCCAAATCCCGAAATGCAACTTAATAGGAGCTATTTCTGCCCCTAAGCAGCAGTAACTTAAAACTGGATCCTGGGCTGGCCTAGGCCCTGCTCCTTGCCAGGTTTTCCCAGCCTTCCACAGATCCTGCTCAATGAGTGCTCCCAGGAAAAGGGTTTAAGTCCCAGCTTTGATGGTCATATAATCATGGAATGTTTTGGGTTGGAAAGGACCTTCAAGATCATCGAGTTCCAACCCCCTGCCATGGGCAGGGACACCTTCCACTATCCCAGGTTGCTCCAAGCCCTGTCTAACCTGGCCTTGGACACTTCCAAGGATGGGGCAGCCACAGCTTCTCTGGGAATTCCATTCCAGCCCCTCACCACCCTCCCAGGGAAGAATTCCATCCCAATATTCTATCTAAACCTGCCCCCTGGCATTGGGAAGCCATTCCCCCTTGTGTCACTCCATGTCCATATCCAAAGTCCCTCTCCAGCTCTCCTGGAGCCCCTTTAGGCACCGGAAGGGGCTCTGAGGTCTCCCTGGATCCTTCCCTTCTCCAGGCTGGACATTCTGAGCTCTCCCAGCCTGGCTCCAGAGCAGAGGGGCTCCAGCCCTTGGAGCATCTCCATGGCCTCCTCTGGACTTGCTCCAGCAGNTTCCAGCAGCTCCACGTCCTTCTGCTGTTGGATCCCAGAGCTGGAGGCAGCTCTGCAGGTGGGATCTCACCTGAGTGGGGCAGAGGGGCAGAATCCTTGCTTGTCACTGGACACCAGTTTCAGCTGGACATTAATCCAAGACAGACATCCTGGAGCAGGACTCCTGCCTCTCCCACGAGTATTGCAGCTTGGTAGGAAACTCCCCATCCCTGGAATTGTCCAAGGACAGGTTGGACAGGGCTTGGGACAGCCTGGGATAGTGGAAGGTGTCCCTGCCCATGGCAATGGGGTTGGAACAAGATGATCTTGAATGTCCCTTCCAACCCAAACCATTCCACGATCCCATTAAACAGAGCCCTGCAAGGAGGGAACTGGGACTCCACTGACCTGGGGAGACCCCTGGAACATCCTTCTGTGGGCTCCAGCCCATTCCAACAGCCTGACTCCATTACCAAATACCCTTGGAATTAAAGGATGCAGTTGACCGTGGAAGACAAGTGAAAATCATGCCTGAAAAGCACCAGCCATGTTGGAAGCAGCTCCTAAATCACTTTCAGGGTTAATTTCCTCATGGAAGGGGTTGTCAACCATTGGAATGGGCTTCCTGGGAAGGTGGTGGAGTTCCCATCCCTGAAGGGATTTAAAATCCATGTGGATGTGGCTCTTGGGGACGTGGTCAGTGGTGGCCTTGGCAGTGCTGGGGGAATGGTTGGAATCAATCTTTTCCAACCTAAATAATTCCATGATTCCCCGACTTCTGACCAGATGGACCTGAATGCCAGATCCATAAATCCTGGTGGCGGCTCAGGAATAAAAGGCTCTTCACTGCTGTGTTTTTTGAGATGAAAAATGGAGAAAAGAACAACAGAAAAGTCTCTGTGTCACTCAAAATTCTTTTATTCTGCATCAAAGCAAAGCAGGGGATTTTTGGAGATTTCACTGTCAACACAAAAACTTATGGGGAGCATTTTTCTTCCTTTCATAATTATTTTCCTCCCTTTCCCCCTCCTTTGCTGATGGAGAGAAGAAGGAAGGTTGTTTTTCCTATTTCTGAGGGACAAAGAATTAAAAAAAGAAAACAAAGGACAGGTACAGAGACAATCCCTGGCAGTGTTCAAAACACAAAGTTGCTTTTTTGTTTGGGATTTTGCACAGAAATTCTTCCCTTTCGCCAGCAGAACCCAAATCCAGGAGCATCCCTGGCTGTTGTTGGGATTGACTCCAAAAGCAGGTGCTGCCTGATGTGCTCTGGACTGCACTGACACTTTTATTTTTTATGGAATCATGGAATGGTTTGTGTGGGAAGAGACCTTCAAGATCAGCCAGTTCCAACCCCCTGCCTTGGGCAGGAACCCCCCCCACTATTCCAGGTTTTTCCAAGTTTCATCCAACCTGGCCTTGGACACTTCCAAGGATGGGGCAGCCACAGCTTCTCTGGGAATTCCATTCCAGCCCCTCACTACCCTCTCAGGGAAGAATTCCTTCCCAATATCCCGTCTAACCCTGCCCTGTGGCAGTGTGAAGCCATTCCTCCTTGTCCTGTCACTCCAGGCCCTTGCAAAAAAATTCCCTCCATCTTTTTCGTCATCTCCTTTAGGTCCTGGAAGGCCACAATTAGGTCACCCCAAAGCTTCTCTTTTTCAGGCTGAACAATCCCAATTCTCTCAGCCTTTCCTTGGAGAGCTGCTCCATCCCTCTGATCATCTTGGTGCCTCCTCTGGACTCGCTCCAACAGCTCCATGTCCTTCCTGTGCTGGGGAATCCAAAACTGGATGCAGCATTCCAGGTGGGATCTCACCTGAGCAGGGCAGAGGGGTAGAATCCCCTCCCTATTTTTGCACAATAATGTGTTGGGAATTCCCCTCTGAGGAACAATTCCAAGGACTTAGCAGAGGCTCCCCTGGAGGTCCCACAGAGAGAGAAGAGCTGTGGCAGGATGAGCACAAAAAGACAAAATTTTTTAATTACAGGCAATAAACTCCCCCCTCCTCACTGGGGGAGCCGTGATGAACGAATTCCACCCTTTTATTTTGTTCAAAGGTGTATCCTTATCCTGAGGAATTCAAAGCCAGAACTCGGATCCGTGTGAAACTGCACCTGAGTCATCCTGGAGCTGTGGGAATCCGGCTCTGTGCTGACATCTGGGTTTGATAAAACTCCTCTCAGAGCAGACCAAGTCTCCAAGATCCAAATGCAAAGCTTGACCAGTGGACACTGGAAATGCAAGTCATTAATAAAGGGGGTAATTAATGATGGCAAGAAGGAGGCAGAGTTTTCATTTCTGTCCCTTCAGCTTTTGAGGATGTTGCTGTTCATGGGATGGTTCCGTGGAGCCAGGTATGGGTTCAAGAGAAAGCTCATGGTGAGGGAAAGTGACAAAAAGGAATGAGTTCATGGAATCATGGAATATTCTGAGCTGGAAGCAATGCACAAGGATCATCCAGACCAATTCCTGGCCCTCCAGGACATCCCAAAAATCCCGCCCTGTGCTTGAGAGCATTGTCCAAACACTCCTTGAGCTCTGTCAAGCTTAGGATTGTGATCACTTCCCTGAGGAGCTATTCCAGCGTCCAACCACCCTCTGGGAAAAGAACCTTTTCCTAATACTGAGCCTAAACTTCCCCTGACCCAGCTTACACTGAGAGCAGCTTAGTGAGGTGTCCACCACCTCCTGAGCTTTTCCCCTACAACTCTGTGGGGTTTCACTTAAACCCAAGTCAGCATCATTCACACGAAATTTTGGGTGGCTTGAGGTGTCCTCAAAACCTGGGGTGAAGATGTTGGTACCAACACATCTCACTCACATAAAGTGCGTGAGAGTTTGCCACCTAAAACCAAGGAAGATTCACCTTGAACAACTCTGTGTCCGAACTCCAGGCTCTGTGTCCAAGCCTCTCCGTGCAGGGACACTCCAGCACATCCAGATGTTCATCCAAAGACACCTTTTGGCCCTGGAATGGTGGAGTGTGACACATAAAAGAGAAAATCACCAACTCTTTGCAGCTGGAATGAGGATGTCACCTGATCATTCATTCCATAAACCACTATTCATTCCATAAACCCATTTCACAAGCCTGGAATGCCAGAACAAAGAGGAATGACTTCCCACTGACAGAGGGCAGAGTTAGATGGGGCACTGGGAAGGAATTCTTCCCTGGGAGGGTGGTGAGGGGCTGGAATGGAATTCCCAGAGAAGCTGTGGCTGCCCCATCCTTGGAAGTGTCCGAGGCCACATTGGACGGGGTTTGGAACAACCTGGGCTAGTGGGAGGTGTCCCTGCCCATGGCAGGGGGTTGGAACTCGATGATCTTTAAGGTCTCTTCCAACCCAAACCATTCCATGACTCTGTGGATGGATGCATGGATGCATGGATGCATGGATGGATGCATGGACAGAAGGATAAAGGGACAGCCAGATGGAAAGATGAGAGGATTTTATACAAAGTCTCAATGCAAGAAAAGTTCCCCTTTAGATGCCACCAGACAAACCCCATTAAAAAGGGTCATGTCCCACGTCCTCGGTGCACGTGAAGTGACAACCAGGTCCCCGGGGGAGGGTTCCAACTGCTCCCACAATTTATCCAGGAGCTCCCATTCCCACCCACCAGCCCTAGGGATCTCTGCCACTGTCCCTAATCCCTGAGGTCAGGCTATGACCGGGATGCCACACACCTGAGTGGGGAGGGTCGACATCACCTCTCCGAGGATATCTGTGGAGCAGGAGACCTTGGGGAGTCACTCCAGCTTCTCTTGGAGTCATTTGGGAGAAGCAGGAATTTTCGGGTGTGATTAATCTGCCTTCCTGCAGACATCAAAGTTCACAGGAGATGAATTGACCCTCCAGCAGGGACTGTTTTTCTCTTTGGAAGCAGAGACAGCCACGATGAGCACAGAAATCAGCTTTTAGAGGGATGATTCCCTCCTGGAATCTCCTTTTTTAAAAGAAGAATCAGTCACTGAAAACACCCATCACTTTCAAAATCCCCCAGGAGAAGAAGCCATTAAATTTCATTGTCACCCCTATTTGCACACAACTTTCCTCCAGCCTCTGGAAAACTCAGCTCCAGAGGAGATCCTTCCCAGGAGAAGGGGTTTGTCACTCCCCCCTCTCCCACCAGGTGTTCATGTGGGGAAGAAAAGTGCCCCAGCCCCATGGCAGAGGGATTGCATCCCAGATTTTTGCTGGCACGTGACATTTATTGAAGCTCCTACATCCCCTCCTGGATCTGGATCAAAATCCAGCAGCACCTGAACTCCCCTCTCCTGCATCCCAAGCTGACAGCATCACCACAATCCCACCTCTCTCCTCCCTGGAGTGATGCTCGCCCCAACAGGAGACAGGAGATAATCCTCCCCAAATTATTCACGAAGGCAGGAGCTGGGAAAAGCAGGCGGGAGGAAGCGAGGGAAGGAAAGAAGGGAAAAACACAGACGACAAGCTTGTCACTTGACTTCTTAAGCAAAAGCCACCAAACCGTGCAGTCAGGCACCGAGTCGGGTTTCTCCCAATTAAATTTAACAAGTGACGCCCCTGAATCTTTCATGAGCGTTCAGAAATTTTAGCCCATCTGTCTTCACGCTCACACACGACTCTCGCTCCTGCTCCCGCTCCCGCTTTTAAACGCCCCCAGCCTCCAGCGATCAAGCCCTGCCTGTTTGTCCCCGCACCGACGGCACCCGGGGGACTTCAAACCCGGCTCGGGAGGTGGAGGTGGCCGCGTAGCCGGGCTGGAGGTGGCCAAAAAGGAGCCACCGGCCCGGCACGACTCGCCCGATGCTGCCGCGCCGTCCTCGGGGGAGGCATCGCTGCATCCCCCGCGAGCGCGATTGTCACTTTAATTATCTGTCGCCCCGCGTCGCGCCGGCAGGGTCCCCATCCTGAGTCAGGCTTCAGAGTGGCTCCCGGGTCTCGGCGTGTTTTGTGTGCAGCGGCGGCTGCTTTCAATTAAAGCTCCGAGGTACCTGAAAGAGGCTCGTGGCTGCCGGCGGGGGCGAGCGCCGAGACGGGGAGAGGAGAGGAGGGGAGGGAGGCAGGGAGGAGGATGCTCCCGGGTTAAACCGGGGGGGTGTAAGACTGGAAATGCTGGCTTGGGATGGTGGAAGCCGGGGGGACGTCACCCCACGGGATAGGGAGAAACCTCAGCGTGCTTGATCCCAGGATGTTTTTTAGGGGTGGAAGATCACTGTTGTCCCTCCCACGGGCTGCCCCATCCTGCTGCTTCAGCAGCAGCGTGATGCCACCAGCACAAGGCTGGCAGATGTGGCCCCAGAGCTCCTTGATCCTGAGATCAAGGGACTGGGAGCCGGGGGGAGTCCTCTGGGATTGCAACCGAGGCGTCCTGGCCTCACCTCACCCCCACTGCAAAGTGATCCCAGAATCACAGAGTGGATTGGGTTGGAAGGGATCTTAAAGATAATCCGGTTACAACTTCCCTGCCGTGGGGTATGGGAAGGGGTGAATGCAATCCAGCAGGTGATGGAGCAGGATCCAAACCAGGCAGGTGGAAGTGGCTCCAGGGATTTGGAGCTGCATCTTCCTGTTGCCCCGTGTTGGATTCATAAATAGCCTCTGGAGCCCTCAGAGCTGCTATTCCAATGTTTTCATGAGTGCTTTGGTCAGTTATCGCTGTCCTTGTCACACGTGGAGTGACAGAACCTGGCCATCCCCTGGAGTGCTCCGTGCAGCTCTGCAGGCAGGGCAGGGCAGGTCCTTGTCACCAGCAGGCAGCTTCCTAAACATTTTACAATTTAAATTGGATTCACAGCACACGTTCACAGCCTAAATCCACCTTGGTTATTTCTGGATTGTGTTTTTATTCCCAGACTCCAAAATTGGAGCTTTCACTCCCGGTTTTGTTCAGCACAGGAGCTGCTGGACCAGGGGATGTTTTCTACGCCCAACCAAAGCAATGCTTGTGGGAATGTGGGTCATTTCCCAGGTGGAAGGAGATGTGATGGGAGCAGCTTTTCCATCAGAGGAGAGATCTCTGCCAGCTCTGATAAGCTCTGGGTTTGATTAGCAAAAATTTCCCTCCCAGACTGGGGTGGCTACTGGATTATTTCCAACAATGGTGAGCCCACATCCAGAGGTGTTGCACCAACATCCCTTTCCCTGTTCCTCCAGCTCTGCACAACTTTCCAAACCCTCTGGAAAACCCACTTCAGACCCATCATGTCTCACCTGAGGCCTCACAGCTCCTTTCCTTCCTCTCTTTCAGAGAACTCATCTCTCCTGCTTGGCCAGAGGAGCCACAAACCTTCTCATCCCAATTTTCCCCCAGCTCTGGGGTTGAACCATCCCCACCCTGATCCAGTCCCCGTTCCCAGCCCTCCACTTTGACACATCCTGATCCCTTTAGTGGCACGAGCTGCCTATTGGGAAGCAAATACATAAACACCTCTGCTGTCCCACAGGGAATGAGACCATCCTGGCTTCCAGCTCCTGCACAGCTTGGGAAAGGTGGCGCCGGCCTCAGGAGGATGCAGCCTCACAGGCGTCGAGACATGAAATCTCCTGATGTGTTCCAGGGGAATTCCTAAGCTAGGACAATCCTCCTTGGACACCCTTTCCCTTTGTTTGCACCCTGCCCAATCACTCAACTGCTGTTCCTGCCTCTTGTCCTGCCCTGGGGGCTGCCAGGACCCAAAGGCTCAGAAAAATCCCTTCCAGCTAAGCACCGACCTGCCGGGACCTGGGTAGACAGACAGCTGGGAAAGCAGATGGAAAAAAGGTCTCCTGTACCTGGAGGGCAGAAATCCCCCTGGGAAAAGGGGGATGATCAGGCTGCACTAACGAGAAGCAAAAGGTAGAGATTTCACAGAGTTTCCTCCACTGGCAGAGAGCTGTTCCCAGAGGATCTCCCTGAAAACCCCAAAACAGCAGCATTTCCATGCCAGCCACCTCGGGGGGACAATCCCGCCGGCCCTCCCGGGGATGGAGCAGATGATTTAATGGCTCTTTCAGCATTTCCCAGCTCTCAGTTTCTCCTCCTCAAAGCTGAGCTCGCGTTCAGAGACCAGGCTCTGGCTCCAAGTCCCATCCCAAGCCAGCAGCACTCGGGGCTCCTTTCTCCAGAGTGATGGAGAAGGCAAAATCCATCCTTTGAGTAAGGAGAGGGATTAAGAAATTTCCCCAAGCTCAGCTTGTTCTGTGATGCCCCATGGAGTTTCTTTGTGCTGCTTCTTGCCACCAGCAGTTGCTGCGCTGAATATTCCCAAAGATTTTGAGGACACAGCTGTTTCTGAGGATACAGCCTGATTCCATCCTCATTCCTGGAGTCCCTTGTGGGAATAAGCAAGGTCCTGGAGCCCTTTTTGCTCTGCTGGGATGAGAAACCAGCTCTGGCTGCACTGGGTCTTTTGGTTTTGCCCCATAGTTTTGAATTCCTGACCTTCTCATTCCCAGTCCTCATTCCCTCTCAGTCCAGGATAAGAACATGGGCACTTCAAATCCAGACAACTCTTCAATCCAAGAGTTATCTTGCTATCCCTTGATGGAAAGAAATTCATGTTCCCCAACCCACATCCTCTCCAGCCCCCTGGAAGAGCTTGTGGGAAGTCTCATCAGGGAGCAGATCCCTTAAAATTTCCAAGAGGGAAAAAAATGGGAGATTTTTCAGTCAGAAAACCTTTCAGAGCAGCATGGCCTCCTCTGAGAAGAATTGGAAGCCTTGGACAACAGCCACCAAGGAGTAAAAAACCCCTTCCCGTGTTCCTGGTGGTTACTCTCACTGGCACCCCTTGGATCCACAGCCAACAGTTTCCTACACATTGTAGGAGTCTTTATCCAACAGGAATTCACATTCCCTTAAAAACCAGTCCTTCAGGTCATCTCCAGTGACCTCATGGAAGCAGTGGACCACAAAGATGCTCCAAGGGCTCAGGTATGGTGGGTCAGTCATGACTTCAGAGTTGCCCTGATGGTCCAGAGAGAGCTCCAAAGGGTTGATGTTTCTCCCAGTGTTGGGTGGGATCTGTTTGGAGTGAGATTTCCCTGTGGTGGATCCTGTGGATAGAGATGCCATGGGAATTCTGTGTCCTCCTGAAGGAGGTTTTCAGGGCCATCAGAGCTTGGGAATGTCTCCTAGAGGATGTCACCGCAGCAGCCTCACCCTTGAAGCCTGTGCTGGAGAAGATTTGGACTTTGGGAGTTTAAACAGAAGGGAAACACCGTAATTCCATGAGGGAGAGGAAGAGGGAGAGAAAATGTTGGTGGGGAAGGAAGAAGAGAAGCATGATGAGGGAAATGAAGGAGTGAAATCTTTGAAATCCATTTTTCCCAGACCCATTTTGGGATCAGTGCCCAGGGCTGAGGCCACTGCTGTGGCTGCATCTCCATCTTGATTATTTCATAAGGCAAAAGCACCTGGAATGCTCGGGAACAGTGGCTAAAGGGGCTCTGAAGCATTAACACTGATGAGAGCTTGCTCTTAATTAATTCTTTATTATTTTCTTTCAGGCCAGCAGTGGGTTTATAGCGCCAGCCAAGAGGGAGCTGAGGTCATTCCAGTGCCAAGGAGAATGATGTGCTGGACAAATCCCTGGAGCCCTGGTAATGTTCACGTGGAGGAAACATCTCCAGCAGTTGGGGAATTGTTTCCTTCCTCCTCAACCCTCCACCTCTCTGCTGAGGTTGCCAAGAGGGGCTGTTCTTCCCAATATCCCATCCAACCTTGCCCTCTGCCAGTGGGAAGCCATTCCCTCTTTTCCTGCCACTCCGAGCCTCGTCTCCAGATCTCTTGGAGCCCCTTTAGGCACTGGAAGGGGCTCTGAGGTCTCCCTGAAGCCTTCTCTTCTCCAGGCTGGATATTCCCAGCTCTCCCAGCCTGGCTCCAGAGCAGAGGGGCTCCAGCCCTCGGGGCATCTCTGTGGTCTCCTCAAAAATTCCTTTTTGTGGAAGTTTTAGGTGCCCTTAGGAGCCACATGGCTCCTTTTTGGGGGTGGAGATGGTTTTAACCCCCGTGCTGCCTCTCTCTGGCACATGGGAGCAGAACCAGAGGCTGATCCCATATCCCGCGTGGCTTTTCCTTGTTCCCGCTCCGCCGGCAAAGATCACCCGAACGGGATCCAAACAAAACCAGGGAAAAAAGAGCAGGAGGGGGAGCTGCTAAATGCTCACCGTGATGTAAAATCGGCCGTGGCTGCGTGGGCATAACTCATCCCACGGAAAAGATGCTCATCAGGAAAGCAGAGCTGCCCCTGGACACCGCCCGTGTTCCGGGGGGAGGATTCACATCAAGTCCTTTCTAGAGAAAACTGCCAACCTTGACAGGCGACAGCGTTGACCTCCCTTGACAATTGCCCCAATTTGCTCAGCTCTTTGCTTTATGGATCCTGGCCAGGTTTGCTTTTCCTTTTTTTTCTTTTTTTCAGTTGCTTAAATATTTTCATGGCTACTTTTATTTTCATTCTTTTTTTTTTCCAAGCATATTTAGGTCCATTGGAGTGACAACCCTGGTGACTTTTTAGCCACACACCACTTGTGTCACCACGAGGTGCAGAGGAGCCTTCAGTATAAAAAGTGGCCGCTTTTAAAACCAGCAGAAAATCTTCCAGTCCTCCCACCTCTGTTTTCCTCACAATCCGGGCTAGGGAAGCCTAAAAATTGGATATTTCAGCTGTGGTGGCTAAAGAGGCCTTGAGGGTTTATCTCATATCGTTTTATTTGCTTATCACATCAGGAGATCTGCCTTGTTCTTCACTTCCATGGAATTTTTTTTTTTAATTTCCTAGAAACTCTGGTGAGGAAAAAAATAAATAAAAATAATAAAAAATAATAGATATAAAATAATATAAAACGTGTTTAAACTGCAACTTTCTTGATGCAGCACTTAGGGGCTGATCCACTTTTCTGCATCCTCCAATGAATTTTTTGGGAGCAGATCAAAAAGGTTGAGATTGAGTGCTCCCGATAGCCTCGGGTGCCAAACAAGTCAGGAGAGAAACACACACCTCCCAAATACTGGAAGAACAGCCAGGCTGTCTTTAAATGTGATAGATTTTTTCCTACTTCTCCATATCCTCATGGATTTATTCCTCCTCGTTTTGGGGAGTGGTGACAAAACTGTAGGGAAACAGCTTTTCTCCAGGACAAGAGGAGCTTGGAAGGGACATGTGGCCAAAAGTTCCCTGTTGTCCATCCATCATGGAATCACGGAATCATTTAGGTTGGAAAAGCCCTCTAAGATCAAGTCCAGCTCTTCCCCAGCTCTGCCAAGGCCACCAGTGACCATGTCCCCAAGTGCCACATCCTCCACATGGATGTTAAATCCCTCCAGGGA
>VZTH01003688.1:0-26248 GCA_013397815.1 Aleadryas rufinucha
CTCCCAGCTCCCTGCAGCTCTCCTTCCACGCAGAGCTGCAGCTCCAGCCCGTGGATGCGATTTCCAGGCAGGACAGACCACAATTCCCTGTCCCCCACCCATTCCCAGTCCATCTCCACAGGGAACACTGGAGCATCCCCCTGCCAGTGCTCAGGCTGGGCTTTGCTGAGCTGGACCTCGGCCGTGCGCTTGTCCTGCCAGGGATTGCTCCCCACGGGATCACAGAATCCTGGAGCGGGTTGGGTTGGGAGGGACATTAAAGAGCATTTAATTCCCACCCATCCATGTGCAGGGACACTTTCCATCATCCCAGGGTGCTCCAAGGCTCCAACCTGGCCATTCCAGGCATGGGGCAGCCACACCTTCTCTGGGAAATCCATTCCAGGGCCTCGCCACCCTCACAGGGAAGGATTTCATCCGGATATTTTGGGATAGGAGTGCTCAGTGCCAACACTGATCCATTTTGGCTCTGTTTGCCCCTTCCCTGCACCCCACAAGAGGGAGGGAGCAGCCCAGAGGCTGCTCCAGGGGTGGCTCTGGATCCCTGACAGGCTCATTGATGACCAGGCTCATCCTGTGCCGAGCCACGGGAAGGACAGGGAGCGGCAGCAGTCAGGGAGCCAGGGAGGTTCCTGGAAGGGGAAGAGGAGCAGTGGTCGAGCTGCAGGACAAAGGGAACAGCAGGTGTTTGAGGAGCAGCACTGGGAAGAATGGAATGAGGTTTCCAGGAGAAAACGCAGGTGGGAAGCTCCCAGCAGCTCCTGCCGTGCAGCACGGAGCCACCTCCCCGGGGCCAGCACCACAACCCCGGGGTCAGGGCACCTCAGAACAGATCCACCCGTGAATGGAATCCGTGGAGCAAGCCTGAAGGGTCACAGGCAGAGGGATTTGGACAGCTCTGCAAGGCAGCAACCAGCAGGTCCCTGCTTTTGGGCTGGAAAATGATTGGATCAGCTTCATCCCTTCCATACCACAACCTTGCACTTCAGGGACTGGGGACAAAGAGAACTGCCACAACCCCATGCCTGTCCCTAACCCGAAAACAATCCCAAGGACGGTGTTTGCAGTACGTAACAAGGGACTGGAGCCAGCCAGGAATCTTCTGAGGAACAGGTTTTTGTTGGGAAATATCTCCCTTCAGCAGGTTTGGACAAAGCACTTGAGAGGGAAGGGAGAAATCAGGCTCTGCTGGAGCAGCTGGGAGCTGTGCCAAGGGATTTCAGGGTATCCTGGAAGCAGGGGAGCTGTGGGAGAGCAGCAGGGCACTGGAGAGCACCCCAGGCTCGCAGCTCTCACAGAGACACAGACCCTGCACAAAGAAAATCGGGATAGAGGGGCACTGCCGAGCCCTGCAGCCTCTGTCCTTCCCAACAAAGCCTTGCCCAGCTTGCTCTTAGTCCTTCAAAGACCAAAATTGCATCCTCACCCCAGGGACAGCAGTTCTGGTCTCAGCTTTTCCTCTTGCCCTGTGTGCCCACCCCGTGTCCATAGAATCATGGAATGGTTTGGGTTGGAAGGGACCTTAAAGATTGTTTAATCCCAGCCCCTGCCATGGGCAGGGACACCTCCCACAGTCCCAGGCTGCTCAGAGCTCCATCCAACCATCCTTGGACACTTCCAGGGATGGGATACCCTTCTCAAATCATACAGAACCACTGAATGGTTTTGGTTGGAAGGAGCCTTGAAGGCCACCAAGCCCAATCCCCCCAGCACTGCAGGACACCTTCACCAGAAGGTTGCTCCTGGTCTGGTGGGAGGTGTCCCTGTGTCCTGCCCCTCTGCTCAGCGCCCTCACGCAGCCCTGGGAGTTTGTGGGGAGGGGGCTCCTTCAGCAGCTTCACATCAAGCAGCGAGAAAAATAAATAAATAAATAGGATTGCACTCGAGGGAAAGGTTTTGCAGCTGGAAGCCTGAGAGGGAAGGTCTGAGATGGGGCTCCCACAGTCCAGTACCAGCATGTTCTGCCCAGGTCTGCGAGCAGCTCAGTGACCGCAGAGCTGCAGCCCGGCCAAGTCCAAGGTGCACATTTTCCTGTGCATTTCAGTCAGTTTTTCCTGCTGTTTCCTGCCTGAGGCCATCACTCCCTCCATCTCTTTCTCTGCTCAATGGGTTTTCCACAATCCAAAGTCAGGAGCTCGACGTGCTCCTTCCCACAGCCGCAGGAGAGGGATGGATGCTCTGCCGTGAGCCTCAGGTGGTAAATCTCAGCTCTCAAGGGTGGCTGGTCCTGCTGAAACGTGACTTCCTGCAAGGAAAAGGGTGGCCAGGTCCCAGCCTTTCCAGTGGCTGAGGTCCAGGCAGGACAGTTGGAAGTTTTTTGGAGCAAGGAGCAAACAAAGGCCACGTTCCGCCTGCACGGGGCAGGATTTGCCCTGTGCCAATCCTTCTGCTCCTTTGGGACAGTCAGGGCCCCCCATGCTCTGTGCAGAGAAGAAGAGGTAGACAGAGAAGACACCAGAAGGGGAAACAAGCACAGAATAAATGGAAGGAAACTTCCACACTCCTCTCTCTTGGTCTCGGACAGATTCCTGTTCCACCTGGATCCCCACCCAGCACACGGACAGGCTGCCAGGAGCGCGTCCTGCTGCTCTCCTGACCTGGCCGTGAGGCAGTGACCTGGCTGTGCCTCTTCCAAACCACCTGGAGACCACACCTGGTCCTGGAGACCACACCTGGTCCCGGTGCTCCCTTTGGGAAAGGGTTTTCCAAGGGAAAAAAACCCCCTCGGCACCTTTTGTCACGGTTTGGCCACCCCCTCCTTCAGTTCCCTGTCGCTTCTTTCCCGGTGTCCTCCAAGGCTCCCAGAGCCTCTCCTGGTCCCTTGGTTGTCCTTCCCCAGCTTCTCCTGGAAGCGCTGTGCCGTGGGCGGTGGGTTGGGATGAGGACCTTTGCCAAGGCAATCACTTCCCACAGCATGCCCCGGCTCAGGGAAGCCAGGCCATGCTCCCACTCCATCTCTCCAGAGCCCTCACGAGCTCAGCGCGGCGAGGAACAGAGGTCGGGTCATTCAGCTCTCGACCATTCCTGGACATCCAGGGATCTCTGTGGGGAAAAAAAAAAGGAAGGAAAACAGCATTAATTAAGCACAGAGAGGTTGGGATAGAGGAGGGATTCGGATGCCAAAGCCAGGAGAGAGATTAAACCTCTTTCCTTGATTGTGGAGATATCAAATGACAGACAAGTCAGCTGAAAAAATGGGAAATTAATTTGGAGATAGAGAAAGGAACAAGCACAGAATATGCCCGTGTTTTTGTTTTCTGGAAGTGATATTTTTTAATAAGGACATGTAAAAGATTATCATCTGTGCATGGAGGAGAAGAAAACAGCTTTAAAGCCAAAATGGATCTGCAGGGAGGAAAAAAACCCCATATCTGTTCTTTGGGAACACAATGCCTCTCTCGGAAGAATTCTGGGTATCCAAACTGGGGTTGTATTTCTTGTGCAAATCAAGGATGAAGTTCCAACGTGACAGGGATGATTTGCACCAGTGTCCCTTGCCAGCATCTCTTTAAAAAGATTATTTGCACTCCATCTGCCCTGCAAAGTGTGTTTATCCATCCTTCCCTCCTTCCTTGCTCCCTTCTTCCCTCCCAACCTGTGCCAGGGCCTCCCTGCCCTCTCAGGGAAGAATTTCTTCCCAATACCCCACCTCAACCTCCTCTCTCTCAGTCTGAAGCTATTCCCCCTTGTCCTGTCCCTGCAATTCCTGAGGAAAACTGGAAACTTTGCAGATTGTGAGCTCTTTAGAAAACCCCTGCGTGAAATAATCCCTGCTCTGAAATTCCAGCAATTTCCACAGGCAACGCTCCCCCGTGGGACCAAGGACCAGCAGTTTATCCAGGGTGGACACTGCAGCCAGACACGAGGGACGGATGATGAAAGCCCTGACTTTGTGTGCTGTGGAATGCTGAGCACGCTGGAGTTTTTCCAGAACAAATCTGGAAACTCGGAGTGAAGCTCCCCTGCCCTTTTCCATCAGCTGGGATCCCGAGGCCTCTTCTGCAGCAATCCTATAGATGGTGCTTGTCAGCTTCCAAGGAAACCCAAACCATTCCTGGAGCTCCCAGGGCAAAGCCACTTGTGGAGTTCAAGTGGGAAGGAAAAGGGAAAACTACGAAATAATTCCATGTCTGCGTTCAGGAAACGGAGCCACGGAGCACAGCAAGGTTGTGCCTCCAGCTCTGCATCCCTCACCACTGGGGTTTAATTGCTGCTGTCATAATTAGAGAGCTTTGCTCATTAGAGTGGTGCTGCTCATCGCCCCAATCCCTCCCAGGTCAGGGGCTGAGATCCTGGCCTCGTTTTTCCTAGGAAAACAAAGGAAGTCAATGTTTCTGGGTATCTTATGACAAGATTATCCCAGTAATGGCCGTGTGGGGCTCCAACCCAAGCCACACAGCCTGACAGGAGACAGAAATCCAAAGCCTTCTTCCTGCTGCCCCACTGGGTGAGCTTCCCATCCAAACTCCGGTTTCCATGGCAACAATCCCAGTTTGGTTTCCCTCCTGGCAAACTCCACCATCAGCAGAGTCGTTCAGTGAGAACAAAACGGGTGGGAAAACTGGGACTGTGCTCTGTTACCTCTCACTGCACCTCCACGGGCACCTTCCAGCTGAGTGTGGGGCATGGAGCCACCTCTGGGGTCACTCCAAGTGGCCACAGGTCCAGCCCGAGCTGCTGACCCCACATCCTGCTCAGTGGCACCTCCAGGTCACCCGGTGCTTCTCCTGGACCCTGGAAGCAGCTGTGCCACACATGGCTGCCCCTCACCCTGGGCAACCCAAGCCACTCCAGGCCATTAAAAAAGTCACTTATGAACAATTCAGGGTTGGCCAGGTGCCACCAGGAGAGGGGTGTAAATCACCCTGTGTCCAGGGGCATTTATGGGGCAAGGCTGGCAGGCCCTGAGGTGCCCACTGGGCTCTCCAGCTTCCCTAAAAGCAGAATTCCAGGCTCCTTTACAAAGTCTCTTTAGGCAGCGGAGTTGTTTGGGAAGCCCTACAGCTTCACGAGGAAATATCCACTTCATATCCATAATTATTAATATTAATATTCAAGAGGAAATATCCACAGACTGCTTAAACCCACAGGCTGCAGGCTGGAGCCACAGCAGAGGGGGACCAGCACCTCTTTTACATTCTTTCACTTCCAATCCTTTAAAAAAAAAGTGGGAAAACCTAGAAAAACAAGTGAGTAAGGATTAACACCCTGACTGCTGCCTTCAACAACTTCTTGTGTCCTCTTGGAGGAGAAAAGTGCAGCCAAGAGCAGCATTCCCACCCCTCCAGGAAAGCTCTTGGCACCACTTCCAGGGGCAGTCCCTCCACATGCTGGGATCAGCTGGGATCTCCATGGACATTTCCCTGGTGTCCATCAAGGTGTGAGGGCACCGCTGCCTTGCTGTCCATCATCATCCCAACACAACCCCGAGGGTGGGATTCATCCCTGTGGGACTCTCCTGGAACAGTGTCGGGCAATGGGATCAATCACTTTACACAGGGTTTATCCTTTCTTTCATTAATGATCTGGAGCTCTTTGAGACCCAAAGCTGAAGCTACAACTCATTCCCACCAACCTAATTCCAGCAAAATCCACGGAATTGCTCTGCCATCAGCGCTGCGCCCCAGAGCAAACCCCGCCTTGCTGCTCAGTCCCAGGACAGGCTGAGCCCAAGCCCTTCTGGTGTAAATCAGCAGCACCGCTCTGAAAGCAGGGAGTCAAACTCCCCTTCGCAATTCCGCCCCAGCGCCGACGTCAGCGCCCATCCCGGATTCATCCCCGTGTCACTGAGGGAGGATTTAGCCCTCACTGATTTATTCCCCTGTGAAACCGAGGTGCAGGGGGAGCGGGGTTTGCAGCTTGTCCTGATGGAAGACAGGGCAGCCCAAACAGCGGCATAATCCCAGGAATCCTTATTTATGGGCTCCGGGGTGAGGGAGGAGGAGGGCTGGGAGATGGCAGCTCGAATAAACAGCTCATCCCTTCTCCCAGACATCTGCCTCGTAAAAGCACAAAATCAGATGTTGTCCTGGAATGCTGCTGGCTGCTCCCGGTGACACGGACAGAGCACAGCTCGCCCGACCCCTTCCAACATTTCCTCTGCCCTGGGAGCTGAATTCCTCAAGGTTCACAAGGCAAAGCTTAACATTCAAAATAGAAGTTAGCTGAGGAAACCTTGCAGCCTCCGGTCCTGAGCGGTGCCTGTTCACCTGTGGGAATCTTGGATTCAGCAGCATGAATGAGCCACATCCCACAGAGCAAGGGATGCACGGTCTTGATAACAACTCCCCAGCTGGAATTCACTCATTGACATTCCCTTCTTTTGTTCCAGGACAGCCCTAGGAAAGGTGGAAGCCTGATGATGGCATTTTTGGTCATTAGTCCTAATTAATCCCAGGCTCAAGGACAGCCATTCCACAGGGTGAAGAGCTGATGAGAAAGTCAAAATTCCCTTTCCAGTCAATGGGGATGGATTGTTGCCCACAGAGTCACAGTGGGAGTTTGAAATGGCTCCCATGGGACATTTCCCAAGGGGTCAAGAGGAACATGAAGAGGAAAAAAAATTCCCTGTGGATTGTCACAGTGCTTTGCACTAAGTGGTTTCACAAATCAGCAGGAACAGCAGTGTCAGGACACAGGGAATGGCTTCAAACTGAAAGGGAGTAGATTTAGATGGGATATTGGGAAGGAATTCTTCCCTGAGAGGGTGGGGAGGCCCTGGCACAGGGTGCCCAGAGAAGCTGTGGCTGCCCCTGGATCCCTGGAAGTGCCCAAGGCCAGGCTGGACGGGGCTTAGAGCAGCCTGGGACAGTGGAAGGTGTCCCTGCCCATGGCAGGGGTGGAATGGGATGAGCTTTAAGGTCCCTTCCCACCCAGACCATTCTGGAATTCTGTGATTCCATAAATCTTAGATTTGCTTCACTCCATTTGAAGCGTACCCTGTGGAAACCTCCGTGGGAACTCCACGGAAATGGAGCCCGGCCCTGGGACTAACACAGCTCTCTGCAAGGCAGCTGAGCAGCTCCTCCCCAGGCAATCCAAGGATTCAGGGTGGAATGAGGGCAGAGCAAGACAATTTCCTGCTCCAGCCCTCCAGGAACCAGGAGAATCTGGCAGCCTTGCCCTGCACAGTCTGCACCTCAGCGGGGGTCTCAGAGCACAGTCAGGGCTGGCACAGCTCATCTCCAGACTGTGCCCCCTCTCTTTTCCTGCCTCTCCAGCCTCTCCTGGGGAACTCCTGCTATTTTATCCTGTTTCTGCAACCTGTCATCCCCCATTTGCCAACAGCTCCTCCCAGAACCTTTAAACAGCATCTGCTCCAAGTGCAGGGTGTGAGAGGGATCCCGGGGCACAGCAACACGAGAGGAACCATCAGGTGCTTCTGCACAGCTCAAGGGAAAAGAAAAACCTGGCAATGCCTGACAAGAAGCCAAGGTGTAGCATAAACCCCCCCCAGAGTGTCCCAATCCCAGATTTAATCTGTTTTACGATTGCTTTTAACTAGGAAAGGAAAAAATTCCATCTCATCCCTTCCGGTTTGCTGTGCCCAGCCTGGGCTTTAGGGCACCTCTGTGCTTGGCTGTGCAAGGTGACGTTCCAGGTGACACATGGGGATGCTCCCGGGTTTGTTGCAGCACCTTTCCTGCCGAATTCATCCCTGACTCCCAGGTCCCAGCCTCGGGAATGCCTCTGGACACTTCACAATGCATCCATCAGCTCAGGGAGAGCATTTCTCCCCTGTCATCCTCCCCCGCACCAGTCTGTGCTGATTTTATCCCCTTTTCCCATGAGCTCTCCTGTGGGACTGGGATCCAGCAGCCAGTGCCACAAAGCCAAACTGGGACACAGATTCCCAGTTAGTCCTTAGCACATGTCCAGCTTTCCCCACCGGCCAGGCACCAAATTAATTCCACATCTCCACTTGTTGGCTGTGGCATCAAACTCCTCTGAAGATCCAAGTCCTCTGTGTCCTTAATCCCCACCTGAAGGATCTCCCAGCACTGGGGTATCACTCAAATCCACCCCAGTGAAGATCCCTGGCTCCTACACTGGTGCAGTTCCACTCCCAAATCCCAAACCTGGGGTTTCATTTCTTTGCTGAGGAATAATGTCCCCATCAAATGATGGGTTTGAAGGACTCCTTTTTTTCCTGGCAGAGGATCATCCAAGTGCCTCTGGAAAGCAGCCAGGATGGGAACAGCTGTGAAGCAACAGGCTCTCAAAAGCTCTGTTATCCCATTTCCCTCTCCTTCCCTCATCCCAGCTTTTCTGAGGGTTTTTTTCTTTCTTCTGTTGAATTCTGGGGACGTGGAAGGACATTGTTCACTTTGGGTCTTGTGGGGGTTTTTAAATCATTGAACAGATTGAATGTCGTTCCCAACAGAGGGAGCAGGGAGCAGGGATAGAATCATGGAACGCCTGGGGCTGGAAAGGACCTTAAAATCATCCAGTGCCACCCCTGCCGTGGGCAGGGACACCTTCCACTGTGCCAGGCTGCTCCAAGACCTGTTCAACCTGGCCTTGGACACCTCCAGGGATCCAGGGGCAGCCCTCACAGGGAAGGATTTCTTCCCAACACCCCATCTAAACCAACGCAGGCAACGCTTTCCCCTCGGTTTGTGGCACTGCAATTCCCTTTTCTTGGTGTGATGCCAGCAGAGTGCAGACTTGTCCTTAAGCCTGGCTTACACCCAATTTCCTCTGCAGATATTCCAACTAAGACAGACTTAAACTGAAGCCAAACAAGTTAACAAGGAGCAGAACAACCTTCTCCCTCTGGGAACAACGGATTCTCTCCTCCACCTGCCTTTGGATTCCACATAAAGGAAGATCTGGGATGGGATTTTGAGTTCTCCACCTGCCTTTGGGCTCCACAAAAAGGAAGATCTGGGATGGAATTTTGAGTTCTCCACCTGCCTTTGGGCTCCACAAAAAGGAAGATCTGGGATGGAATTTTGAGTTCTCCACCTGTCTTTGGGCTCCACACCAAGGAAGGTCTGGGATGGGATTTCAGCTCCCTCCTGCCACAATCCAAGCACAAAGCTCTGAGCAAGCTGCTCTCCCTGACCCTGCTGTGAGCAGGGGATTCTGGTGGGATGTTGGGATGATCTCCAGAGTTCCCTCCCAGTCCCTGCAATCCTGTGAAACACAGAGACAGGAGCACTGCTGTGTGCCAAGCTCAGGAGGTCGTGGAATGCGAAAAAACATGGAGACACCACATCCTCACAAGGATATAGCAAACAATGATCCTCTAGATGGGAAAGAGACCTGGATCTGACAGAAGTGGGATATCAGCAGGTGCCTGAGAATGTCTGGAGGGGATCCACACCAAAAACATCCCACGTTTTAAGGAAGAAGCATTTGTGGACATTCGGATTGCAGCAGTGCAAATCCTTCCCCAGACTCGGTGTCATTGCTTGTGGAATTCAGCTCTGAACTCTGATTTCCTCCAACTGCTCCCAGGATTTCTTGGAAAACTTGTGAGTGGATTTGGGGTGGTCAGTTTGATTGTTTCATGCAAAATATCTCGGTGTCAGGGGAAAACGCAGAAGGAGTTTTATTTTAGGAAGTCCAGCAGTGCCTGGTTAATGAGCGCTCAGCAGGGATTTGCTTCCTCCCACAAAAACAGGGATATCCTCTCCATCTGCTCATGCTGCTGTGTCCCACCTGAGGACAAGAGGAAAATCTTCTTTGGAAGACTTTATGCCGCTCAGACATTGTCTGCCCAGCGTGGAGCATCCATGAGCTCTCCTTCCCATCCCCTCCTCACGGAACTTCATGGATTAAAACTGACCCCATTTCTCACCTCTCACAGGAGTAACCCCACAGCAAAACCACTTATTTCAGCCCTGCTGGAGTCACACAGACAACCTGGAGCAGTGTAAGGGGCAATTCCTCCACTCGTGGTTAAATCATTGGATTTTGGAGGACGCTGCTCTTGAGGAGTCCTGTGGATCTTCCATCCCATTAAACCACTGACAACCAGATCAGAAATGCACAATTCCACGGGGCAGGGAGAGGGACAGAGCCCCAGCTGGCCTCTTGTGCAACACATCCCCACTACCTGGTTCCAAAGCCGCTCCAGAGCTTAAATCTCATTCCCAAAATCGCCCCGGGCAATCGCTCGCTCAGCAGGAGCTGCTCCTCCACGAGAGTAAATCCCGAATTTTTCCCCAGATCCTCCTCACCCACATCAAAGGGTGGAGCACAAGTTGTGCCAAGGCCTGGTGAGCACTGCCAGGGCTTACAGGGCTGAACCTGTGTGGAAAACGCTCCGGCACGGTTGGGTTCACACCGAGCTTTGGTGCCCTCATCGAAGGCGAGCGGGGCTGGCAGCGGGGCGCTGATGGTGTCACAGGCAGACACAACACGGCCCTGCAGAGGCTCTGCAGCTCACACAGCACCCAGGCAGCGCCCAGGCAGGGCCAGGCACCCACGGGTGGAGCGGGCATCGCACCTGGGCAAACACAGCCTGTTTTCCCAGAGCCCGGCTCGCGGTGGTGACGGCACCGCAGCCCGCGGGGCTCTCCCGCTCTGCTCCCTGGCAAGCCCCTCCTGCAGGCAGCGAGCACAGGGCTGGCATCTGCCAGCGAGATATAAAAAGATTTCCCTGCGGGGTGGAGCTCAGCTCGTTGGTGATCTCATGGTTTCAGTCACTGCTGCACTTGATGGAAGCAGCCCTTCCTCCATGCTCCCGTCAGCCTCAGCACTCCTGTCCTCAGCCAGGGAGTTTGGGGTTGCCTTATCCACCCTTTCCAGGGCAAATCCCAGTTGTACACAACGACAGCAAGTCCTGCCTGTCCTCCTGACTCGCAGAGATGGGGCTGGAAATGAGACAGACACCCCCTGCAGAAGGAAAAGTCCAGGAATGTGCAGAAATGGCAGGGGCAGGATGCTAATGGGACACAAGGTTTTCATTTTGGTCACTTATTTACTGTAATTTCCCTCCTGTTTAGGAAGGTTGAGAAGCCCAGCTGTGACCTGAAACCCCATTTGAAAATGGATGGTCCCAAGACCTGTGCAGGAATTAGAGGAGTGTTCAAGGAGCTCATCTACAGCCCTCTGAGGGTCTGATACGGAAGATTTTCAGGTGTAATTTATTTTAAATCAGCTTCAGAGTTATGACAGCAGTGAAATCTGAAGGACCCCAGCTTTTTACAGAGCTGAGTGACATCGTCTGGTTCCTCCACCCCTGGTGATTCCAAGGCTCACTGCAAAGGCAGGGGGACAGAGCAGGGCTCGGGATCACATAAAGTGGCCAATAAAAACCTGTGCTGTGCAATGAGAGAGTGCCTCCCGTGCACAGAAATCCATCAGAGGGTGTGGAAATGATAACTGAGCTCTCCATAAATTATTGGAAGTCAAACATTAACGAATTCCGTGTAAGGAAGATGAAAGGAGGAGCGGGTGGGATTTATTCAGCTCCACACGTTTATTCAGCTCCATTATTCTCACCTCCAAAACCAGTCCAGCAGCCCTTTAATCCCTCAGCAGCTCATCTCTTAATTGTCTCTATTATTAACAACAAAGTGCTCGTTATTCCCATCGCCATCCTTTGAAGGAGCCGTGGATGGGGGTGAGGATTCCTGCGGAGAGAAGCTGGGCAGGGCACGGGTGGGAGACACAGATTTAGGAGGTGATGCCCCTCCGGCTTGTCCCATCTATCCAGGGAAGAGGTGGACACCCCTTCCTTCTGCAAAGACACAGCCTGAAGAAATTCCAGCAACTTCCGAGCAGGATAACCCATCCCTGTGGTTCCTACAGAAATCCGCACGTTTCTCTTATTAATTGTAACAAAAAGAATTGGAGCTCCTGGCTAATCCCACAGGGATTTCCTCGTGTGGAGCCCCAGCACTGGCTTGGCTGTCCCTATAATTAGCATTTGTAGGGAAATTGCCACGACCAGCCTGCGACTGCCCCGGCCCCATTTGCATCGAGGCAATCGCCTCCCGCTTCTCCACTCGCCCAGAAATGAGGCACCCTCGAGAAATGAAATGAGGCACCCTCGGATGAATCACAACGGAGGGGAGGGGGAAGGAAGAAAGTTCCCTTCGAACACAACCTGGTTCCTCATCGGCTGGAGGAAGAGAATTTAGCAGGTGCTTAAGGGTAATGAAATAATCTCGAAGGGGATGCAGTCACTTTTAGGTCAGGATTACTCAAGACTAAAAAAATACAGCATAAAATGGCATTTTACTACTGCCAGGCAAGGATTGCATGACTAGAGTGAAGGATTGTGTCTTATCCTTGGGGGGTCCAGCTCTGGTGTCTCATCTCCTGTGTGATCTGAAAGACCTCGAGGGAGGTGTCTCACAGACACCCTCAAAACTGGCAAAGCAAGAGAAGGGTTTCATCCTTAGCTGGGGCTCAGATTCCCGCTGAGGCAGCCAAGGACGGACAATGGGTGGTAACTGGGAAGCATCTTCTCCCCCAGGTCCCGGGAATGTGAGCAGGGGCAGTGCCCGTGCAGGCAGCAGGGTCCTGGCAGGAGGCAGTGGCAGGTCCTGGCAGGCGGCAGTGGCAGGTCCTGGCAGGTGGCAGGTGGCACCAGGATGGGCGATGAGTCACAGACTCGTTTCTAATCTGGGCTCTGCTGTTTGTCACCACGGAGCAGGGTGACACTTCCCGCTGCCTTTCTGCCTCCTGCCACTCAGCAAGCCCCGGTACCGAAGCCTTTGTGCCTCAGACAGGACCGAGGCCTTGAGGAATTACACACAAAGCCTGGAGGAACATTTGGGCACCACGAAATCCTCTGTGTGTGTGTCAGTAACAGCACAACCTCTACCCAGGGACTATGAAACCCAGGCAGCTGCTTTTCAGGGGTGGATACGGACACTGGGCAGATATCTCCATGCTCCAAGGGCTCCTTGCACAGCAGGACAGCTCCTGTCCAGATTTGGGCCATGGTTTACATCCCTAACACAGCCATGGTCCTGCCCAGATCCCCGTGGGTTTCCACCTTCCCATGGGAAGTTCGGAATTCCCTGGGCCACTCCTCACCTCCTCTGGGACTGCCCGTGGATAAACCACCTCAGCAAAGTGGCAGTGACAGTGGTGCTCATGCTCCCAGGGGCACTGGCAATAGCACGGCCACAGCCCTGGTCACCATGGGGACAAGGGTGGTGGACACACCAGGAGAGGTGACAGTGCTGACCTGTCCCTTCCAAACAAGCCACAGCATCATATCTGATCATATCATACACATATTTGATGCCATTTGCAGGTAAAAGCAGAATGGTTTCATTTGCTTGGGGTTGTTTTTTCCCTGCTTTTGCCGAAACTGGAGCCCCATGGCACAAGGCAGAGGGGATTGTCATTAAAAATAAACCAACATTGCCCTTCCTGGCTCTGGGAGTAAAAATTAGGCTGGACACTCGTCTTGGACAACTCCCCTGGCACTGGGGTGAAGACGCCCCGGGGTGATAAATAAAGAGCAAACTAAGAGCAGCAAAACTCCTGGGAGCAACGCCGAAGCCACAGCCCTGCAGCACCCCAGGTACCCAACCCCTTCCCACAGCCCTTCAGCTGGGAAAACCCCATTTCCCCTCCAACTCTTCGGGCTGGCAAAGTGGTCAAAGGTTGGACTTGAATATCTGAGAGGTCTTTCCCAATCTCAGTGGTTCTGTGATTCCCCATTCCCACTCGTTATCACCGCGGCCATCCCGGTGCAGGGCCGGGGGGACAGCACGGCTGTCCTGGTTTGTCTCTGTACCTGTCACACACTCACCCCAAAGGCATCCACGGCTCCAGAATGACAGGAACGCCTGCCCCACGCCCTCCCAGCCATGCCTTGGCAGGCAGCAGAGCAGCTCCGAGAAGGAAGCAAAGCTACTGCTCATTCCAGAGGCAACCATCCTCCCCACAAAGCTCCGGAGCGGACAGGGGAATGGCACACGTGGGAGGGCAGAGGCACCAGTCAGGCTGCCTGCACTGAAATGCACATCCTGCACTGAAATGTACATCCTGCACTGAAATGTACATCCTGCACTGAAATGCAGACCCTGCACTGAAATGTACATCCTGCACTGAAATGCACATCCTACACTGAAATGCACATCCTGCACTGAATGCAGATCCTGCACTGAATGCACATCCTGCACTGAAATGCAGACCCTGCACTGAAATGTACATCCTGCACTGAAATGCACATCCTGCACTGAAATGCACATCCTGCTCTCATGGCATTTCCCAGCCCTGCTTCCTCTTCTGCAATCCACTCCTGCCTTCTCTCTCCCTTTCCAGGGGATCCAGCCTGTTGAGTTTCCTGCTGGTGCTTGAGCCATTTTCCCTCCTAAGACTGATTTCTCATCTCTAATTGTTTCCCCATATTTTTGCACTCTCCTTGGGCTATATTTCACTTTGCCTCTCTTATTTGGTTGCCTCCATCTTTCCCTTTAACAGTTCTCCATAGATTCCTTCTCTTTCCATCACCAGTCAGTGCTGGATTTATGACTTCCATGGCAGAGCTGATGGGAGCCTCCTTAGACAGCTGCAGTTGTCCAAACCTGTCCTAAAAGAGTTGGCCCTGTCCAGTTTTATCATCATCTTTCCCCTCACAAGTTTTGAGTGCTAAAGGGAATTCTCATGCAGAGAAAGAAAACATCTCTGAGTCCACTCAGAGTTTATTGCAAGCCTCTGGCTTTGTAAATCATATTGGAAAGGAAAATTCCCATCTCACTGTAGCAAACTGCAATCCCACCCTGCAGCCCAAGGAGTGAGCCCAAGCCCAGCTGTGGTTTGCCCCTGGCACTGAGGGTTGGAGCCAGCCCAGCCTGAGACCAAACCTGAGCAGCTGCAATGGACCCAGGACCCACCCTGGGTCCCTCTGAGGTCCAGGGGGGCATTCCAGGCTGGTAGGAATGGTTCATCCTGCACTCCTGCACAGCAATTCATGCATCCCTTCAAACCAACAACCCTTTCCACCCTCAGTTAATTCTGTCTCTCCTGGCCACAATTTCTGTGTCTCCTGGCCAACCTCCCCAAGTCCTGCCTCGAAATCACAGTCCCAGCCCTGCTGGCTCTGCCCTGGAGGCTCCTCACCCCCAGCTCTGACCTTTCCTTTTGGGAACAGCACGCTCCCCTCGCTTCCCACCATGGAAGGAGCCGGGCAGCCCGGCTGGAGCAGCCTGTCCCTGTCCCTGCCTCCTCCTGGCTCTGCCAGGCTGTGTCACCACCTCCTGTGGCACCACCTCCTGTGGCACCACCTGTGGCACCAGGGAGACGCCACTGTCCCTTCCAGGCTGGCAAATGTCAGCAGGAGGGGCCGGGGCTGCAGGGGAACAGCCTGTCCATCCCCTGCTCCCGGGGAGATGTTCATTCAGGGCTGGGAGGCTCTCCTGGAGCGCTTTCCCTGCTATAAATAGGAACCCCGAGGATCCCCTTTTAGGAAGGGGCTTTCTCTGCAGCAGGGAGCCCCGGAGGGACAGGGAAGCACGGAGTGAGCTCTGCCTGAGCTGTGCAAATCACGTCACTGAGGAATGGCCTCGGCGTCGTGAGTCACAAACCTTCCCTCAGTGCTCGGGCTCTCCCTCTTTCCTGCCCTCTGCAGCTCCCCTCTGCCTCAGTGCCGTGCCAAAGGGATTTTTTGTCTGTAGAGCTGCACCCCAGCTCGGGAGCTCTCTAAAGGAGGTCACGAGCCACTCTCATGTCAAGGCAGAGCATCAGAGCAGGGTTTGGGTTCTGCTGAGGCCTCACCACCAGGCCAGGCTGATAAAGGTTTATCTCAGCATTGTTCTCTTGCACAAGGCACTGATGCTTTTCCCCTCAGAAACCACCAGCAGCAGCAACTTCTGAGGCTCACGAGACAGAGCTCAGCTGGCTTGTGAGAGGGCTGGGAAAGACGGTGGCAGCCTGGTCCCAGCCTTTCCCAAGCAGGAGAGGGGAATGGAGTGGGAGGAAAGCTCTGAGCAGTGAGAACAGATTCCCCACTGAACTGACCCAGTTCCCCCACCCTGCTCCCCTACAGATATTTTGGGGCTCCCACCAGCTCTGCCACGTGCAGACACACTTCCTGTCACGACCAACTATCAGAAAATATGACTTCTCATATGAAAAAAACCATTTGATTTCAGGGTCAGGCAGCAAGAAACTGATTTAGGGCTCCAGTTTGCCTCAGAAAAAACTGCCACACATTTCCACTCACGTGTCCAACACAACAGGGTGGGACTTCCAGGCTTTGGAACCCCATAACCCCAAGGATATTTTGCACTGCTTCTAAAGACTTCTTCAAGGCTGCCTCACAATTTGCTGTCCCACGGGACCTCCATCCAACAGCCACCGAGGAGGTCGTGTCCTGACAGGCACCATTTAATCTGATTCCAGGATGGCTTTGGGGGTGATAAGAAACGCTTTCAGCAGCGTGGTTCTTCAGCTGCAACATTTCAAGATGAAGCTGCTCCCACCCAGGGATGAACAAGCATTTCCTTCAGCCAGGGAGAAAAAAAAAAGATTAAGGAGAGGTTTTTCACACTCGCATACACTTAAGAGGAAAAAATATTTACATGAGGGAAAAAGGACTTGGCAGGGCCTTGCCAGAGGCCACTTGATGTTTATGCATTTCGCAGGCCTGGGCTGAGGCTGCAGAGCCTGAACCTCCCTGAGCTGCTGAGGCACTGTTTTTAGGGCTGGGAGAGCCCCTTGCTGTGGCTTCTGTGCCAGTGGAATTGTGCCTGTGAGCCCTCAGGCTCTGCCAGTGGCCACTGTGGCTCCCCAAGGCCTTTCCTTTGGCATTCCTGGAGGACCAGAGCCAGGAGGGGCTGCTGGGATCCTCAGGGCGATCATCACATGTTGGGAAATCAGGAGTGGCTCTGAGCACCTCTTAAGACCAAGCACCTTTCCATGTGAAATATTCCCTGCTGGGAATTTCTGTTCCAACAGGAATAGGGAAAGCTGAGCGGCAGCTGCTGCTCCCCCACAGATGCTGAAGGTCTGGCTGATTTTTTCTTCCTGCAGTCAGCGACGTCTGGGGCTTTCTATCCCTGGAAAGCACAAATTGTTACAATTTGGGCATCTGGTGTGTTTTGGGAGTGCCTGGTGCAATCTCTCCCTGTCGGAGCTGCACAACAATTCCCTGCTGTTGTTTGTGGGAAGGAGAAGCCTCACAACGAGCCAGGCACACCGTGGCCTCTGCTGCCAGGGCCTCCATCGTGGGCTCAAGTGGCACAAAGGACACAAAATCCTTGTCATTGCAGCATGCTGGGCTGGGATCCTGCTTTGCATCACTCATGGTCTTTCCTCACCCCCACCTGAAGCAAGAAGGACATCAGGACAACAGGTAACAGAGGACAGGCCAAGAGAGTGGGTACTTCTTCACAGAAACACCTCCACGAGCTCTTTAATCCTAAAAAAATCCTAAGTCCTGCCCCACCGTGCTGCTGTCACCCCGTTCCTGCAGGACAAGTCACCCCATCACCTTCTTCCAGCCCAAACCCCAAACCCCCAGAGCTGGGGAAGCTGCAGCTCCCTCCCAGTCCCAGGGGATGCTGGCACTGGTGACCAGCAACAGAGGATTGAGCCCTCCCAGCTGCTGGAAGTGCTGCTGGAGCCAGGAATAACTCCCACTGCTGCCAGTCCCAACAGAGCAGCAGGTGGGGTTTTAAACCCCTGTCTGCAGATCCTGATGGGAGAGGGGAAAACCAGAGAGTGCTGAGCACCCACAACCCCCTCCCCACTGGCAGGGCTCAAAGCACTGGATAAATTCATGACATTTTTGTCTGCACTGTGTTTCCTCCCTGCTCCTTGAGGTGATGGTTTTCTTTAATGAGCCCTGAAGGATTCACTGGGAAAATGCTGGAAAATATGGGAGAAAAGGCTTTAAGCAAGGACACTTGACCAGAGCATAAATCCCATAAATCCTCTTTATTTAAACACAACGTCAGTCAATAAATACTCTGAGTTTTGAACATACAGATCTTCATCTCTGCATTTATCTGGCCCAGCAAAGCCTTTCCATTTCCTTGTTTATGTACAGATTTACATATTGCTGTATATAGGTAATGGGTACATACACACACATATATCTATGTATGCACTTGTGCAAAAACGACCTTTCCAAGGACAGGAAACAAGGAAATATTTCCCAATCTGCTCACACTGGCACTGGCAATACTACACAGAAATTCAGCTGGATGCTCCTGCCACAGGGAAAACGGGAAAACTGATATTGAGTGCATGGAGGAGCAGCAAATCCACTTTTTCCATGATGGAGAAAGTTCTAAAAAGCTCAGTGCCCCCTTAAATACTGTGCTCGATTCAGCACCTTTACCCACAGCAATCCCAACAGCCAGATCCAGGGGGATCGGGGTTGTGTCCTGCTCTCCCAACACTCCAGGAGACAGAACCTCCTTCCAAGCCGTGGAAACTCCAGTTTCCAGCTCTGTCCAGACCCAGGCTGTGTTCCTAAAACCCAGCTGAGCTGGCTGGGCTTTGTTTGTGCCAGGCAAACACGAGGGTGCGACGGGGAGAGGTTGTTCCACAGGGTCTGCCCGTGCCACCAGCTGTAGGAACAGCACCTCCCAGGAGCCAGTGCTGGTGGGATATTCCTGCCCTGCTCTGGAATATGACAGAAAGCACTTCCAGGCTGCTGTGGGGGCAGCTGGTGCCCCACAGAAATGTGTTGGTGGGAGGGTGTGGCCATGTGAGAGCATCCTCACAGCCCGGGCTGTGGGCTCATTGCAAAATGCTCTCCCAGCAAGACAGATTAGTGCTCGTGTTTGCTTTCAGAAGAGCTCCAATAAAAGTATAACAAGGAGGGGAAATGCTGGGGCTGCTGGGTTGAAGTCTCAGAGAGAGCCAGGCTTTCACACTGGAAGAGGTTTTTGCACAGGGAGGAGATGCCGAGGTGGCTGTGGAGCTGAGAAACCAAGCCAAGTGTGAAAACAGTGAGGAAAGGAACCCTCATCTTGCGAAACACCGATCTCGGGGAGCCTGGAGTGGCACTGCCTGTCTGCTGAGAACAGCCAGGCCAGGCCAGCTTTTCACGAGAGCCTGAGCTCCCCTGAACCTGCAGAACCGCTCTGGGTCCCGCTCCCATCGCAGACCTGAGGAGTTACCAAACAATGGGGTCAGCCAAGGGGCTGCCCCAGGGCTGGGAGCCTCTGCTCAGGCAGCTGGGGACAGGAACACGGGGGGAACGCTGTCACAAGAGCAGCAGCACCGTCCCCGGGTCCCCTTTCCGTCCCCACAGCCCAGGGACACCGCCAGGCACTGCCTGGTCGGGAAACCTCTGCTTCCCTGCGGCTTTTAGGGTGGCACTTTGACAGAGAGCAGAGAAGGGAACGGGCAGGGCAGGCCGTGCTCCCTCCTGCCAGAGGAATGAACGTGCTCATAAACCCATCTCCTTGGGAAATGGGTTCATCTCCCAGGGAAAATAAACACCGGGAGGCAGAGGGCTGGCGAAGGGAGGGACAGAGCCCTCCCCTCAGTCTGGGGGGGTTTGAGACTCCTGGCAGCAGGAGCTGGAATTAAAGGTGCAGGAGCAGGCTGTGCCCGGGTGCTGGATGAGCCAGCAGGGGAGAAAACAAGGCTGGCAGGACAGAGAGTTTCGTCTGGAATTCAGGGAAAAAAGGAGAGTCTAGGACCTTTGGAAAAGGGGTGGGAAACTCAGGACAACAGGGATGCAGGGAGGTGATGCAGGGAGAAAAGTCAGAGGGACCAAAGCCCAGCTAAAATTTAACCTGGCTGCTGCCAGAAAAGACAATTAAAAATGTTCCTATAAATACATCAGCAAGAGGAGGGGAGCTAAGGAGAATCTCCATCCTTTACTGGGGAAACACAAAGGATGAGGGAGAGGCTGAGGTACTCAGTGCCTTCTTGGTCTGTAGTAATAAGATCAGTTGTCCTCCAGGCACCCCCTGGGCTGGAAAGCAGGGACCTGATCTCCTGTGACAGGATGACCTCTCCATGGATGAGGAAAAGCCTGTGGATGATGCCTCCCTGGACTTTAATTAAGCTTTGACACCATTTCTCACTGTATTCTCCTGAATAAACGGAATTCCTTTAACTTGGATGGGTCCATTCTTCACTGGGATAAACCTGACTGGGTTAAAAGCCCAGAGAGTGGTGGGGAATGGAATAACTCCAGCTGGTGGCCAGTCACCAGTGGTGTCCCCAGGGCTCAGCTTTGGGGCCAGTCCTGTTTAATATGCTTATCAATTATTTGGACAAGGGGATTGAGTACATCCTCGTTAAGTTCATAGATGACACTAAATTGGAGGGGAATATTGGCTTGCTGGAGGGCAGAACAGCTCTGCAGAGGGATCTGGATCAATGGGAATGCTGGGTTAATGCTGGACTCGACCTTTGAGGCCTTTTCCAGCCTGAAAAAGTCTGTGATTCTATCCCAGAAGGGCAAGAGATGCTGGAGATAAAGTCCAGGCTGCTGTTTACTGACAGCCAGCCTGGCAGTGCCCTCCTGGAGTGGCACAAACACGGCCCTTATAGCAAATAAACCCTGAAATGAGCTCTGCAAAGCCCAGCAGCTGTGAGGGGGCAGAGCTGAGGAGCAGCACGCTGCTCACACATCCTCTCCCTCTGTGGGCTCTCCTTTCCACACTCCTAATCCCTGGATGATTTTCAAACATTTGGGGGGCATTTAGTAACTGAAATCTCTGCCCTCCCTCTCTGCTGTGCTGGGGCCTCACCTTCCCCCAGGGTGGGAGCCAGTTCCTGGGGCAGGCACAGCCCTGACACCCCAGGACAGTGCAAGATGCACCCATGGGCAATGCTGGACTGTAGGAATTGCTGGACAATTTGGGATATGAGGCACTTTGGGCAGTGCTGGACTGTAGGAATTGCTGGACAATTTGGGATATGAGGCACTTTGGGCAGTGCTGGACTGTAGGAATTGCTGAACAATTTGGGATACGAGGCACTTTGGGAACAGCCAGTCCTCAAAAGGTGCTCAAACCACACTTCCAGGTGGGGATCTGCACCCAGACCCTTTTCTCTCCTCCCTCTTCACTTCCATATTTCCCCAGTGCCACAGCAAGCAGCATTTCCAGCCCTGCCTGCCCAAAGCTGTCCAGGAATTCTCCCAAGAGGCAAAGGATTGGTGTAACCCAGCAGCTTTCTGTGCTGGGGGATGAAGCCAAGACACCCCTGATGTGGAAACTGCAGCTGCCCCGATCCCAAGCATGACCCACAGCGAGGGCAGTGTTTTGTAACAACACCAAAGCCGTGTTTGTGACGTTCGCTCCACCACGACTTGAAAACCAAAACCAATCTGTTTGGCAATAGTGGATAAAAGCAGTGGATGTAGGGCCAAGCTCCAGCTGGCTGCACACCAGCACCTGGGGGTTGTGTCCCCTCTGTCCCCACCTCTGTGGCAGTGGCACGAGGCACAAGCCAGCAGCAGAGCATTTGCTTTAGCCCGCTCTGTTTGCAGGAAGAATTTAATATTTGTCACTGGTTTCCCTCGAATGAAATCAGCACCGTGTGTTTTATCAGATGTGTTTAACCTGAGCCAGCTCTCTGCCAGTGTGAAATCCCAAAATCCAATTTAAACAGCGACTCCTGACTTCAGTGCTCCATTTTTTAATGTTTCTGTCAAACTATCTTTTTAATATAAAATATTTTAACAGGCCAAAGCTTTTTCTTTCTAAGCATGGACAGGTTTGGCTTTGGTGGTGCCAGAATATTTTTTCCTCCAATATTTCTCTCTGTTGATTCCAGCTGCCCCCAGAACTGTACAGTTTATATTTGATATTGCCTTCGAGGAAACCAATCAGTTCTTCAACACCCAGACTCCACTGCAAGCTTGAGGCTTCCTGACGCTGCAGCAGAGCTTTGTACCATCGAGGTCATTTGTCCAGTGCAAACAGCCCCAAATTCCCTGTCCTTCCACATCCACGTGCTCTGGATGCTGGAGTGCTTCTGCAAATAATCACTTGCTCATCTCTCAGCTTTGGCTGCCCACAGCAACAATATTTGAAGTAAGAAGAGGCAGCCAAAAAACCAGAGCAATTATTTGGACAACACAGTCCTGCTTCACAAGCAGTGCTACCGAAATGCAAATAATTAATAATACTGAAAACAGAAACCACAACAGAGATGTGGACATGGGAATTCTCTGTGCCAGAGGGTCCTGCCTCAAACTGGTGAGAATGTGAGCCTGCTGGGGGCTGGCCTGACCCCATCACTGCGGGACACCTCATCCCTCTGTGTCCTTGCTACCCTCAAACCCGCAGTGCCCTGGGCATTGCAGAAGAGAAGTGACTGGCAAGAGCCAAAATACAGGAGATAAAACAAGGCAGGAGATATTGATCTCTGCAATCAAAGGTTAATTCTCATTTCCCCTGAATGCTATTTAATAATCACAGCCTGCACTGAGCTAACTAAATTGCATCTGCAGCCCCAAAGTGAGTACCTACACTGAGTGTGTTCCTACACCGAGTGTGCTCCTACACTGAGTGTGTTCCTACGCCGAGTGTGTTCCTATACCGAGTGCGCTCCTACACCGAGTGTGCACCTACACTGAGTGTGCACCTGCACCGAGTGTGTTCCTACACCGTGTGCTCCTACACCGAGTGTGCTCCTACACTGAGTGTGCTCCTACACCGAGTGTGTTCCTACACTGTGTTCCTACACCCAGTGTGCACCTACACCGTGTGCACCTACACCCAGTGCGCTCCTACACCGAGTGTGCTCCTACACTGAGTGTGTTCCTACACCGTGTGCACCTACACCGAGTGTGCACCTACACCGAGTGTGCACCTACACTGAGTGTGCTCCTACATCGAGTGTGCTCCTACACTGTGTGTTCCTACACTGAGTGTGCACCTACACCAAGTGTGTTCCTACATTGAGTGTGCATCTACACTGAGTGTGCTCCTACACCGTGTTCTCCTTCACCGAGTGTGCTCCTTCACCGAGTGTGCTCCTACACCGACTGCACACCACCCCCCAGCCTCTCACCTCTCGGTGCTTGTGCAACACGAAGCAAACAGCAGCTGACCGCCAGCCCCGCTCCTGCCCCGCGTGTCCCCTGCTCTGCAGCCTGTTAATGTTTATCCGAGGGGCTGCCCTGCGGCCTCTCACGCCACAAAGTGTCACCGTGTCACCACACCCTTCCTTTGCCTCGCACTCCGAGGACTTGGGGCACTGCTGGTGAGGGCGCAGGCAGACAGGGGATGAGGGAAGGGCTCTCAGCCACATTCCCTGCCCCTGCTGCAGTGCTGAGCTGCGAAGGTGACAAGAGGAGCCGGGTCGGTCACAGGGTTAGAGGAGGAGAGGGCTCCTACAGCTGCTCCTCCTTCCCAGCACCCTTCGCAAGCAGGATCAGGACCACTTTGGGAAAACAAAAAAGGAGCAGTAGGAGCTCCCAGAGGCTTGGGTTTTACCCTGAGGGGTGTGAGGGCTCGAGGAGTTTGCCCCCACACCTCGCAGCAGCAGAGAGCAGCAGCAGTGACACCCCCCCTGCTCCCTGCCCGGCCGGGGGCATTGCCCTCCAGCCCTGTCGGCACCGGAGCTCGGGGCAGGTCCTGGGAGCAGCCGGGAGAGCCGAGGCTACACGGGGACGGCCGGGAGGTGTCGGTAACCCAAAACCCCGCTCCACCCCCATCCCAGCTCCGGCCCCTCCGGGACGGGGCACAGCGCTGCCCCAAAGCCCCTCTGCCTCCTCCTGCATCGGGACTCAGCTCCGGGCTGGTCACCCACCACCCACCCAGCCCTGCCGGGCACCCAGCGACCCCCACACCCCCAAACTGACCACGGCACGGCCCGAGCGACAACGCCACCAACACCCCGGTGGAAATGCGGGGGCTCCGCACGCCGGCGGTGCCCGAGCATCCCCCGGGACACCGCGGCCCCTGGAGCGCCGGCAGGTCCCGGGAGCAGCTTTCCTGCACCTTTCCCGAGTATTCCTGAAAGAACCCCGCACTTGCACATCCTCCCGGCCGCGGGTCCAGCCTGTCACACCGGGGTGCGCCCCCAGCCCAAATCGCCGCTCCCCTCAGCCAGGGACTGTCCTGTCCCCGGAGCGCCAGCCCTGTCCTGCCCGGGGACACCTGGCAGAGCCGGGCACACGGGGCAAAACCCCCTCCGCACCCGCCCCAAGCGACCCGCAGCAGTCCCGCGGTCGGAGCTGCGCTTCCAAGGTGCCATGGAAAATCCAAACCTCCTCCCCTCCCGCCTCCCCGGGCTCGCTGTCATCCGAGCCTTGGAGTTAAACAAACCGGGCGCTTTACAAGCTTTTGGTTGGCCGCAAAGCGCTGGGCTGTGATTGTCGCCGCGTGTCACCCGACTTCCCAGTGCCACATTCCTGAGTCCCACAGTCACCCGCTCACATTCTAGGCGAACGCTCCGTTTATTTCTATTACTATTTTTTTTTCTGCAGAAAGCCCCGGAGCACTTGGCAAAACAAAACCGCACGAAGTGTTCGCAGTTCCTGGGCGGTGATCAAACTGTCCCAGTGCCGGCAGCAGCGCCGAGCCTGCCCCGCCGAGCCGCGCTCAGCCCCGCTCCCTGCGTCCCTTCCCCGCCGTTTTGTCGCACAGTGCCATCTCCCCGGGCTGGACAACCCTGCCACCCCCGCCCCAGGTGTCCTGCTACCCCCACGGACACCAGCTGGGTTGTGAGAAAGGGAACGGGAGCAGTCCCGCGGGGCTGCCACCGGTGCAGGGGGGGTCCAGCCCCGCTCCCAGCTCCCAGCAAGGTCATGAGGTAGTTCAGTCCCGGCCACGGCCAGGAAGTCCCTCCAGGGACGAGCATTCTGCACGGCCTCGCATTCCCCACCCCGCTAAGGGACCCCCGGGTCGCGCCCCAAACCGGGGGGGCTGCCGGCAGCCCCTCCGCCCTGCCCGGGGCCAGCCCCGCTTTGCACAGAGTTTGAGTCTGGGGTTTCCTGCAGCCATTACGTTTCAGGCGCTCTCTAGAAAAGAATCACTGTTGTTATTAAAGGAGGTTGATTTTCCTTGGAAAGGCTCCTCTGTGCAACCCCCGCGTGCAGCGCCAGAGCCCGCAGCACCCTCCCCGCCGGGCACAGTACCTTTGCCGTGCAAAAAGTCCTCGGGGCGAGGGAAGGAGCCCTCCTCGCAGAGCAAGTCGCAGGTTTTATCCGAGGCCAGGGGGTAGCCGTTGTCCTCCTCGTTGTAGTCGCTCCTGCCGTTGCTGTTGGAGTAGCCGTTCGCGTACATCTTCAGGGCGGACCTGCGCAGGCACAGCAGCTCCTGGAAGGCGTACCTGAAGTCGGGGCTCCGGCAGTAGATCAGGGGGTTGAAAGCAGAGTTGACATAGCCCAGCCAGTTCAGGAGGATGTACACGTACTTGGGAATGATGTTGTCCTGGATGACGTGCACGATGTTGACGATGAAGAAGGGCAGCCAGCACAGCGTGAAGGTGCCCATGATGATGCCCAGGGTTTTGAGGGCCTTGTGCTCCTTCAAGAAGAACTTGGAGGAGCGGCGGTGCCCGGCTCCCCCTTTCTGCTCCTGCTCCTTGTTCTGCGTGTGAAACCTCCCCTCGCTCCTGTCTATCTTCTGCAGCTGCTTCTTGGCCACCTGGAAGACCCTGGCGTACACGAAGACCATGACGACGAGGGGCAGGTAGAAGGAGATGATGGAGGAGGCGATGGCGTAGGCTTGGTTGGTGAAAAAGTCACAGCACATCTCGTTCTCGTAGCAGCGGATGGCCTCCTCGTGGTCCGCCCGGTACCAGTGCATCTGGATGGGCAGGAAGGAGGTCAGGGCCGAGACCACCCACACCACCAGGATGACCACGCGTGCCTTGCCCTTGGTCAGCAGGCTCTGGTACTTGAACGGGGAGGTGATGGCGAAGTACCGGTCCACGGCGATGACGCACAGGGTCTCGATGCTGGCCGTGACGCACAGCACGTCCAGAGAGGTCCAGAACTCGCACCAAAAGTTCCCGAACTTCCACATCTCCATGATGATGTGGCAGGCCCCGAAGGGCACCACGGCCAGCCCCATCACCAGGTCGGCGCAGGCCAGCGAGGTGATGAAGTAGTTGGTGACAGTCTGCAGGCGCTGGAAGCGGGCGATGGCCGTGATCACCAGCACGTTGCCGAAGACGATGGCCAGCACGATCACCGACATGAGGATGCCCATGCCCACCACCCACACGTCCCGCGACACCGTGGGGTCGGCGGCGCTCTGGTTGGCGCTGGCGTTGCCGCCGGGCAGCTCCGTCCCCGCCGCGGCCATGGCCCGGCGACAGCCCCGGGGGCGGCGGGGGGGGCTCGGCTGTGCTCAGGGCTCGGCAGCCGCGGCGCCGCTCCGGGGGCCGCGCATACGGG
>VZTH01003688.1:26274-58098 GCA_013397815.1 Aleadryas rufinucha
TCCTGGCACTGGAGAACCCCTGGCAGCCCATCCTCGTTGGTGACACCTCGTGACAGGATGTCACTTAGGTTCCCATCCCTGTCAGTCCCCAGCTCGGTGCTGCTGCTGCACCCCAGTTGTGGAGTGCATCCAAGTGCGGGAGCCAGAGAAATCCCAGAGCTGGTCAAGGATGGAGACACCCCTCAACTGTCCTGGGAGCAGTGACCAGGCAGAGAGTGACCACTGGACACTGTGGCCGGCCACGCTGCAGCCAGGCCTGTGGTCAGAGCCAGGCATTATCACAAGTATTTCCCTCCAAAACAAACAAATTTGCTAAAGAAGGGCAAAGGAATCCTGAAAACTTCCTTTTAGCCTGACAGGAGATAACGCTGCCTGGGGAGTTTCATTTCTGCCATCCCTCTGAACCAACACTGCTTTCCCAGAGACACATCTCACTCTGCTGGCCCCGGGGGCTTTCAGAGGAGGCAGCTGAAAGCTGTGGTTCTGAAACTTTCCTGTGCCACAGAAAGGGGGAAAATAAAGAGTTGGTTTTGTCCAGATGAGCCCAGTGCCAGCAGCAGCAGCTGCAGGTCGGTCCCTGGTTGGATGCAGCTCTGTGGCCCTCCCATGGCACAGGCAGTGCCAGGCTCTGCCTTTGTCAGCAGTTTTAAACACTTATCAATGTTGAATCTTATCTGAAACTCATCAGCCCTTGGGGTCTGATGGGTTTGCATGATTCTGCCTCATTTTTCCTGCAGTACTGCAGTGCCAAGGGCCAGGGCCAGGTGCCAGGGCCAGGTTTCCCACTTTTTGCTGTCTTTGCCCCACTGTCCCCACACCAGAGCCTGCTGGGTGTCTGTGTCATGCCCTGGCTGTGCTGGGGATATTTATAGAGACGGGAGGAAGTTTTGTGGTTTAGAGCAGAGGGGCAGATGAGGTACTGGAATCAGGAAATGACATTAAAAGCAGTTTCAGTGGTGTGAGGTGTCTATCTCAGCAGGGACCCCCCTGAACCTGTGGCTTCCCCACTCCTTCCACACTCTCCCTCTGCAGCCACACACTTCAGAGGTTTAAAAATGAAGAGACAAGGAAGAGAAGATCCAGAAGTCACCCCCTTCCTCTGCAGACATGTGGAAAAGCAGGGGCTCTGCGAGGAGCTAATGACCTCAGCTAATTACCTGGGGCTTCCCCTGCCCACAGGATAAATAAGATAAATGGGGCCATCGCTCCCTGCACACACACACAGCTACAGCTGGGACCTGCTGGGTTCAGTTTGTGGCACCGAGGCTTTCCCAGACCTCACCCCGGCAGGGCTGTGGCCCACAGGGGCTCAGAGAGCCCTGGCTGGGTGCAATATCCATTCCCATCCTCTGTCCCAGGCCAGCAGTGCTCACCTTGAAGGGAAAACACGGCCAAAAGCTGCTGGAAGAGCAGGGGCACGGAGGGGATGCAGCAGGGGGAGCACGGAGCAGAACTGGAAGGAGAAGCAGAAATTGTGGGAACTGCACCTCATCCTCAGCTCCCTGCTCCCCCTTTTTTTTGTAAGAGCTGATGTGACAGCTCTAGGAAGCACCTGAGGTGTGACCAGGTGAGTTTGCTGGGCTGTTTCTGAGTATTCTGACACCAAATCCAAGCATTCCAAAAGAATTAAGTCCCCTATCCCAATAAACATACAGATGTTCATCCTACAGGTGCTCAGCCTTGCAGGAAGCACTGGGCCCTGCCAGGAGAAGCAGATTTGGGGATGTGGTGGGAAACCCCAGCTTTGAGAGAGACAAAGCCGAGTTCTCTGCTCTGCAACAAGTGTTTTATCCAGGAATGCCTGTCTCTGGCAATCCCTCTCCAGAGGCTGCTGCAGGACTCTGTAAATCCGTGGCCCAGCGTGCAGGGATCAGCCAGCCCCATTTACAGCTCGGTATTTTGTCTTTGTTGTGCTCTGTTCAAAGAAACCTCGGCCTGGGCTTTGCTTAAGAGGCCGTGCCGGAGGAAGCAGAGCAAGGCTGATTTTCGTTCCTTGATTTTCTCCCTCGATTTCCTCTTTGGCAATCTTTGCTCACCTTTTATCTGTGGCAGGGTGGGCTCATGGCTTGAGCTGATTTTTGCCTTTGGCTACACAGCCGTGGCCCTTGCTGAGTTGGACAAGTGACCACAGGTTCAAAAGAAAGGCTGGAATTTGCCTCATATGGAAATAAATTCCATCACCCCAAGTGTGATTTGCTCTTGAGGTTTGCATGACTTTACCTGTGCTTTTGAGTAATTATTATTGTTAATTATCCAGCAACTTCAAGGCTTCTTATTGGAACAAATACAACACCAAACCTCAGAGATGTTATGAACACAGTTCAGTTTGAATTTTTTTTGGGGGGGAAACCCCAAAATGCCTCCTTCTGGGTTTCTTGGGCTTGGAAGGTGTCAAAACCAGACACATCTCATTTGTTTCATGCCCCACTGGTGCTTTGTCATCACACTGATCTTTTCCCTTTTCGTAATTGGACATGTGCTCCCTCCTTGCTGAGTGACATTTGAAGAGCAGCCTGTGGGATCAATGAGGAACCAGGGCTGGGAGAGAGAAATAATCACTTTTATCAGCCCAACTGACATTAATTGGAATAAACAGCCTGGCTTTTGGGCATGGGAGACTTTCCTGAGGACTGTGAGGAGCTGGATGCTGGCCCTACCCGGCCTGCCCAGATGTTTGTCACAAACACTCCGGAATTAAGCGGCCTGGCCAGATCAGGCTCTTGGCAAGAGCTGGGAAGTGACAATCCTCAACAAAAACAGCGTTTGGCGGCAGAGGAATTTGTGAAATTCCTTGCAGGGAAGCGGTGTCGCCGCGGGGAGGGTGTGAGGAGGCAGCAGCGGGATGCAGAGAGCGGGGAGGGATCGCTCCTCCTCCGGCTGCCGGCTCGCACCAGCCCCTGCTGCCCATCCCGAGCCACGCCGGGCACCCTCCGGACAGCCTGGCAGGCGGGATCCCCTCTGTCTTCCCTCTTTTTGCTGCTGCATTCCTCTGGATGTGCCGGGTGTGGCTGTCAGGAGGGACAGGGACGCTTTGTGTGGGTCACCTCTGTCTTCTTCTGGGGATGTAATTGCATCCTTCCAGTACCTGGGGGAACCTACAGGGAAATGGAGAGGGACTATTTNTTCCTCTGGATGTGCCGGGTGTGGCTGTCAGGAGGGACAGGGACGCTTTGTGTGGGTCACCTCTCTCTTCTGGGGATGTAATTGCATCCTTCCAGTACCTGGGGGAACCTACAGGGAAATGGAGAGGGACTATTTACAAGAGCCTGGAGAGGTGGGACACAGGGAATGGCTTCACACTGACAGAGAGCAGGGTTAGATGGGATATTGGGAAGGAATTCCTCCCTATGGGGATGGGGAGGTTGCCCAGAGAAGCTGTGGCTGCCCCTGGATCCCTGCAAGTGTCCAAGGCCAGGCTGGACGGGGCTTGGAGCAGCCTGGGATAGTGGAAGGTGTCCCTGGCCATGGCAGGGATTGGAATTCAATGATCTTTAAGGTTCCTTCCAACCCAACCCATCCCATAAATCTTTAGGCTCCCTCAAGCTCCTGCTGCAGAGCAGCCTGGCAGGGTCAGGGTGCTCTGAGCAGGTTTTTTGGGGGAGCAGAGTGCAGCCTCCTGGCCCCTCATTTCTTCTCTTGCCCTCCAGGCCATGAGAGGGAGCCAGCCCTGACTCGCAGCTCCCTGTTAATCTCTCCTTGATCCTTGTTGGAAGAACAGTGCAATCAGAAATAGGGTTTGAGTGATGAAGTGGGGTTTTTGTTTGCTCGTTTCTCTCTGGAGCTCCCTGCATGGCGAGGAGGGAGCCCTGGGCCGTGTCCTTGCTCCAGGAGCAGGAGGGAAGCCCAGGGGTCTCTTTGCACTCACCTGTGTCAGGAGGGACAGTAGAAGGGACAGAGACACTCCTGCCTCGTTGGATGGGGGAGATGCTGCCACCTCTGCCCCCAGGGACGGTGCCCACCCTGTGGGGAGGGGGAAATAGGGGGGTTCTGCTGCACTCTGGGGGCTGCAGGATGGTGTGGAGTGCCTGGGACAGCTCCTGCCTGACCCTGGAGCTTCCCTAAAGCTCCCACAGGTGCCACTGTGCCCACCTCACCCCACCCGAGGGAAGGGAAACCGAGCAAAGCCAGAGCTCGTGCAGCAGGGCTGGGGGTGCTCTGGTCCTCCCCTGCATCTCCCAGGGTATCTGGGTGTGGGAAACCCCAGCTTTTAACCCCTGCAGTCCCAGCACTCGCAGGGAAGCAATTCTCGTGTTTTAGAGCAGACCAAGGGAAGAGGAAAGCGCTGGCCACGAGCGATGACCCCGGTGAGGAGTGAGGCACTTTGTGTGGGACCTGGCGGGGCTGGAACAGCTGAGCACCAGGGATTCACTGTCCCTGGGCCAAAGGCTGAGCTGCTGCTGCGTAAATCAACGCTGATGGTGAATGCAGGTTACAGAGGGACACAACACGAGGGCAGCAGAGGAAGCAGGAGGGAGCAGCGGAGCCACAGCCGCAGATAAACGATCCTTATCGCCACTTTTTCCTCTCCTCACCGTTTTTCCCATAACTGAACACGTTTTTCACAAGCACAGGAGATCGCTGTCTCCAGCCCACACCTCCCCCTGGGCTTGTCCCTGCCAGTGCCCCTGAGCCTGTGGTGCCAGCAGAGCTCCCTTGTCCCATCCCAGATCTGCTTTGCTGCAGGCTGGGAGGCTGCACAAGGGCAGTTTGCCACTCATGGGGGTGTTGCTGAGTGGTTTCTGCTCCATCACACCCACCAGCAGGTCAGAGGGGACCCCAGCCACGTGCAGCGGGGCCACACGAGGTCACCCAAATGTGGCCATAAATCCCCAGGAGCTGGGACTGGAGTTGCTCACTCATGGTGTGAGACCAAGGCTGATTCCAAGACAAATGCATGGAATTTTGGCTGGATTGAAGGTGCCTTCTTCTTTACAACCTTTTCCCTGCCTTTGTCCCCAGGCCCTGAGCTGCTCAGACAATTCTCAGTGTCATTAAGCAGGAGGCAAATAGTGTGGCACCTCCAGTGGTGTAAATGGCCACGGATACAGGAGATATTCCATGAAAACAGCACAGGGAGCTCTGCCCTCTCCACCTCTCCACCCAGCAGGGTCTGCTGTGCCCCCAAGGTGAGTCGTGGAGCTGAGGGCACAGGTCCCTGAGAGCAGGGAGGGCAGATCTCCACCTCACTCCTAATTTTAGAAGGCTGCTTCATGAGCTTGTAGGAAAAGGAACTCCATGTGCCGGAATATGTGCCCAGTTCTGCCGAGTCCAAGAGGAAATTTGGTTTTTCCTGAGAGCTTTCTTATCAAATCTGCCTCGTATCAAACCCAAAATAGCAGAGTGGCTGCTGAGCTTTGCCTCAGCTCCCAGGGGATGGATTGAGGAGGAATTGCTGCAGGGTGGGATGGCCATGGTGGGTGCTGAAGGGATGTTCTTCCTTTGGGGCAAACCCAGGAGGGTTTAATTTGGTTTAATCACCTTTTCCTCCTGGATCCCATGGACCTTTGCAGTCATTGTGCCCATGATTTTCTGTTTTCCCTCAATGGAGCGCAATCAACAATTCCTTATTCCTCCAGGCATGTTAAGAGGACATCCACTGCTGGCTGTCAGTTCTTTTGGAGCAACTTCACAAGAGAGTCCTAAAAAGTTTGGTTTTCTCTGTGGCTACAACATGAAAGATCCCATCCTTTCCCTAAATTCCGTGTTGGAAAAAGAAAATAACAATTTAAAAGCGGCTGAGGTTAATTGTTGGAATTCTTTGTAAAACCTCAGCCTGGATGGACTATTGGTCTTCCCATTTCACACAGACACCAGACAATTCCAATGGGAATTGTCACGGAGATTTTGCTCTGGGCATGGAAGTGAATGGAAGCCCTAAAAGAAAGTCCCTGGCTGAGTTCTGCAAGATTTGGGAGACTGGAGGATCCTTTAGAAGTGACTGGGTTTGCAAAAACCCATCACACTGAGAATCCTGGACACAGCCACCCCCAGACCACGCAAAGACTGTTGTTTAATTGGTTACCATCACCTAATTTGCTTAATTGGGGGCCGAGTCTGGTCGCAAGAAGGGTGAGAAGCCCGAGGATATCCGGGTGAGGTGTCCAACAGGCAGAATTCCCTCTCCGCCCTCCCACCTCTCAGCCTGGCCATGATGTGAGCCCCGTCGGAGTCATTCCCTTGCTCCGGAGGAATTCCACAGCCCATTCCCAGCTCCTATCGCACATCCCACCTTTTATATTCCATCCTCATTTTCTCATTCATGACCTGGCGCTGGAGGCAGAGCAGCCCCCGGCAGAGAAAGGCACCACCCGGGCTCTTTCCCCACCTCAGCCCCTCTGGAATGTCGGCTAAACCCGGTTTAACTCTTTGAACAAACTCAGTTTAACTCCTTAAACGAACCCAGTTTAACTCCTTAAACAAACCCAGTCTAACTCCATATACAAACCCAGTTTAACTCCTTAAACAAACCCAGTTTAACTCCTTAAACAAACCCTGTTTAACTCCTTAAACAATGCCAGTAATTGCTTTTAGATGGGCTATTGTGTGCGGCATCCACCTCGGAGATGGTATCTGGGAACGGGGCTTTGTGTGGTACCGGGATTTTATAGCGCGGCCGATTACATCTCTGGCGAGGGTTTTTATTTGCTGCACGGTGGTAATTGGGCGATTTTAATCTGGGGTTGATTTTATGTTAATTTTTTTTTGGATGTTGCCAGCCCGGAGGGAAATGGTGTAAGGCTGTCTCGTGCTAAAATTAGCCCTGGCAAGCTCAAATTCGCCCCTTCCGCCGGCTCCCGGCAGAATATTTGGGATAAAAAATGGCTCCAAGTCCGACCAGAGAACCCGCAATTCCTACCTTTCCTACTCCCACTATTCACCTTTTCCATGGAGGCACAGACTTAACGTTTTTAGAAGGTTGAATCCTCCAGAATTCCTCCCCATTCCCCAGAAAACAGGAATGTTCTCCCTCAGTTCACTGGAAAGTATCAAAAGCTCAGCTTTTTGCCTTAAAAAATCCATCCTGGTGCCTGTCTGGGAACTTTTGGATTGCATCCCTGGAGATGCTGCTGCAGAAGAGAAATTCTCCAGGAAATTCTCTGTGCCTGCAGTTTTCCCTCAGAGTCACTTGTGTCCATCTCCGAGTCCACGGGGACCACGAGAAATCCCTGAGAGTTTTCTCCACTGACATTTCCAGTTCTAGGAATATTTCCCCCCCCAAAAAAATCTCTCTTGGCTTCCCTCCTGCAGCTGAGCTGCTCCCCAGGGCAGGGCAGAAGGCCAGGTAAACCGAGGTAAACCGAGATAAAAGTGAAGATTTGAGTGTCTGAGGTGAGCACAACTCGTGCTGGCTGCCTGCCTTCTCCCCAGAATGAAAGAAATTCCTGCAACCTTCCTGCTGTGCCCGTAAATATTCCTGCAGGGAATCGAGCCCTGCCCAGCCATTGATTCCCCACTTCAAAGACCAAAGCCATGTGGTTCCATAATCACTTGTGGAACCCCCTGGGAAGCAGGGAAAGGTCCTGGAGCAGCAGGTGGAGCAAGGAGGGAGATGCTGCATTGGCCAAATGCAGGGCTGGATGTAAATGAGGATCTGGGTTGGGATTTTAGGAGGGGGAAAGGCAGAAATGCCACTGAGCTCTCATGGGGATGAATTCCTCCCTCCAGGCAGCTGCAGTTTCATCCATGGGGTTTCTGGCAGCCCACCTGGCTTTTCTCCTGAGATTCCCATTCTCCTGAAAATCGCTCTGAGCTCTTCTCCCCACCACTGCCAGGTCCCTCGGAGTCAGGGGCTGAAGGCTTTTAAAAGCTCATCCCTGTGCCTGGCAGCTCTGCAGGCATGAACTTCATGGAATTGCCCAGGATTTTTTGGGATTTTACAAATGCAGAGGCAAACAAGTTGACTTAATCCTTGAAATCAAGCAGTCCTGGGCAGGGGCAGCTCAGGGCTGTGTGCTTTGTGCAGTGGGAGCAGGGAGCTGCTGTGCTGGGCTGCCCTTGTCCCACCTCCTTGGCTCCATCTGCTTCCCAGCAGGAGCACGAGGGCCTTTGATCCCAGTTCTTAACCTCCTGAGTTCCCTGTTCTCCCTGCTGTCCCTGTCTTTGATGAATTCCTGAGCCACCCCAGTTCCATTTGGGGTGTATCCCCAGGCAGCCAGCGGGATGTGTGAGCTCTGTGGGTGCAGCACTCCCGGGCAGGGCTGGGTGCATCCCTGGGCATTCCAGTGGCTCCCTTCCCGCAGGATTAGCCAGGAGGGTGTGGGGACAGGACCCTGGGGACTTCCCAGGGCACTCAGGGCAGGGTTGTGTCCCTTTTCCAGCTGCTGCTTTGGTTCTCAAGGCTCAGGTGTGATCCAGCAGCAGCATCTCCATCCCGGAGCTGACACCGCAGGGACATCAGGGAACAGGGAACAGGAATTCTTGTCTGTCACCTGTTTATAAATCCCTTGTTTCTCACCAGATATTTGCACAGATCCTTGGTTTTGTCTCCTAAACTGCTCTCGCACTGCTGAAATAAAGAGACTGAGGAGATCACAGCAACACAATGTCCCCATTAGGGTTGGGGCCACATCTTGTGGGTGGCTTGGACACTCAGCTTGGCCTAAGGCAGGGCAGGAGCTGTCACCACCAAGAACTGATGGGAGCACCAGGCTTTGTCCCACAACAACAAGAGGTGACTGAGGGGAAGGATCTCTTGTCCCTGACATTTGAGAGCAGCTCACTCCTTTCGTTTCCACATCTGAAATCGCTTCCTGAGGGCCTGGCTGAGGGTAAAAGGCCGAGGGGGATTTTACAGGCACAGGGAGGGGTGGGACAGATCCCGTGTCTGAGGTCTGGCAGTGCATCCCAGACTTTTCATCTGGAAAAGAGCCTTGTCCCTGTCCAGATTTAGAGTTCCAGGGTGGCTGTAGCTGATAGACCCTGGTAAGAAACATTTCACAGGAAGGTTTGCATTCCCTTTCCCTGGAAATCTCAGCTCATTCCTATGGCATGAGTTAAGGCAGCTGCCGAGTTCAAGTGGGTGCAGTTTGAAAAGGGAAAATCCTGCTCGAAGCCCAAAATAAATAATTATGGATACAGCCATATGAAAAGTAATTACAAGGCTTTAAATAAGCTAAACTAAAATAAACAGCAGCCCTCTCCTTTACCTGCTGGCAGCTTGAGTCCAGCATTCCCAGCCATGGACGTGGATGGTTTCTTGGAGCAGGTGAAGGAGCTCGGAGTGGCTGCATCCCTCTGGAATGTGGTGCCAAGAGTAACAACCTCCTCCTTCAGAGCAAGAGAGGGAGCAGCAGGTCGTGGGTCTGGCCCCAGCACTGCCATCAGCAGCCGAGTCACCCACGCTTGCCTTCCCCCCAAAGATTTAAAGCTCATTAATTACCCAGTCCTCACAGTCTGGGTTATTGTTGTTCTAAATGAAGTCAGCAGCTTTTGTGGGAGATGTGGGAGACCCCAGTTCACAGGAACTTCGCTGTGGGGGGAGGAATTCCAGCGTCTGGCCCAGCCCTGAGAGACCCAGCCCTCGGCTCTTTGATTCTTGTCTGGAGATAAAATCTTTCCAGATTTGTGCAGGGCCTGGAGCTGGGGGATTCAAACCCTGACAGTGCCACAGGGGAGGGCAAGAAAATATTCCTGCCTGGAGCCCTCTGTGAGACACCATCAGAATGGGGCAGGAACTTGGTTATGAACCCTCAACAAGCACAGGGAACAGCTCTGGAGTGCAGGAAGGCTCTGGGATCCAGGCCATGTGCACCTGGGTGTCCCTTTCACAGGAAATGTTCCTTTAATCCCCACATTCCTGCTCCTGAGCCACCAGCACTGACATCAGAGATGTTATGGATGCAGAGCCAGGGAGCTGGGAGAGCCCTGGAAGGAACTGCTGCCATCCTTTCTGCAGGAGAGGAACAGGGAAAATCCTGGGGCTCTCTCCTCTAGGCAGGGGATTCCCTGAATATTCTGGATTTTCCTGGTTCATTCGTCCATTTTTTCACATTTTAATTCCTTAATGTCAGCAAACCTGTGCCTGCCTGCACCCAAATTCACAAACCACACCTTTGCACCTGCTCCCTGCACCTCTCTTTGCTCCAGGCTGGGAACAGTTGGGAGATATGGATTAAAACCCCCTTTGTTCATATAGTTCAGGAGAACAGAGGACTAAAAAGGGCAGCCAGGTATCCTGAAGGGCCTTTCTTGGAAGAACACATGAGATTGAAGAAAATCAGGAATCCACCTAAGGGTGAACATTTGTTTTATTAATGTAGAGCTGCAGGGATTGGATCTGAAGGGACAAATGGGATGGTTGAGGGTGTTGAGCACCACAGGCTGAGGTGTTAATGAACCTCCTCTATTCCCCAAGGAAACCCTTTGTGCCTGGACATGACTCACAGCTGCTGGTGGGAGGCAAAATTTTAATGCCTTGTAGAAGATTTTTTATTATCCCTGCAGTGCCTCAGGAGAGAAGGGAAAATTTGCCTTAGAATGGACCAGAGATGCACTGAGTCCCTTTTAGAGCCTCGCTCACAACAGGCTCTGGAATATCGTAATTAACTTTAAAACATGTTAATGGGGTAGGAAAAACAAAGAGGACAGAAATGAAATGGCTGCTGCAAAAATGTTTTCACCTGTTTCCAAGAGAGGAGCAGCTCTTTCCTTATTGTTTTGGAAGGAATTTCTCCCTCTCAGATTAAAGGCTCGTTTTCCAGCACACTGGGATGGGATGTGTGAGCTCACAGAGAGGGAATTCTGGGGATAAATGTTCCCATGGATGCAGGCAGAGGGAAAGGTGGAATGAGAGGGAAGAAGCAATGTGCAATTAGAGGGAATTTTTGCAATATTGACAAGCCAGCGCTGTCTGATAATTAATTTGTCAGTGCCCAGGCAGCACCTCTAATTATAAGACATTCAAGCTTCTGTTTGCCTGCTCCAGAGCTCCTGTTCTTGGTATTCCATGGGATGAACCTTGTGTTCTCCCTGCCTTGGCAAGGTGATTCCTCTCAGATCCCAGCAGGCAGCAGGAGAAGCTTTCCAGCCAGTCTCCAAGGGAGATCCCTAAAATCCCCCATCCCGGTGGGGCTGGGCTCGGCTCCGCGCTCGGAACAATTCCACGGGGTAGAAATCCAACTCATCCTCTTGGATTTCCATCCTCAAGGCATGGAATACGCTGCCCTGAGGAATGACTGGGCCATCAGCTGGCAGTGCTCCGAGCAGGGAATTGTCTTCATATCTGACCATGTAGGGTAGGAAGGTCGAGAGTCACAAAGGGTTTTAATAGGAAAACAACACAGAATCCATATCCTGCACCCAGGGAAGGGGAATCCTCATCCTGCACCCAGGGAAGGGGAATCCTCATCCTGCACCCAGGGAAGGTTTGCATTTGTGAGCACTGGAAAGAGCTCGGGGCTGCTCAGTGCACTGAGAAATTGCTCCTTATATTTTAAATCCTACAACATTTTAGAGTTGTAGCTCGGAGAACTCCTGGAATTCCTAACTGGGCTCTGAGCTTACAGGTAAGGAGGAAAACTGTGGATTAAAAAGTGCATGGAAAGGACTTTTTGGATGTGTCTCTGCTTTTCCTAAGGAGACAAAGCGCTTAATGGAGAAGAAAAAAAATCTCAATTTTGATAGGGATGATATCACTCCTTGTTTGCCACAAGAAAAGCAGAACCAAATGAGTTTCTAAGGGCCAGGAGGAATATTTCATAATCTGAAAGGTAAATCCATAAAAACTGGGGATTTCCTACTTTAGATACAAAAGTTAGCCTGAAGCACTAACATAAATTTATTCTATATGGAAAAATAGCTTTGTTTTCTATATAAAGGCAAGATTTAGAAGGCATTTACTGAGTCCTGGTTATGATAAGACTGACAAATAGATAAAGATTTTTAGTGCTGAACTCCTCTATCCAAAACTCATTTAAAAAGCAGGATTCCTGAAAAAAATCCCACAGAAAAAATAGACTTTGTCTCCTGTTCCAGGTGAGCAGAACACCAGGGGAAAGTTTCCACACTGTCCATGGAGGTAAAAGTTTGGTGAGCTGCATAAAAACCTCCTTGAGATCTTTCTTTATGTTCCTGCTTTCTGCTGGGAGGTGTTTTCTGGAATTCTCCTTTTCCTTTCCAACTGAAGGCTGACCAGAGGGAGAGCAAGACAAGACTTGGTAACGCTTCAGATGATAAGAGAATAAATTAAAATGTCAGTTCAGTGTCAAGGAGCTTTACACATCATATTCCTGCTTTTCCAGGCTAAGGAAAGGTGGGAATGAGGATCAGGGTTATCAAAGCTGAAACCACAAGGAGCTTCTGGAATTTTCCCCCCCATTTGGTGCTGCCATGTGGGAATTTGGATGGAATTACAAACTCCTCGTGCAGGATGGATGTTCTACTGACGTTACAGGACACCATCCATGCTTTATTCCCCTTTTTCCACGTCTCCTCGATCCTGAACATCTTAAATTCATCTGGAGACGCTTGGAACGTGCGGGAAACTCCGGGATTTGTACAGCATATTTGGACACTGGACAGCATCAGCCTCATCCCAGGATTTTTGTGAGCTCCCCAGCCTGGTGCAGAAAGGCTGAAGATTCTTTCTGACGTAAACAGAGCCTCTCGCCGCGGAAAGAAAACCAAAGGGAATTTCTGGCACAATCCAGAGTGAGACATAATTTTGTGATGACCTCTCCCAGCTCGATGCCTTTGCTTGGCACCAGGTTCAGTGTCTGACACATGAATTTAAATTTCTATCTATCTACAGGACTTGGAATACCAAAGTCCTCTCGAGGTCCTGGTCCTCACTGCTCCCTGCTGAAGCAGAGGAACAGAATCAATGCAATTTTTTTAATCCAAGAGAAGAGGAAATATGGGAAGATTATGCCCAGAGACATGCAGGAAATCAGCAGCAGAGAAATTTGCATTTCCCAGATGCTTTCTGTGTGCCCTGGAAGGATTTTCCCACTGCCACAGGACCTGGAGCAGTGAGGAAGTTCCATCCCAATCCAACCTCTTCCAGCTGCAGCTCTGCCCTGCTGGTTCACCGGTTTCCCCAGGAAATAAAACTCTGGAATTCAGCAGCAGCCTGGCAGCAGTTACCCTTTAATGCCAAGCAGAGCTCCCTCAGCAGCACACGAGAGCTCTGCTGGGGTTTCCATTTATTTTCTCCAACTTCATCCAGAGTGAAGCCAGCTGGATGGGACAGGAAGGATCTCCTGGCATCCTGGAGCCATCTGGAAAGAAGCAGCACCAGGAGAGTCCTCAGGAGCAGTTGCTGCAAACAGCTTTGGGGAATTTGTCTCCCCTAAAGAGTTCTGGTGTCAGAGGGAGGGTTGGGAAAGCCTCGGCAAACAGGGGTTTGTTTGTCTTGGCAGAACCTCAGGGAATCACGGGGGAAGTTGGAAGTGAGGGGTGGAAGTGACCCCATGCAGCTTTCTGCCTGAGCCCTGTGGAAGCTGTCCCTCCCCCAGCTTCCCTGGATCTCTCTGAACAAGCCCTGGGCTGAAATGCAAAGTCCTGGCTCCATCCCTGTTGCATTTACCAGAGCACCAGGCGTGTTTCCTGCTGAAGAAACGATGGAATTCCACCAAAACAGGGCACAGCCAGGCACAGGGATGCAACTCCAAACTTTATCCATGTGTCCTGCACACTCACTTTGACTTGTTCAGACAGGGACAATGAAATGGTCTTAAAAAGTCCTTGAAGTGCTCCCAAATCTTCAGAGGGTCAGAAATGTGCATCAAACCTGGTCTGGAAGGAGGAAACATCACAGAGGCACTTGAGGAAGTTTGCAAAACTTTGGGATACGGGGTTTGGAACATCCTAACCTTCATCCATGGTGTGAAATGTGTTCTTCAAGTGGTTCCTGTTGGCTTGACCTTCTCTAGGGAGCTTTTCCTGCCAGGAGCCACCACAGTTTGTACCCAGGGGAGCCAAAATCCAGCCCTGGAATGTCCCTGGAGGGCTCTGCAGCTCCAGGCAGGCACAGAGAGGCTCTGACACCTCCCTGAGCCCCGGCCCAGCCTTATCAGCCTCTTCTCCCAGATGACTCAAAGGAAATACCAGCAGGCTTTGAAGCTCTGAACCAGGCAGGGAAGCGCTGCCAGCTCGGCACCGCTCCAATCCCGGCAGGAAAAGAGCAGGAGCACAGCTCCGTGCCCAGGGTAAGGCTTTTCCAGCCATTATCCCGGGCATTTGTGTTTGTTTGCCGCTCTCAGAGCAGGCCAGCAGGATCTGGCCGTGTTTGCTGGGATTCCAGGTTTTTCCACAGCCTGCTGACGTCGGGAATCCGTCATGGCATGGTGTGAATGCACAGGGAAACCTCCATCCATTCATCATCCCGGCCTCCTGCCTTATCAACACCCTGCCCAGGTGGGAAAACTGCATCAGGGGGATGGCTGGGAGTGGATTGTTCAAGAGTGGGGTCACTGCTGGAACAGCACCAGAACACTTCACTGCCACGTTCCCACTTGTGTGCCTGGGGATGAAGTGCTTTGGAAAAGTCAGGAAGAAATTCCTTCACATCTTTAAAGCAGAAACTTCTGTAGATCCTGGAGACCAAGCAATGCAGCGATGAAGCAGAATTGTTTTAATGTTTTTTAATTTCAGCTGGGTTTGGGCAATATCCAGTGGGTTTTGGCATTGGAAGAATGAGCAGAAATTCCATGCAAATAAAATTCATCCTGGCAGAGTTTTTTGGATGAGATCTGAATTAGAACTCGTTAATTAGAATCAGAATATGACATTTGTGCGTGTTGGCATTAAATAATGCCAAGGCCATGTCACCACCTGTGTGCTGCCAGCTGTAGGTGACACACTCAGGTTCACATTCACAACCAGACTTGGACACCCACACCAGAAACACCCGGATTCACAGCCTAAACCTGCAAATTCCCATCATTTCCTGGGTGTTTTCTCACTATCCACAGGCTCAGTACCACCAGCATTGCAACACCCCTGGAACAGGATGCCTGGAATGGTCCCCCTGCTCTCTTCCCCCACTCCTGAGCCTTCAGCTTCCCAGAGAATAAAATGAAATGAAATGAAATGAAATATAAAATAAAATAAAATAAAATAAAATAAAATAAAATAAAATNGAAAGACAAGTCTCATTCCTTTCGCTAGAAATTGCAGACATTTTGTTATTGCAGACAACAAATCCACATTTCCCCCCTGTTCACCGACCTCCTGCCCCTGCTGAGTGTTCCGTGAGGTATTTACAGGGTCCATCGGTACCAAAGTTCATCTCCAAGCAAAACCTCCATCCCTAAGGAATCAGGAGCCTCCTGTAGCCCTGGAGCTGCAGTTTAAGGGTGTGAGCAATGTCAGCACCTCCGTGGCAGCAGCACCACCTTGTTTGCAGCTCCTCGGTGCTGAATGAGCTGGAAAAAAACCCTCTCACGAGGCTCTTTGTTCCCAGGGCAGCCTCTTGTTTTTATTAGAACATCTCGGACAGAATCTCATCTCCCTCACATCGATAAAAATCCGGTTCTGCTACTCCTGACAGCCGAAGGGTTTCAGGCACATCCTGGTGTGGCCCCAGCAGAGACTGTCCCTGTGCTGCAGGGGACTCCTGGGGAAGTGGATAAACAGGAATCCACAGCTTGGATAAAATAGCGTGGGTATTTTACAAGTATCCCATGTCAAGCCATCACCATGTCCGAGCCCTGTGCCTGCCTCACACACCTTCCCCAGGGAGCCTCTCCTCACTGCTGAGTTGGATTCCCAATTTCCGGCACTGGGAAATTCACATTATTGTGTAAATCGGTCCTGCAGTGACACCTCTGCGTGTGGCACTTCTCAGCCAGCCTTTAGCACTGCTCTGAAGTCACCACAGGAGCTTAAACATCCCCCAGGCAGCTGGAGTCGGCAGGCTGGGAAGGAATTTCTATTCAGGAAAGCTTCCCGCTCCAAGATCTCAAAACAATACAAGAAATCTTCAGAATCCCAGAATCACTGAGGTTGGGAAAGGTCTCCAGGATCATCCAGTCCAAGCTGTGCCCAATGCCCACCTTGTCACCAGCCCCGAGCACTGAGTGCCACCTCCAGTTCTCCTTGGACACAAAGAAGCTGTGATGTGGGACACAGCAAGGAAATCAAGGATGGGCTGAATTAGCAGGGAACTTCCCGTCCTGAGACAGTGGGAACTCTTGGCAAGCTTTAGGAACCAGCCCAGATTTGCAGAGCAGTCCTGTGTTCATCAGGAATGGCAGCAAAGATCTGGAAGTGCTGTTTATCTCTTGATATCAAACTCCAGATCAACACAAACTCCCTGTGCTGGGATTTTATGACCAATCCTGTGATTCCCTTCCCCTGGAGCTCAGAATTCCACAAGTTTTGTTGGGACTCCACCTCTTTTCCTATTCCCATGGCACAGGGAACGTTGAGAAAGGAATGGCAAGTGGAAATCAGCTCCATCCGAGCTGGAAAACACCAGGTACCCATCCCAGGCAGGCAGCAGCTTCCTAGACAGGCAATTCCAGGGATCAAGCTGGCACTGGCCACAGGAGTAAATGAATCAGAAAATGACTGCACCTTCCAGGGTGGACAATAAAGATAAAATCAGGATTTGATGGTGTTTGGCTTTTTGTGAACTTCAGGAGAAGGAAGGGTTCAAGGCAAACACGTTCAATCAGTGTTGGAGATCTTTCCATGGCTGTTTTATACAACCAAAGGTCTGTGCCTGACCAGGAGTTTCAAGGAATTAAGGATTCCTGTGGCGAGGGCTGAGTGGAAATTTAGCTGTGTTTTATGGACTTGAACATCATTTTTGTTTTCAAAACAACTGTGACAAGAGCAGAGGCTCCGATGGAAGCAGCTCAGGCCTGGGCTGTTGCCAGGTCCGTGGTGGATTCTGAGTGTTTGACTCAGGGTTGAACAGCTCAGGCAGTCTCATTTCGAGCTCTTTCCACAGCCCTGAGCTGCTCCCACTTAGGAATTATTTCCTGACATTCAGCTGACACTTTCCTTCAATTAGTGATTCCATTTCTCTTAACTATCCCCCTAATTGCTTTCCTTTCCTCGTTGGTGTGTGACCGTCCCTCTGTTTGCAGTGTCCCATTAGTCACTGCCTAATTTGTGCCACTTCCACTTCCCTTCATGTGTCAGCAGCTCGAGCCTTCCCGTTTATTTCCATTTACTCCCAATTATTGTGTTTCTCTGGCCTTCTTCTCACTGGTGTCTCCAAGGCCTTACAGAACCTTCCAGTGCCTGCTCTGTCTCTTATCCCACTGTCAGCACAGGCTCAGTGACACCCAAAAGTGGCACTTCCCAGAATTCCAGAATCCTTGAGGTTGGGTAAGATCTCCCAGCCATGGAGTCCCACCTGTGCCCCATCCCCACCTTGTCCCCAGCCCAGAGCACTCAGTGCCACCTCCAGCCCTTCCTTGGACACCTCCAGGCATGGGCACTCCAAACCTCCCTGGGCAGCCCCTGCCAAGGCCTGAGCCCCCTTTCCATGGGGAAATTCCTGCTGATGTCCCCCCTGAGCCTCCCCTGGCCCAGCCTGAGGCCGTTCCCTCTCCTCCTGTCCCTGTTCCCTGCGAGCAGAGCCCGACCCCCCCGGCTGCCCCCTCCTGTCAGGGAGTTGTGCAGAGCCACAAGGTCCCCCCTGATCCCCCTTTTTCTCCAGGCTGTTGTGCTCTCCCACAGCCTTGGATAAAAAGATCCCAGGTGCTCCCAAGACCATTCCCACGCCCAACTTTGGGTAAAAAATGAGAGCAGTTGGTCTGGTTGATGCAAGCTGAGGATGTCCCACATGCCTGAGGCTGCCACCTCAGCTGGACAGTTTTGCTTTCAGCCTCTAGCACAGCACTGCAGGGAAGTGAGGTGTGATGGTTTCCAAAGGGATCCCGCCTGCCTGAGTCAGTCCCAGCTGGTTCTCACAGGTCCCAGCCACAGAATCAGCTCCTGCTGCCCTGGAGTCACTCCTGGAGCTGATCTCAGCTAATCCCCAAAGCCAGCTCCACCCAGATACCAGTGCCTTTTCTCTGTGCTCACACAGGGACTGGTTTCTGCCAGGCTGGATTTCGCTTGGAGAGTCCTTGCCCCTGCTTTTGATGTTTCTCTCCTGAGGACTTCAGAATACAAGAATTTCACCCTGGCAGCTGGCAAAGAGATGCCACTGCTGGGGGGATTTACATAAATATGAATCCAGTGCCAGCCCGGGCACCAGACACACCCAGCCTCTCTTGGGGGACATCAGGAACCCAAACTCCCTTTTGGAGCTGGTTTTTAACCTGGGCTGAGGCACCTGATGAGTGCCCCAGGCAGTGTTTTTCCAGGGACATCCTTTCCCAGGCTCTCTCTGTCACCTCTTGCACCCACCCCACTCCTGTTTTGCCATGTTCTCCCTCTATCCCATAATAATTTCCCTCTAAAGTCCAGTTCCATTTACAGACACGTGTCCTTGTCCTGGGAATATTTAGCCAAGATCTCTACGACCTTTTCCTCTGAGCAGATGCTGCTTCAGAAACATTCACCTGCTTTTTTCTTCTTCTTGCCACTCCCCCCCGAGCTCTGCCTCCCTCCCTCACTGAGCAGAGTGTGCAAGTGCAGCCACCCCATGTGAAAAAACACAGATTCCCACAAAGAAAATTACCTGCATTCCCTCCACTCCACCCAGATCTGCACCATGGGCAAAGCTGCAGGAGGAGAGAGGTGTGAGAGAAAGGTAGGAAGCACAAGGGCAAATAAATTCCTTGGCTCTTGCTCATATTCTGCTCCTTCAGATTTTGTTTTTTTAAAAAAAATCACCTCCAAAGCGTGTGAAAGAGAGAGTGTTCCCATCAGAGCAGCTGTGCTGCAGAGTGTTCTCACATGTACTCACACCTCTGAGTCATGAGCCATCCAAGCACGAGCTGGGCTCATTTCAGGGCTGATTTCAGGGCTGATTTGAGGGGTTGCCACCTCCCCTGGAGAAGCTGCACCTCAGACTGGCAGGGCTGGGAGTCAGAGCCTGGAGCCCAATTCCACACCCTGCTGCTCTGGGGGATGAGTTGGGCAGGGGTGGTCAGAGGAGGCTGAGCTTCCATCACCTTCACAGCCCTTTTTTGGACACTAATAACTCGATATTCATTTATTTTGTGATGCCCAAAGCTGCACAGAGCAGGAGGCAGAGCCAGCCCCACGCTGTCACAGCACTTAGGGTGACACAATCCCAACTGCAGCTGATGAATCTCAGCACAAGAGGAAGCTCCATCAACCCCACAGCCCCAAACCACACAAAGGTGGACAAGGAGCTGGGAACAGTCACATCTTCCACTGCTCCCACAGCCCAAAGTGATGATTTTGGAGCCCCAGGGCACAAGGACAAGTCACAGCATCCCAACAAGTCCCTGCTCATCATCTGGGTGTGATATCCCACGTGTGGCAAACTGCAGGGCCGTGGCAAAAAGTGCTGCCTTCACCTCTGCTGGGCTCCTCTGCTGGCTGGTTCCTGGAATCCCAGAATCCCAGGATGGGTTGGGTTGGAAGGGTCCTTAAAGATCAGCTCCTTCCAGCCCCTCACCACGGGCACCCACCACTGGGGCAGGTTGCCTGAAAACCCTGCAGGCAGCAGTTCCTGAGTGCTGCTCTGCAGGCACACATTTTAATAAAATTAATAATTGATGCCACCATTTATAAACTTTTCATAGCAGTTTTCCATGTGAGTCCCCTTGAGACTCCTGGGAATAATGTCAGCGGTTTAATTTGACTCATTTGTGAACATGAGTCAGACTTTTAATTTTTTTAATATTTACCAAACTCTGGACTCCCAATTACTCTGCCAATAAACCCCTTCTGCAAGAGCAGCTTTCCAACTGTTCCCCTCCAAACAATTCTTCCCTAAGTTCAGCTCCAGGCTGGCTGTGAGGTGGTGTTTTCTGGGATGCATCAGCAGACTGGGACCGTGGAATGTTCAAGAGTTTGGATGCTAAATGCTGACATTGAGGTGATGTAGAAGACAAAGCGTCACCTAGGTCAGCTTTTAACGTGGTCTGATGTCCCTAAGATGTGTTTGGAGATACAGCTCTGAGTCTTTCTCCTCTCTCCCCATCTCTCAGGTGCTTGATTTGACCCAGGTTTTGAGCAGAACAAGATAAAGCAGCTTTTCCCTTCTTCATTGCAGCCCTGGCTCCCGGCCCGAACAGCAACAACCGGCGCGGGCGTGGCACGGAGCTTTGAAGTCTCGAACGAATCCCGATGACTTTGTTTTGTTTCCTTTCGTGCTCTTGGTGGCTTGCCTGGCGTCTTCCTGGGGCGAGCGCAGTGCCCTTCACCCCGCAGGGCTGGAGAGCTGCCCGCACTCCCTGCGAATGGGCTGCATCCCTGGGCTGCTCTTCAGGCCACTCCCTCAAACCTGCTGCACTCACAGCCTCTGGATGCTGCCATTCCCAAATCCCTGCTGGTTCTGGCGGTGTCCAAGGGGATTCAGGGTGAGGTGCCTCATTTCTCCCTCTGTTTCTCCAGGCTATCCTTCCTTGGATCTTGCTCTTCCATGGAGCACGTTGTTCATCTGATCCTGGTTTTGCTCTTTCCCTTCTTTCCTACATTCCTTGTAGTCCTTTTCCTGGACACTTCTCCCTCTGGCTCACCAACATGTTCCCTATTCCTCCACTTTCCAACCCTTCCCCTGCAGCTTCCCACATGGACTGTCTTCCCACCAGTCACTGCCAATTCATGTGGGTGGGAAAAAAACACCTCACAAATCCAAACTGGGAACTCCTCTGCGTTACTGGGAGGGTTTCTGTGCACCCTCCTTCCCCTCTGCCCAGAGGAATCAGGCCTCTCCTTCTCCCAGGAACTGGGGTGCTCAACTGGGTCATGCCAGGAGCCAAAATTCTCCTCTTTGCCTCTCCTGATTATTTGATAGCCAGGGAGCTGGATAACAACTCCGGGAACATTGGGCTCAAACCGGGACAGAGACCTTGCTGGGCAGCAGCTGAGGCTCGGAGATCATTCCTGGCTGGTTCCACCGGCTGGCCCCGATGGTCTGGGAGGCTCCCAGGGAAAGGCAGAGCCCTGCAGGGTTTGGCTGGAGCAGGGAAAGCGGCACTCAGGAATCATCCACGCCTGAAGGACTTTCTGCTCGCTCTGTGATGGCACATGGGGGCTTTGGGCCAGCCCCAGGTGACAATGACAGCTCACAAATCCATCCCTGGAAAGGCCAGGGAATGAAAGAAACCACGGCTTGGAATAAGAACCTAAAAGGATAAACTTTGGTTGTTGTTCCTGCAGACAGACCGGGCTCATCTTATGCTGGACTTGCTTGAGGATGTTTGGAGTGCCCATCCCTGGAGATGTCCAAGGAATTCCTGGAGGTGGCACTCAGTGCTCTGGGCTGGGGACAAGGTGGGCATCAGGCACAGGTGGGACTCGATGACCTTGGAGATCTTTTGCAACCTCAGTGATTCTGGGATTCTGATTTGGTGTTCCTCAATAAAAAGGAATATAAACCAAGAACAGAGATTTTGGGCAAGCCCAGGGCAGCTGCTCCCTCCCAGGGCTGGAGGGGGTCTGAGCACTGGGCATGGCCTGTGCCAAGGAATTCTGCAGGCTGGGAATTTGCATTTTCCCCCACAGCAATTGTGGGGATCAGCTCTATTTAAAGCTGGCGGAAGCACCGCTGGCACCAGGCTCTTCCCAGAGCTTCCCAAGGAAAGAAAATTCAGAATGCCAGGAAGGGAAGAAAAAGCCCCATGAAAAGTGCAAGGTCTGTGCCAGGGGCTGTGCCAGGAGCACACAAAGAGTCTCAGTTTCTCCACAGGGATGTTCCTCTCCAGACAGCTCCCCTTGGTGCCAGGACACCTCTGTTCCCTATTCAGGGAGTGCTGGTTGGAATCCCAAGACTTGGAGCCATCTGAAGTTGCCCAAAAGTTACAAATGAGGGCATGTCCCTGAATAAACAGCCCATTTCCAGGGGGTTTTGCCTGCAGTTGGATATTATCCCTACGGTTGGTGCTCCCGGACATCCTCCAAAAGCTTGGGGTTGCTCCAAGCAGGAGGGGGAACATTGGAACAGCCAAATATCCCTACAGGAAATCTGTTTGCATCCATCTGTTTTCATCCAGTGTGGCCATGACCCAAAGTGGGTCCTGTGACAGAGCCAAAATCTGAGAGAGCCAAAATGTGAGAGATTTTCCTGATTTCAGGTCTCCACCTTCATCCCCGTGCCGAGTGCAGCACGATGCAGGACACTGGGAATGTGAACTCTGCCCCTGCAGGCTCTGGAAGCACCTGAGTTGGGGCTATTTAATACATTTTAATCTTGTTTTTCCTGCAGAATTTATGTAACCTGACCCACGGTTTTCCCTGCCAACAATTCCCAGTGGCTCTGGGAATTAGGGGAGGGAGATGGCACCCTGATCCTTTGGGATCTGCCTCTGCAGGCTGTGATTCCATTTACAAACCTGTGCTGGGGCACAGCATCCTCTGCTCCTGCCCTGCCTCGGCACTGGATGGGATTCAGGACACCTTGGGAGCAATTCCTGTTTGGCAGGGCCGGAGCTGCTCCCAGAACATCCCGGACGTCACCGCTCTGCCGGCGGCTGGCACTGCCAGGAGGGAGGACGGGGAATGGACGCTCTGAGTCACTGCAAAAAGGGACAAAACACCACTTTTGGCAAGCAGGACATAACGGAAACCTGATTTTTAAAATATTTGCTGAAGGTTTAGGCCGTGTTGGGAACGAAGGGATCCAGACACAAATTGGGTGCCTCACAGAAAAGTCAATTAACACTCACTAAAGGCAATGTTATCCCGAAGCCCCTTGGGAAATGACTTTGTTTATCCAATATTAAATAATAACACATGGGCTATCCAGCCACGGTCAGCTCAGGATCCTGCAGCCAGCTCATTATCCTCTCAAGGAGAAGTTAATATTCCTCTTTCCCCTTTTCCTGATGGGAATAGTGAAGCCCAGTGAGGGGAAATGACTTGCTTGGTGTTCTCCAATTGCCCTGCCCTAGTTCCCTGTGTCCTGGGAAGAGCTGAGGATAAGTGACCTGAAAAGCAACGCAAAAAGAGGCTCAAAACTTTCAACTTCACCCTTTTTTTTGCACACAAGTTAACCAGAGATAAGCAGAGCTCATATTTGATATCTGTATTTCCACTGGGAATTGTTGGCAGGGAAAACCGTGGGTCAGGTTACATAAATTCTGCAGGAAAAACAAGATTAAAATGTATTAAATAGCCCCAACTCAGGTGCTTCCAGAGCCTGCAGGGGCAGAGTTCACATTCCCAGTGTCCTGCATCGTGCTGCACTCGGCACGGGGATGAAGGTGGAGACCTGAAATCAGGAAAATCTCTCACATTTTTCACCCTAAAAGCCGTGTTTCTGGAAGAAATCCTCGAGGTTTAATGACCATGTCAAAATCTGAGGAGAAACACCGGGTTTCAGAGTTTTAACCTGAGCAAAGAAGGGTTTCCTCCTCAAAAATCCCTTTCCCTGGGATCCCCATCATAGTGTTGGACATGAGCAGGGCATGGAGCTCTGTGAATAACTCAGACTTCTGCCCATGAAAACTCTAATTTAGGAAGGGGGGAATGCTGGGTGCTCCTGGGTGTTGGGAAAATCCTGGAGAACTTCCAAAGAGCAGCTGAGGTACCTCCACCCTTCTTTTCCTCTCAGCAGGAGGGGAGCAGAGATTGCTCCTGGATGGTGCCTTGGCTTTGTTGTTCCCTATTTTCATTTCTTCCTTGTGCTGCTTTTCCCACTGAAGTCCCATTTTCCAGCTCCTTGAAATCCTCCCGACACCTTCCTGGAGAATGGCGGGAAAGGTTGAGCCTTCCTGTTTACAAGCAAAGAAAAACTCCTTCCTGGCCAGCCCCTGTTCCACCTCCTGGGCAGTGCAATTAACATTCCTAATGGCTTTTCCAGGCACAAGTGTAAAGACAACATTTTTCCTACTGCTGCAGGCACGAAAGGCAGGATGCAGAAGATGAAAACGCGTTTGGAATTCTTCCACTGCTTCAAGCATCAATCCTCCATCTCTGTGCACATCAAAATGTGCAGGGGCACTTTGTCCCACTGTTTCCAGGCTTTTTCCCTGATCCTATCCATGGAGCAGAGACAAATAAACAAATGAACAGCTGCCCCTTCTTCCAGGGGAAAAAATGGAGCTGGTGATGGATGCAGCTTGTTCTGGCAGCCCCATGCCACAGAGCTTCTCCCAGTTTCCACTCCCAGCCTAGAAAAAAGATCCTCATGAAGGAATTTTGTGGTGGTTGCTTTCCCTTGGCTCTCCCTGAGCATCCAAAGGAGCCATCATGAGTTTGGCATCTATTTCTTCGCTCTGCAAAATGCCAGAGGTGTTGGAGAGGGCTGCACATGCCAAGCTCAGTGCAGAATGTGCAGCTTCTGTGCAAAATCCTCCTGCAGAGCTCTGCCAAACCATCCCAACCCTCACCTCCTGTCCCAGACTCATCTCTGCCCATGCTCAGAGCCCTCTGTGGAAGGGATGATGGTGATGAACAGGCACAAAAGCCAATTTGGCAACGATTTCCTGAAATTCCAGTGCTCCCTAACGGCAGCAGAGCCTCCTGATGTTACCACCTGTGTGTGCTGAGGGGGAATTCTGTGCCAGAGGCTCTCCATGTGCATCCCTGAGCTGCCTCCTGAAGCCAAACAAACTCCCCAGAGGCTCCAAGGTTTTGCTGCAGGCACAATTTCCATGTACAACAGGAGCAGCTGTCCATGGATGCACCGGAGATCTGGGGCTGGATTCTTTCCCTCCAGCACTTGTGCTTGAAAAGGTGCCCCTGGATCCTTTGGGATTTTGTTTTCCTGGGCTGTGAACAGCTGGGAGATGAAAGCATTCAGGGATGTCATGGGAGTGAGGGTCAGTTGTTCTCTGACACACAGAGAGCCGTTAACTCCCAGCTTATCCCATAAAATTCTTCCAAGGGAGACTAGCTTCCAGTGGGAAAGGTGGCTCAATCCCTTTATTCATAGCTCCTCTCTGTTTTCTGGAGTACCCACCCAGAGACTCCTCATTTATTGAGAGAACTGAGCAGAATCTCAATTCCATCCCCCTCTGGTCACACCTGCCCTGGGGTATTTTCCTTCCAGTGCAATCCCTGAATTATTTCCAAGAGTTTTGCACCAGGCTCAGCCACCCATTTTCCTTTGCTAACCAGCTCTCTGCTGATCAAACAATCCATTGTGGCTCATGGGGGGTTTTATTTATTTTTTAAATAAATTGGATGCTGATGAAGGAATAGAAAGAGTTTCAACACCACCACACCCTCCCACACTGCAAAAATCCAACTTCCAGCACAGGCAGGGCTGGATATCAGCTGCCCAAACTGAGGGATGGTCAGGATTGGGCTGTTTCTTCCCCAAAATGGGAGAAAGGGAATGAACAGAACTCAGCAGGGATTTGGAGGAGGTGGGCTGGCTGTTCCCGTGGGGATGGGACAGAGCAGGAAGAGCTGTTGCTGTGCTCTGTCCCCACACCACTGCTGGGAGCAGCCAGTTTGGTTTTCCAAACTCATCCAGGGCTCCTTCCCCCTCCAAGGAAGCTGCTGAACAAGGCCCCTGCCTCTTGACGAGGATCACATCCAAAATGATGCAACTTGAAAGGAAAAAACATCATTTATGGGGGCAGATTAAGGACCAATTCCCCTAAATTGGGATGTGAAGAGCAGAGTGTTCTGGGTCCCACAGATCCCAGAGATGAGCAGCAGCCTGTTAAGGTCTCATCACAATATACACACAAACAGAACTCTTCACACTGGCAACAGAAACAGCTTTAAAATCTCTTTTTTTGGCTGAAAATGAATCTCTTGGGAAGAATAACTAACTTTTAAAATATTTCCTTTGGTTCTCATGAAAGGGAAGGAGTTTTAGGCCTGGTTTGGGATGCTCCTGGTGATGCTCAGGCTCTCCAGCCCCTCTCTGTGAGGTGGCTCGGGGGGACTGAGGATGCACAGCCCTGCTCGGGTCCCTTCCATCACTGGATGTCCCCTGGAAAAAGGGTTGGATTTGGTCCCCAGAACTGAGCCAAAACCCCAATTCACCTGTGAGCCAAAGAAACTTCCACATTTGGAATCATCAAAGAGACCCCTGGCTCAAGATGAGTCCCCAGTCTTTGCTGTTTGTACATTGTAAATCCAATGCTGCATGATTGCCACTAATTAAAGAAATCAGCCAGGCTGCCTCCATCAATACCCTGTTGGGGATGAAATTTTGGTTCACAATGACTCAGGAAAACACTGAGTGTATGGAAATTTAAGTGCTGCTGGGGAAAAATTATGCTCACAGCTGATTGCAGCCATCAAATTACAGCTTATTTATTTTTTTGGTCATGGTATCCAAGAATTTCAGGGTGAAAAGACAGATAAATGTACAGATAGAAAATTCCTCCCCTTGCCAGGCTGGCAAATTGGTTTGACAGACTGGAACTGTGCTCTGCTCACTGGTGATGCCATTTTCCAGCAGGTTGGCAACCAGCAGCAATGCCAAGAGGAATTGAAAATGTGTTTTTCTCCCAGATCACCCTCACTGGGATGTGTCCCCTGCCACGGGAATGCGTCACCAAGTTGAGTTTAAGCCACAATGAGATTTGCTGCTGCCTCAACTTCAATGAGTGCTTAAGGTAAATTTTTATATTAATATTAAAGTGTTAAATGCCTAAAGGCTGCTGTAACACTTCGGATTTGACCAGGGAGGGGTGACTTAATACTCAAAACTTCTGCCGTTGGTGCCCTGTTTGCTCCTGAAATCCCCTCCAAACAGCAGGGAAATCCTAAAGCATCATCACCACTGCCAATAAAACCAGCTGGACGTCAGGAATGCCGGACGAATGCTCCAAAGCCTCCCCCGCGCTGCAGAATTCCAGGCTGTGGCACCGGAGGGAATGTGATTGATGTTTGCATGGGGATAAGTCCCAGGCACAGCCTTTTAAGTGGTTTTGAAGCCTCGGTGATTAGGAACAGATTGGGGAATCCCTCTCTGGGGAGCCCGTGCCGGAGATCTCCAAGCAGCACAAATGAGCTTGGATGGAGGCGTTAATTAGTGATTTACACCCTGTTCCTCCCGGGGACAGCCCGGGAATCAGAGCGAGAGGATGCGGACAAAGCCAGGCTCGCAGGAGCCGCAGCCAGAGCGTGAAAACCCCGCCTGAGCTGCGCCGGGAGGGCTCCGGTCCAACCCTGCCTCGCCTCTGGCTTCCTCTCTTGGAAAAAACCGTGGAGCCATTTGCCACCTTCAGCCTCTGGAAACCCTCAGCAAACCTTTGAGAGTTTCCCTTCAAGGCGATAATGACATCACCAATATTTGTTGCTTTATTTATTTTGGTGCAGCTGAGGTTTGTTGTAGTGATGCCCCAAAATAACCATAATTAAAGGCTTCACCGGCGGCTTTCCCAAGCATTTTCCAGCAGCCAGGCATCCAAAATGCAGGTGGAGAACATTTTATTGCTGCCTGAAACAGGCCATAAAAGTTCCCTGAGCAGCACTGCTCCTCCTGGGGTGGGAGGTGCTGCCAGGGCTGCCGAGGTCATTCCAGGCAGAGGCAGGAGGAACAAGGTGTGGATGCTCCCCTCCCTCTGTGACAGTCAGGGATTTTCTAAAGTATTAAAAATTCTTTTTAAAATAGAATTTTATGGGCCAAGAAGGGAGATAGTCTTGGTGAGAAACTCCTGGTGAGACCACGCTGTGAACTGCCTGAGGTGACACACAGGATTCCCACAGGGAAGAGCCTACAGGATTCCCACAGGGAAGAACCCTCTGCTTGCCCAGTTTTCCATTTTCCTTGCCCTGCTTACCTTGGGAATGCCAGCAGGATTTTTTTTGGCCTTTTTCTACTTAACTGTGTCGTTTTTCTCCTGCAGTTATTGGCAGGCCGTGGTCACGTCACGGCTTCTTTTAAACCCCGAGGAAGCTGCACTGGGAGCCTTGGTGGGCTCCACAAACAATTCTGCCCCTCAAAGCAGAGGCAGATCCACATTTGCCCTCTCCACATGCTCAGATCACCAGGACTGGCCAAGTCTGAGCTCCTCTCTCCTGCCAGTGCCGGGGTTTGGACCACATCCCACACTTTGTGTGTCTGATGTCTCCATCATTCCTTCATGTCCTGTTTGGGGGCAGGCACAGCTTCCCCCCAGCCCTGAAGCAGGACAGTGACCCATGTCACCCTGGCCTGACCTGCTGGACAGATGGACGTGTCAGCTGGCTCCCTCCTGCCCCAAAACATTGACTTTTTTGCCGCTCCCCTTCCCAAATTCCTCCTCAGCCACAGTTTCCACAGGCAGGCAAGCAGACCTTGCGCCGGGATATCTTCCAACACAAAGATGAGACGTTGCTTTTCTTCGACTGGTTTGTTTAAGATACAGAAACCAGTTCCGCAGTGGGACTGGGCCCAGCTTGGCCCAGTTCCCATCTCCTCATAAATCATGGGCTGACTTGTGCGAGTGTTTGTGAAGCCCTGCTGCAAAAAACCATTAGCCTGGGGTCATTTCTCTCTCCCACCACCTTCACCCTACTGTGGCCACTCCAGGAGCCTACAGATGGTTTTTGGGGATCAGGACAGCACCACTCTGGTGCTCCAGCACCTTGAATGAAGGAGTCTTTAGCTCAGATAGAAGCTGGAGGTTCTGCCAAGTCTCCAAAATGCTCTCTGAGGTTTTCTTCCAGCCTCACTGCAGCCTCCTGGGACACTCCCTGTAGCAGCAGCTTCCTGGAAGGAAGAGGGTTGGATAAACTCATGCAGATCCCAGAGTAAAGGAAAGTTTCTTGCCCCCCATACAAGATTATTCCATAAGGACAGCAAGAATATGGTCCTGACACTGTGAGGTGCAACCCAGGCAAGAGATGAGCTGGAAAGAAGAAGGATTGGAAATATTCCAAGAAGTATTTGAAAGGTCCCGGCCTTTCCCTATTTTTGAATCCCTTCCCCTTCCTCTCCCAGGTGAAGGTCCCCAAGCTGCCAGCCCCCGTGTCCCCTGCACAGTCTCTGGCTGCGCAGCACTCGAGGGAAAGTTATTTTTAGGATCATTCTTCAACAGATGATGGAAACTCTTCTGTCACTTGCACAAACAGAAAACGATTCTGGCCAATGCCCAGAGGTTGCTGGCTGCTTTTGAACTCTGTGCTCATCACCAGCCTCTGCAGCTTCAGTGTTTCTTTAAGCTGGTGACTCCTTGGGAAGAATCAGCTAGAAAGGAGGGAATTGCACTGAAAATGAAAGTGCAGGAGAATTTCACTGGAAATTAAAGTCTCAGGACTCTGCTGGGAGCTGCAAGACAGAAAGTGGGAAGACAGAAGGTCAAGAACCGAGAAGGATGAGCATTCCCTGCATGCTCCTTCTTCGAGGAGGATGAAGACGATGAGGGCAGAGGAGAAGCTCTGCCACATTCCAGGAAATCTGGGTGGTATTTCTGGATCACAGACGCCCTGAGCCCTGCACCAAACACGTCAGATCTGTTGGATGTGATGCAAGAACCCGGTGACGTTTGTTCTTTTCACTTTCCACCGATTTATTTGCAAAGGTTTGGCCTTAGAAGTCCATTTAAGACTGGCTCATTGAGAAATTGTGCTCAAGTATTTATTCACACTGATAACTCGGAGCATTTGGCTCCGAGCCTAACAGCACACTTGCTGGGAATTAATTCCATGATAATCTTTATCAGTTTGTGGTAGACACAGCAATAAACCTCCTCTGTGGATAGATTAATAACTGGAGAGCTGGTGAGGCATTAAATCAACCTCAAAAAGCTGTTTATTGTGTGTGTCCTCCCCTGCAGCAAGGCTTACCCAGCCTGGGCAAAAAAACCTCTGGAAAAGGAGAGTTGGGAAGTGGGGATTTGAGGCTCCTAATGGAAAAGCAGCTTGGTCAAGGGTTGGGGGCTGAGTGTGCAGCATTCAGGGGCTCATCCCTGGAAACTAATTGGAGCAGATCCATGTGGCAGCACATGAGGAGGTTTTCTTCCTTCTTCACACTCCGTGGGCTTCCAGTGGGGATTCTAAAGCTGGAATTAATGCCCAGGAGCAGCCCCTGCAAACAGGCACCGACTCCTGCCACAATCCAGAGGGATCTGGTGGGAGGTGGGATTCCAGGAGAGCAGCCAGACCTGCTGGATTTGCAAAAGGAAGGGGCTGCCCAGGGAGGTTTGGAGTCCCCATTCCTGGAGGTGTCCAAGGAATTCCTGGATGTGGCACTCAGTGCTCTGGGCTGGGGACAAGGTGGGCATCGGGCACAACTTGGATTTGATGATTCTGGAGGTCTTTTCCAACCTCAATAATTCTGTGATTCCATGAAAACAGTGCCAGTTGTTCATGTCTTGTAGCTCTCTAAGTTCTGGAGGTTTTTATGCTTAATTTTCCTCCTTCCTTTCATTTTCCTAATTATTGAGTGTTTCTGAACTGTAGAAAACAGTTCCTGGCTGGAGAAAAAAGCCACAACATTCCAACCCCATAATATTGTTCTGAGAGCACCCAATCTTTGCAGAGCCAATCCCACCCTGAGGGAACAGCAACTCCTGCTGCCAAAAATCCAGGGGAAAAGCACCTGCTTTAGTTCCCTCTCAAACCCAAGAGGCCAAGAGGCTTTTCCATGAGTGTTCTCCGTGGCTGTTGACTTTATCCATAGGTTCCTCAAGCCTTGGAATTTGTTTTGGGCAAATACCAGCACTTTTAGGGCCGGCTGGGAATCAAACTGAGCCCGTTCTGCTGCTCTGGAGCTCCCACTGGAGCAGGACTAGGAATGTTTCCTCCTTTTCCAAAGCAGGACATGTTGTCCTAGGAAATCAAATCCATGGTGCTGCTTCTGATCAAGCAAATTAGGAAGCCAATTATTTAAATGACTTTTTTCCCCTTTTATTTATTTAATTAATTTATTTTTCAGGATGCCAAGAGCTTACACAACAATTATGTGGGACCAGGATGGGTTGATTTCCTAAGGAGGTTGTTTATCCTAATGATTCCCAACTTGTCAACAGGAATCAAATTCCCACGGTGAATAAAGGGGAAAATCTTGGAATATTTCACCCAGCCCAAATCAGGCACCTCTGGCAATAATACCATGAGGGAAAGGCTAATTGAATAAAATTGTTGGAAAAACCAGGATTTATTCCCTGTCTCCTTTCCCTCCCAGCAACACTTGGATCAGTTATTTAAGGAAGAGGCTCATCCTTCCATAGGGCTTTGAGCTCAGTTCAGATGCACCAGGAATCAGCCCTTTTTTATGTCATAGATTTATGATGGGACTCTGGAGATTTCTTTAAGGCTTGGGAACATTTGCAGAGGAAGAAGAGGTATTGGCCCCTGATGCTTTTTGAAATCTATTTTTATCTTTTAGAACAAAATATGACATTATTAAATATAATATGAACATGATAACGCTTTAAAAAGCAACATGAACAATACCAGCAATGCAATAATGAAGCCAACCAAGAGAATAATGTGAGTTTTGGCAGGTTTTCACCAGATAATTTTTCCCTCAAAAATCTGTTCAGTTTGTAGCCAACGGAATTTGTCCAGGATTTGTGGCCAGGTGGAAGCTGCACACGTTGTATCTGAGAATGTCAGCAGAAATCTTTCATTATTCCATCTATTTTTGTTGATGTTGACAACAGTTGCCATCAATTGGGCAACATTTGCTGACCACTGAATGCAGGTGCTCTTTATAGATGCACTGGAAAAGATCTGGGCTATTTCCAGAGACAATTTTTGGGCTCTCTTGGCAGATGCTGAGGGGTTTTTTTTTAATGCCATGTGCTATATATAAAATATCAAATAATTCATGTATAATCTAAGACCTTAAATAACTCAGGCCATACATATAGATATTACACCTAATATATTATTATATGTAGATATATTACAGATATTATGAATATGTATTAGACATACACATAATAT
>VZTH01003690.1:0-29359 GCA_013397815.1 Aleadryas rufinucha
CACCCTCCCACCCAGCACACCACTCCAGGGGCTGTGGGTCACCCCAGCTCACAGCACTCCCCACTTCTCTCCTGCAGAATAAAGCCTCTTAATTATTTAAGAGAGCTACATTTCCATTAGGTGGAAATAATGCATTCGTACAAAATTTATTAAGGAAATTGTCTACATAGTGTTTCTTCAGAATGTGACTTTGTCTCTGGCTTACAAAGAGGCCCGTGCTCAGCACGGAGCCAGCGGGCATTATTTCAGGAATGGCATTAAGTGCTGGCAGAGCTTCTGCCCCTGCCTCCACAGAGCCGTGACACTCCCGCCACTCCCACGTGTGGCCGCGCACAGGCAGTGACACACAGGCACTGGGACGGGGCTGGCTCAGGGCTCGGGGCTCCAGAGGGAACTGCAAGCTCCTCCTGGCCACCGGTCAGTGAGGCAGCAAGCCCAGGCAGAAATAATCACGCCTCCTGCCAACTCTCCACTTCCAAACTTTATGAAGCTTAAGAATACAAGCACCTGTGTGCGCTTATTTCCAAAGTGGTTCAACCTCAGGAAACCAGAATCGAGGCAGGCTGGCTGTGACAGCCCCCCAGCACACCCTACTTGCAGGGATTCCATTTTAAGCATGCAAATCATGACATCAGAAAGCAAATTTTTAAGCAACCCAAAGGAAATACTCTCTCTCACACAGATATCGTTAACACTCATTAGATTATATTATGTAAGTGCCTGTCAGCTCTCCCAAAGTTATATTGCACATCAAATCACTCACCTGAAATAAGTCTGCTACCAGGCCATAGTCTGCCACTTGGAAAATTGGAGCTTCTGGATCCTTGTTAATAGCAACAATGGTCTGCAAGCAAAGTTAAAGCACCATATGAATCTAGATATTGATCATCCTCTGGGGCTGGATTACAGAGCCAGGTCTTAGCTAGGAAATGGGCTGTATTCTCTCCAAGCCCCGAGAAGCAGATTTATCTGGGCATTTACTGTTTTTCCACCTCAAAAACAAACACCTCCCCCCCTTCAAATACACCACAATCCCCCTGAAAAAAATCCCAAAACCCTCCCTTCCCTGCGCATCATACACATCTCTGCTCTCCTTCCCTGTTGAAAAGCTTAGAAAAAAATTACTGCAAAGGATTATGTGCACATTCTAAGCTGTACTATTGCAGAACTAACCTGGAGGCAGCAATTACAGCAAGCACAATAAAGCCCTGCCCAAAGCCTCTGTTCTTACAATGGGACACAGCATTTAGTTGGTCAGACAGTAGAAAACAGCACAACAAATCCCAACACAGTGATCCAGAAAACGTCTTGGTTCAAATTCTGCCATACAGGTAAATCATCCTGTAAGTGCCTGTGACAGCTTCCAGCAAAATAAGCATGGGTGGGTGTCCACATCAAAATCTGCAACAGGATGGGGAGCACTCCACAGAGGAAGGGAAAAGAATCCTAAGGCAAACCCAACAGCTCACAGAAGGAGCCTTACACCAAGCAGGAACCCAAAGCACTGGGGCAGTGCCTGCCCACCTCCACGCTGTCAGTGGGAATGATGATTTGGGGCAGCTCTAACCCAACAGGCAGCTGAGGCACTTGCCTGCCACACCCAGGGAGCCACACTCCATGTGTGTTTTACCCTCCACTCAAAGTCCAACAAAACTAATGGCTTGGTAAGCATGGGCCTCGTGGCAGTAACTCAAAGAGAAAAGTTTACAAACCCTGTGGTTTTAGGCCCACAGAAATGTTATTTCTTGGCAGGCCATTTGTCCCCTGAGAGTCCCTGTAAAGGAGCCCATCACACATGCAAGCAGGCAGTACCCACAGCAGGGCACTGCCCCTGCCCTCGGCCAGCTCACAGCCAAGGACCTGCAAGAGCTGCAGCAATGCTGCCCTTGAACTGCTCTCCCCAGAGCTTTATTGGTTTTATTTCAGTCACCCTTGTTTGCACATGCAAGCCTCCCCTGACAAGCTGCAGTGCAGGAGGCAGATCCAGGCTGTGATCCCTGAGAATACTGGCCCAGTAAAGACTTTCTCTGACTCTATGAGGCCCTGCCATGCCTTGCAGAACCATCCACATTTTCTGATGCTGAGGCCCAGCTAAGGCCAGCAGTCAGTGACACCACAGGGGCTGCCAGCCAGCTCTGTCCTTAGCACAAAAATAATTAACACCAATTGCTTGCAAAGCTGTGTGAAGCTTTGGTTTGGAAGCCTGGTCCTTCCTCTGCCTCCTTTAGGTAAAGTAACTTCAGTGAGATTTGGTTCCCTACCTCATTGCTAACTCAGGTAAGCAGCAAAAGCATCACCTTGCTCACAACAGAACTCTCATGAGGGAATTAGAAATAAGGAAAGAAAGCAACAACCATTTTCCAGGTCTCCTCAAAAGCTGCATTTTCTACCTTGCTGTAAAAGAACAAATAAATTATACATTTCACTTGGTAGAAAGCATCTGATTGCTTTGGAAAATATATCCTGAAGTGTACAAGTTCACAATGCCAGATAATTCAGAGTGCTGAGGGAGGACAGGGGATGCTCCAGAGAGCTCCCATGGCTGCAAAAGTCTTTTCTGTAACTACCCCACCTAAATGCTTTGGCTAAAAGAAAGGCAGAACACATTCCAAATACCAATAACTACATCTGAATTTTACAACAGACACATTAGCTTACACTAAAAAAACTGAGATATGGGAGAAATTGAAGGGTTAAATATGCATCTCCTATTAACAAATTTAATCTGTCCTTATTTCATATAGCAGAATATCTCAAAATATCAAACATGCCATTGGAAAAGCCGTAAAAGCAGAGGTTTTGCTGTTAGGATAATATCACTGCTCAACATTTTTCTATCAAAGGAAATTCTGGCACGTCAAGACAGAGGTTCCCAGTGTTGCTGGCAGTCTAAACTGAGATAAAGCAGCAGATAAACACAAAGAGGGCCACATCAAGTCTTACACAGCTTTCAATGCCCAGTTCTCAGTCAGTGGCTGCTACTCATCCCAGCTGCCCATCTCCTCACTCACCCAAGGGCACAGCTGGAGGCTGAACTGCTCCAAACAAAGCCACTTGTGCCACTGTGGCCCAGCAGTGTCCAGAAGAGCCGAGGTGGCCGTGGCAGCAGTGCTGCGCCTGGACTCTCCCTCTGCTGCACTGCAAGCAGGAGACACTGTGGCAACACTGTTCCATTATTCCTTGGGAATACACTGCTACAATTCCCACTTCTCAGTAGTGACCTTCATCCCTGCCCATCATTCACCCTTAAAATTTTGAATTTTGGTTGTTTTTTCTCCACTACATCAACTAATGCTAACCCCACTCGAGTCCCTGCTTTTAGAAAGCTTATCATTTCCCCCCGAAATATTTAAATAATACATGAGGGAAAAAAATGGTAAGAAAGCAGAGATCATCCTACCACACAGGCTGGTTTGTGAGGACAGTTACCAGTCACAAACTCACTGGTCTGTCACTGCTTAAACACAAGAAACTACCTGCAAAGTTTTGCAACCCTTTTCCTCAGCTTTATAAACTATTCAAAGCTGTGGCTTGGTTAAGTTCATTCCCTGAAAATAGAAAAAAAAATACATATCATTTTTAATAAAAAAATCACTGTGGGAGGCAGGACCTCCAGTTTTTGACGTCTGGCATTGGATACTATCAGTCAGCAGGTAACTCTGCTCCTCTTCCCAAACACTGCACTGCAGACCGAAATGGCAATTCCAATTTTGGATTATTTGCTTTGGCAACTAACGAGTTAAACCTTTTAAAGTTTTACTGCCGTTTTATAGCAGGTTTCCATTTGAATGGCTAAATGCAGGAATGTCAGAGACATCTTTTACTTTATGGAATAGTAAGTTCATAATTCAAATTGCGCATTGTTATGCATGAATTAATATGTCATAGTCTGGAATAAAGGCAAATGGAACTATTGTATAGAATTCAGGCATATGTGCTTCAGGTTGGGGTTGTTTTAAACAAAGCCAATTAGCTGCTACCACTGATCACTTTGGGTTGTAGTGCAAAGGTTTTTCTACTGTGTGAGGTGTTTTGGCACAGTATCTTTTTTTTGTCAAAGAATGTTTTAAAGCAGCAGGAAAGTCGGAAAACCATCTAAAGCACTGATGCAAAAGCAAGGGAGTCAACTCATTTCCTTCCTCAAAAATCCTTTCTAGCACATTCACCTTTACATACCTTGCTGTCTTTCATTCCAGCCAAGTGTTGGATTGCTCCAGATATTCCCACAGCAATATAAAGTTCCTAGAACAAAACAAGAGACACATTTTTGGTACCCACACCACAGTCTCAGTAACTCTCACAAACATTAATCCAAATCAATTACATACAGCAGTTTTTACATTACAGTAGTTTTCAACACTAAAGGCAGCTGAGGATTGGTTCCCTTCCCCACCTGGGGATGCAATGTGACTGCAAAAGGAGAATCCCAAAGGAGCATCTAGCAAAGACAATGAGGGGAAAAAAAATAAAGTCTGCATCAAAACCATACAACACTGCTCAGCTAAAGGACAGGGCAATCCATGTTATCCATGACCCTGGAGATTCCCAGTGCAAGTATTAAGCAAGATAACCTACAAATGGATAATGCAGTTGCCTGCAGAGCAAGGCTTTTGTTCGAAGCCCCTCGGAGCCTTTAACTAAGACAGAACGCACAAAGCTGAAACTGGGGTGTTAAACTTTGAAAGGTTCCCTACAGAGCAGGATAAAGAGAAAGTGTGTGAAGTACCTTTGAGGCAGTTGCACTTTGGGTACCAAAGCTCTGAGGTACCCAGGTGGGCTGTGCCATGTGTTCCTGCAGTTCCTGTTCCTTACCCCAACCCTCCATGCCCACACGGCCTGAAGTGTTCCTTCCCCACTCACTGTCCTCTCCCACACAGGGTGAGTACAGGAGGCACACCAGGTACACCAACATCTTTACACTGGGGGTTCCCAGTTTCACATCTCCAAAGAGTCTTACATTCAAAAGTGATGAAAATGTATAGGTAAATAGATCTGTATCAGCTGTTTTATTCACAGTGGAAAAGTATTACTTCTCCTTGGGCTGAAAGTCATCCATTGCATCATCTATCCAAAACCAAGGGTAATTCAGCTCCCTGACAGTTTTTCCAGCACCACAAATCCAAGCAGCAGTCAGAGCTGTACTCTTCAGCTAACTAATATTACAGAACAAAACTAAAGAAAGTATTTTTCATCAGCTGATTCAGTAACAGGAAATTAACACAAATTTAGTTAGGGGCTCATCTGTCAAAAGCAGTCAAAAGGTGGTACTTCACACGTGCTTAGAAAAGACACAACCTCAAATACTAACAACTTCTGTTTTAAAAATACCAAGGATACTCCATATCTAAGAAAATACAAATCTAATTTAATTCAATAAACAATTTTGGGGGCCAGGGAGGGAAAGAGGGTCCAAAACAATCTTACCACTGTGCAGCTGAAACTGCATTACAGTTAAGTGGCTTTTAGCATGTCAGAGGCAAGCCCAGCTGTGGGATATGCACGGACCTACAGAGGAGAGTGGCAAACGAAGGTGTTCCAACACAGACCCACAGAGGCTTCTGCCATACAGGCCTCAGAGTCATTACATCAATTAATGAAAAAAAGATGATTGCTTTCTGATGTTTCTACAGCTACAGACTCTGCTCATTATATTGTCTTTTAAATAGGAATAAATAAATGAAATTTATGACGTTTTTTTATATTTTTTATACAAAAATGCTCTCCTGTAAAAACTGAAGGGGAGGGGAAATATAAGCAGGAACAAAGTATTTCCTATCAAAAAGGCTTCCTTTGAAATTGAAACACGGAATCTAGTCCATGTACTTCCACAAAACCACACAGCTGGTGAACACACTCAGAAACTCCTTGGCCTCAGTAGGCTTTTACCAAGTGGATTACTATTGGAGGTCAATCCATTTTAACCACAGCTGCAATGTAACATAATATGTCCACATTAGAACTCATGGTAAGAATGCAATATTTTAATTATACCAAATAAAAGAACAGATGTTACAGGAGAAATTACTCTAACATCATGCTGTCTTTAATACAAGCTCTTTTTAAAGACACATTATCGTAATTTGATTTTTTTTTTAGAGCAATTCATTAAGTGCCAGTCATCCAGACTACCAGATACTCTTATCAGTCTGCTTAACATTGTGAAGTTCAGTCTTTGGAAAGAATCCAGCTAACCAGGAGCCAGATGCCTATGAATATATTCTATTAAAATATCTAGGAAAGACAAGGATGTTTCATTAGAAGGACATTTGTAAATCACCAGGCTTATCTAAAAGCATTTATTATGCATCTAGGCCATGGCCTTCTAGGTTATGTGCTTTTGGCTCCCTGGTTCAGACAACTGGTCCTTTCAGTCAGCTCTAACCCTGACAGGAGATCACCTCAGCAATGTTTTCATACAGAGAACACCCAGGACAGCAGGCTTCTTATCAACAGTTCTATGCTGTAAAAGAGATTTGACTGCTTAAATATTAGTTTTAATCTATTCTGCAGCTCAGTAGGAGGGACCCAAAGGATCCACAGTGTCTAAATGATAAAGCTTCAGGACTGTTCACTGCTGTCATGAAGAGAATTCAACTGGTCATCCAGAGAGGACATAAAGCATTGAGAAATTCAAATCCTTATTTATTTTCACAGAAGTAACCTTGTTTTGATGTTTTCCCTGAAATCACTAACTTCTATCAGGCCTTTTGCTGAGTCCTGTCATTGCTGTGTCAGAGTTCAAAGTCCCAGGTCAGGACTGTAGCCCTGAGCCCCGTAAAGCGAGCGAGGGAGGGAAGCAGAAAGCAGATGGGTACCCCAGGGCAGAGTCCCTTCCAGAGCGTGCTGGGCCATGGCAGCACAGAGCACAGCAAGCTCTGCAAGGGGCTCTGGGTCCTTCAGAGCTCATCTGTGCAGGACACCCACGGCAAGGCACTGAACAGATGAATCAGAGTCTGGGTCACACCTCTCAGGGGCCACACATGGCTTTACACCAACCTCAAGTTCCAGCTTTTTGGAACCCTGGAAGTTGCTCTAATTACTGCTGTCAGGCAGCTGATCCACAGCCCACAATTACAGGCACTTACAGCAAAGTTCAGGACATGGAGTAGCATTTATCAACTCCCTAGTGTTAGGCACAGGCAGATTTTCACTGAAGGGCTGCTGCCAGCACTGTGCCACACGAGAACGGGCAACAAAACATCACACACTTTCCAGACCAAGGGTTCACAGCACTGTGAACAAATGAAGTGCCAAAAGCAACTGAAGCCAAGGAAGCGAAAGTTTTGGTGGTATAAGAACATGACAGAAGGTTAGAAAATTGTCTTGGTTCTCAGTAACTTCATTTCACCCAGGAAATACTGTCCATACATCACAGCCATGGCATAAATACTTTTCTGAAGTCTCTGGCAGACATCAGCACAGGGAAAGGACACCAGAGAAGAGCGCTGATGGCAAGGAAGAGCAGGATGGAGGGCACACATGGCACAGGACACAATGCACCAGCCTAAGACTGTACAAAGCAGAGGACAAGGAGGCACCATGAGGAGGTACCAACACTCCAGATGTGCTGCTGCTGGAAGGGCTCGGTACATCAATAGTGGGCAGATGTGAAGGGGGGCACCAGCACTCAGGAGGCTCCTCACAAGGGCTACAGCAGCAGCCCAAGGTGACTCTGCTGCAAACTGGCACAAAGGCCAAGAGGGCTTTAATGTGTCCTGCCACACAACATCCTGCAAGGCTCTGGTGGCAGACAGGACCCTGACAGAGACCTCCAAGTTTCTAAGCACAGATTTGCATCACACCCACCCTAAAACAACCCCACAACTCCAACTCCCAAATTTATCCTATTCAAAGTCAAGATTCCAAATCAAAAATCCACCTTCTCAGCTGCTAGATAAAGTATTCATCTAGACTTATATTTTTTCAACAAAAATGACCATGGTACATCTTATAGAGTCATTACATGCTAATCATTGAAAATTGAAAATGAAAAAAATCCTCCTTAGTTATTCCCTAAACTCTATTTCTGCTTCAGACATACCCACCTTATACACTGGCAGACTTCACATGCACAAATCTGCACATCTGGCTCCAGAATCCATAGAGCCAGTGACATGCTGTTTGGATAAATGCACAAGAGTGCTGTAATTACCAATATGTCAATGCAGTTATGTTCCTGTGCATACAGACTCTTCCAATTATTTATAGAATAATTTGTGGCATATGATATTATTTCATTTATACTTATGAGAATATTTAAATATGCCTTAGGCTGCCTTGGGGCAGTTAAGGGACATTTGCTTAAGAGAACTAGAAGAACAGTTTTTATTTCAACTCCCAGTGCCTTTACATGGTGCTGTGACAGACCACAGTGCAGCCACAGGTGCCCCACAAGCTGAGGTAGCTCCTTTGCAAGCATGCTGTCAGCTGCTATTGATTTTTATGACAATTTTTGAATTATGCTGAAAACCTCCAATGCACATCAATTTATCATCCTACCAATGGCATGCTTTTAAACAGGCCAGTTTAATAAACCCCTCTGGCACACACGCTATTTTTAAAGGCAGCTCAGATATTTTATTTTCTTTGCAAGAGTGAAAGGACAATGAAATTAGAAAGAAATCTTTGTGATCAAAATGGCTTTGTACAAGAGACTCCTTCCAATTACAAGCTATTAACCCAATAAAGTATTTTCTGGCTTGCCAGTAGTTCATCTCTATTACACTGTATATCACACACTTCTCCAGTACGTACTGCTTTGATGCAGCTGAACACATTCTGTTCAAGAAGCACACATTACTAAACTAGAGCCCAACTACAGTTTCTTTTTCACTTTAAGAACCTTTGATCAGCCAAGCTATGTAATTACTCTTAAGCGTGGTTAGGGTGTCTGCTGGAGTGCAGGGCCATACAGCAATTTTTTTTCCCCTCTCTCCAGGGAAAAGCACATCAATTGCTTTCAGCTAAATGCACTCACATATGAATATTTTAGTACAATTTAATGTTTCTGCACCAACCCCAAAGGAGCAGAGCATCAATTTGTGAACATAGTTTTCTTGGAGTTAAAAGCTACACTGGATAATGCAGGATGAAAGGGGTTGTCAATCCTCAGCTTTTTAGCAAGTCAGAGAAAGACAGTCTGTAAATTCAGTCCCAGCTGCATCTCTAAAGTTTGCCACCATAAAGCTACTTTTCAACAATAGTGAATTGTCAGAGGAGATATTCCAAAAACAATTTCCCAAGCACAGTTGGTTTTCCCAATGCTATTCCCATCTGCTACCTACCTAACAGCCCCAACCATTTATACCATGCCAAGTGCCCCTGCTGGTCTGTTAATAACACCCACAAACCTGATGTACAAATAACACATTCCTACAAAGCAGTGAGCTAAACACAGCAGAAATTATGTACTGTGCTTTTGGAGAGAAAAACTTTGGTATCTCAATATTCCCTTGTATGTGTAACAAATGAGGAAGTAATTAAGGTCTTATCATTGATAAGCAGAGTAGAACATTTTTTAAAGTAAGTATAATCCAGACAAGAGGAGTAACAATTCTCATGATGCCAAGGGAACTAATTAGTTCATTCTTTTGTTAGTAATTTTAGGCAAGAGCCAGAGAACAAAAAAGAACAAAAATACCAGAATAAAATATGTCTTGTTTCACTTTCCTTATGCTTCCTCACAAGAGAGTGAAGGAAACAGCAGATAAGCTAATCTGAACAAGCAAAGGTTCCCTAAGACAGTGATGGGAAGGGACACTCAAGGATAGTCAGCATCCACTTATCACAAAGAAATACAAAATACAGGAATTATGTAAATGATGTGATACTGTGCCTCTCCCTTCCTGCTACTCCCAAAGCGAGATGACAACTACCAAGTGCTAAAAAGCCACTCACTGCAAGGGATACCCAGTAAAACAATGGGGCAGAGAGAGGCTCAGAAAGCATTCCATCCTCTTTTGGAAGATGGGGAGCAACAAGAATTCCACTGTTCTTCCACAACTTTGGTGCCTTTCAGCTGAACCAGTATCTCACTCTTCAGCATCCCAACTGAAGCTGCACCTCTTTTCCCCTCGTTATTACAGTCAATTCCTGACAGTTGTAAATCTGCCTCCCTTTTGAAGTTCCTTCAATCTATTACAGCCAGAGAGACCCTCTAGCATGAAACTGAAGCTGAAACAGTGAAGTCAAGCAGTTTCCTCCTGGCCATCACATCAGAACTATACTGAATTCCCATCTGCCTTGCCCACTCGAGGTTTCTCAGCACGTGCACCTGCCTTCTGTGCAATCATATCACATTTCCAGCACGATCATTTAATCCAGTGGCAATTATTACATCACACATTTCCTAACTTGTGCCTTCCTGAGTTCTCCACCTCAGTTTCTTGTCATCTGTTAGTGTTTTGTGCCCAATGTTGAAAGTAACAAGACAGCAGCAAGTGAACACCTTAAAATAAAAAATAAAATAAAAAGAAAGTAGTTTTGCCAGGTAGGAAATCCTATAGCAAAAACTAAGGCAGTTCTAGAGTTAGACCCTGAAAGAGCATTAATTTTAGAAGAGTGAACATTTAAACTCTGAAGAGATTAAGTGAGAAGGACGCCTTTCAGGCAGCAGCTGATCCTTCACAAGGTCAGAGGGTTACAATACAAACACACACTTGCCATAAAAAGCACCCCTCAGTGTCATTGAGGCTTTGGCTGTTGTCTGGGGACAAGAAGCTGAGTGTGAGATAATTCCAGTACAACCCCATCTTCTTTCAAAAGCTGAAGGAAGGATATCATTAACTAGAATAGGATGCAAGGGAAAACCTGGGAAACCATGGGAACAGTTTGGGCATTCAAAGACAGCTGCCTAGTGGCACTGCAGTGTAGGACTTCCCACCTGGATCATGGATGCTGCTCCAGAAGGAAATGTCCAGGTCCCACAGTCCCCAGCAGCCCTGGGAATGCCCTTTTCATAGCCCAGCTGGCTCCAGCATTGGGCCCCCACCAGTGACCACCAGTCCTCCCCACGCCTCTTCCTCACCAACCTGCACTGCAGAGGTCCCAGGTCAGCAACCACCAGAACCTAGGAAAGGTGTAGAGCAGTTGCTTTCCTTTTCTCACAAGTCAGAGTTTATTTTTTGTTTGAATATTAGATAAATTGCACAAGTTCCTGAGAAAGATTACATACTGCTGTGCATGTTAGATGTGTTCCTAGTTATGCCTTGGGTAAGGAAAGCTAATACTGAACTAATCAATGAAGCATTCATGTTCCATTTACAGAAGTTTTAAATAACTGCAAAAAACACCTTTTACTTTCTTTCTTTTCCACACCTGTTTTGTTCTTCTTTCTTTCTTTGTGTACATGACAGAAAGAACTGGGAAGATTTTTACTTTGAAAATTAACACCCCTGACTGTTTGAAATTTCTTATCTAAAAATAGCAGTTACTCTGCAGTAGTGGTGGTAGGCTTGATTTGTGGAGGGAATTTAGTATTTTCTAACTGGATATACTTAACTAATATTTAGTAGTAGGCACTCACAGGAAGGATATTTTTATCCAAAACCAGCTAATCTGAACATTCTTACAAGGGCTTTTTTCTTAAACAGAAACTACATACAGTACTTAACCTGAGAACTGAATTTCATTTTTCTGCAGAACATCTGCATATAAGAAATAGTGGGAAAAATCTGGCGTCTAATTGTAAAAAAGATGCTAAAATGGTTGTCACTGATTGAAGACACTGAATATACTAAATTGCTTTTTTTAATTAGGAAGAAAACATTTTATATTTTAATAGATCCACTTATGTCTAAAAATTTCCTTCCATCTCATCAAATAATACAAATCAGCCTTCTCTTTCATAAGACAGAATGTTCAAATAGGAGCTGCAATCACCTGAAATCAACAGGTTAAAAAACGGTACTAACAGAAACAAAAATAACACACTGAATATTTTGACAACTGGACTAAAACGGCACAAAAGGAAAATCACCAAAGATCCAGTCAAAACCCAACAACATGCATAAATACCAACATGAACAAAACCTTGAAGCTTAACAGTTCAAGGCAACTTTGGAAGAGCAGATGTGCTGTGTAGAACCACGGATCAAACAGACACAAGGTGAAATCTGTGCTCTTTAATGAACTGCATTCTTCCATCACTTCAGTAAAATGAACTCTGATTGTTCCTTGAGTGGCAGTGTGTTTGTGTGTTAATACCTCAGCATTTTGGAAAGCTGCTGTGACTGTGAGGTTCTTGGGTCCTGTGATGCCCTGTCTGGGCAGCACTCCTTAAAAATGAAGCCAGTCACAGTATCATGAAGGACCAATGACCAAAATTACCCTTCCTTCCCCAAATCCACAATTGAAGGGACAGGGGAAGAAACAGGCAGCCCTTTCAGACCATTCTCTTCTTACCCAGTGATGAGCACAGAAAAACACCCCAGCAGTCATACAGAAAAAGCAGTAGAAGCACCTCCCCTCTTCCTGAGCTTGTAACTAACCCTTCTCCCTCTGCAGTCTCAAAACTGACCCAGTTCCAGAGTCCTTGAAAACAATGCATTCCAATCCTCCACTGAGACTGGGCAAGAGACTATTAATAGAAGTGTAAGAGCACACGCTAAGATCCTTTCCCATCAGAAGCTAACAGCTGCACAGGAGAACAAGCGTGTCTCAGCCTCCAAGAGTTGCTTGTCTCTGAGACTCCTCCCCTGCTTAAAACCCACGCACCCAGGAGGGCACAAACCATGTCAGCTGTAGCTCAAAACTGAACACAAAACTCAGGTCTCGGCTACTCTACCTGACCAATGTACAAAGCTGCTTTGCAATTCTCCAGATAGAACATCACAAGCTCTCCCTGAACTGATACCGAGCACATCTGACTCAGGGAGAAAGCAGCATCTTCTGAGAACTGCTAAAATAGCCAGTGTCATCTTGACCTAATCAAAAAAGCTCAGTTCTTCTTCAAGTCAACTCTATTTTCCACTGCAGAGAATAATTTTCTAGCTACAGTACCAAAGACAGTGAAGTAGAAATAGGAATGTTAAATTAAGAATTTGCAGCTTTCAACTGCTTCATATTTAAGATACCTATCCAGCACACTGAAAAATTAAAACCTCTAGTCAGCAACTCTGTGGGCTTAGTATCAATTCAACTTGCACTTCCACTACAATTAACATTTAATATTTGCTGTATTTCTAAGCCACTGAATGCTATCCTTGCATGTATTTTAAGATCCAGACTAAATATCTGAAATTTGAAAGAAGAGGCATATAATTTCCAGTTCTCTGCACACCTCACTATTTCATAAATATTTGTTAAGAAGTGAGATGAGAGAAAAATGCATCAGCCTGCAGACAAATAGATGGAGCACCACACAACTGTGCCAGTTCAGATCATTTATGACACCATAGTTTAATATTCATCCACCAGCCCTAATTAAAGGCTATTTAACAGTCCTCTAGAAGAGGACAATGACGACACTGATGTGATCCTATGATGTGGCTTTATGTTCTTATGACTCTCACATGTTGCTATGGGCCATCTGTAGCAAAATACAGCATTGTATCATCATAAAAAACCAGCCTTTTTTGTTTCAACAGAATTATTTATATGCCCTTGACTCTGGAAAGAATGCTCATTGTTGAGCCTTAACACACAAACCAGAGCTGAGCTGTCTTCAAATTAATATTCTCCACCTCATTAATGAATATTTGAGTAGTGAAGAACTAAGGATGGTTAGTCTCATCTCATGCTCTTTCAAAATACACACTTAGCTTACACCCTGGTAAGCAGAAAGAGTTAGGACTGCATTTATAACCCACAGAACCTCCCAATTTCCTTACACAGCAGAGGTTAATATCACTGCTATCAAGATTTTAGAATGACCTTAGTCTTATCAATAGGTCTACTTCTCAGAAGGAGTGTTTTGTAGCACTTGCTTATCATATAGATGTACAGGTTTAAACACCAGCATGCCTAGAAATAGCTCCCCTCAGCCCCACAGGGTTATCATCAGATGGCCTCTGATGAGGACTTGGAAACAAGTAGCAAACATCCCTATCCACAATTCAAGACAGAAGAAATCAGAAGCACGAAACATCTTGTTCAAGAAAATCCAGCAGACAGAGTTGACAGCAGAATCACAAGTTCCCGTCTTTGATATCCAAATATTACTCTATCCTGCTGGATGTATTACTGGAAAAATAATGGTCATGGTTTGAATTTCTTAAATTTGCAGCAATGGTACAAAGACAAAACATTTCAGCTGCTATCAAAACTTTGAACATGCACAGCTTTTTAGTATTATTTAAATTATTATGATTTGGTAAATGCAGCAGTTGAAATACAATGAGTTTCTCTACTAAGTTTCAGCTCACTCTTCCTTTCTGGTCTCATTAAACCATTAACAAGTAAAAAGTTGCTCCTTGGTGCCTTCTGTTGCCATACACAAAGAACTGCTTACTGAGGCTAAACCTTTACTCCACTGTGGAGCTCAGTGTACCCCTAACAGATCCTCACACCTCACACTCTGCCCCACACTGAAGTGAGCTACATTTGTACCTTCCTATTTACAAACACTCAAATGTGCTTAATCTGGCTACAGCTTTCCTTGGATGTCCTCTAGTCATAAAGAACAGTGAAAGCAGTCTCAGACTTCTGCATGACAGAAAGCCCCCAACAGATGCAAAAGGACACAGAAATCAGTTCCCTGTGATACTGGGATGCAGAAACAGCAGAAAAAGATGTGTAGCATGTTATTGCCCAATATTAAGCCACTCAGAATATGCCTTCTTGGTATTCCACTCTACAGCAGCCAATCTGTAGATTATTTCTCTCAAACTTCTTGCACTTTCAACTCTTGCAAAAATTTTGCTTTGACTGTACTGCAGTAATCCAGTAACAGTTACTAAAAGTTTTTTAAAAATCATCACCTGGAAAAACCCAGAACACACAACTGCCAGAGATCAAGCCACAGATTGATATAATTTTGGGCTAATGTCAGTAATGACATCTTTTAGCATATCAATGCCAACTGCTGGGCAACTAAAAAAGGTTCAGGCAACTATAAAAAAATCCAGCAAACCCCCTGGCAAGGCCGTGTCAGAACACATCCCATTGACCCAAAGGAGAGATTTCCATCCCAGCTTGCTTCTGTCACTTTGTAAACGCATGGCCAAGTGACAGTACCACAGTGGGCACACTGATGTTCCTGTTAGGCTCGGTATTAAGACTCAGCTCATCTGTAAGTGCTTGCTCTGAAGGAAAATGCATGCTAGAAAACATCCCAGCTCTATGATGAGAGAGATTTCCATACTTACTGGTGCTACTATTTTGCCCGTCTGTCCAACTTGCATGTCATTAGGAACAAAGCCAGCATCAACAGCTGCACGGGAAGCTCCAACTGGTTGAAAGAAAATATTTCCAATGTTTTCTTTTCAAATATTTGCGGGCCAAATTTATATCACCATAAAAGCACATGTAGTACTGAAGAGTCCCACACTCTAAGGGCATGTATTTAAAACTTCCCTCTTAAAAGCTCTTATGGTAATCCCTCTCTATACCACTAGCTAAAAACTTCCAAATACTAAGTGCTAATGCACTTCATAAGCAACAGGAAATCCTTACTCCCAGCACCAAAGGGCCATATACTTAAAACCAAGGATTTCAATCTGGCATATTTCCATGATTTTTTCTTATTGCTTTGTCAAAAGAAGATTTTCCCATAAATGCCTTCCCAAAACGTTCCTTCAAGTTTGAATGGAACATATGTGCCATCCTGTATTGCTGTGAATCTCAGGAGTCAGGCACAGTAAAGAAAAATATCAAAGTAAACTCGAAAATGCCATATGGACATTTAGTTAGCAAAGACACCAATTTAAAAACTAAGCCAATCATGTAAAACTACAAATGTATACACATGTAAAAGCTAAAATTAAGTGAGATAAAACATTAAAGCAAACAGTTTCTCCTTCTTTCCCAACCTTTATACAAAATACTTTGCTGAAACATTGTATATGGTTGACTTTCTCCTCTTAATACAAAAGCACAGCAAAAGGACAGAACTACTCAAACTACAACGTGAGTGGGATTCTGTAAAGAAGTAGTATAAAAGGATGTATGCAGAAAGTATCAGCTCTTCAAAATGAGCTATGACAACTTCACTTTTTGTTTGCAAGCTTCTGTTCTGGAGATTTGAGGAGGACAGGGAATATTACAGGTTAGGATTTTGCTTCATACACATTTAAATACAGTTGACAAAACTTTAGCTATCATTAAACTAAGAGCATTTTAACAGTTTGATAGAGACATGAAAATAAAAGACTTAAGATGAATTCTGGTTTTAATGTGACCTTTTTAAATATAATAAACAGGGTTAAAAAAATATGGAGGAAAACAAGTTTACCTGCAGCATGCAATTGATCCGCAAGGTCATATAACAACTTAAAATTTTCACCACTCTTCAAGCCCCTCCCTTAAAAGTTAAGAACAAAAGAAGATCAAGAAAGAAGAACATATGTTTTAAGATTCTTTTTTTGCCCATGTAAACTTTCTGTATGAGTATTGGCATTTGCAAAGACTCAAAGATATGCTTGCACAGGGTATTTTTGGATACATTAATAACCAGTATTTAATATTTGGAGATTTAACTTTTGTCTTTGCCATTAATATTTCATACGTATAAACCAACACCATTCTGTCTTGTTTACTTCCTGCACACAGCACCATCAAGGTCATTCCCCAAAACCAGGGAAACAGCATTTTTTTAACTAATTTGTGCTCCCTCTGCTGGCTTCAGGAACAAAACACTGTAGTGGGATTACTAAGAAATCATTTTAGCCGTAGGCATACAGTAAAAATCACAGTCCATCACTTGATACCTGAAGAGCAGAATACAATCACAACAGGTTTTAAAATCATTAAGGTCATTACATAATAATGATCGGACTGACTGTGATGACCAGCAGTAATTTTAAACATGATAGATTTCCATCTAAAAACACTTCATATTGCTAAAATTTTCAAGAAGCTCACCAAATATGACAGTGTTCTTACACAGGCTCCCAGCATATGCTAAACTCATGTTCTACCTCTTTACAAAACATACATGTTGTGTGCTTCCCCAGTGGCCCCTATGGAATATTTCAGAATTACATCATCATTTCTTTTTTTTTTTAATGTATCACATTACAGTGTTCTGCTACAGATATTATTTAAGCAAGAGGTACCATTACTTAAATGCAACATCAGATAGTTTTAATGTTATCCACTCACCACCCGATACAACCACTTTGGCACTGGTGAGCTCCGGTCGATCGCTTTTCGTCAACTTCTGCTCAATCCATTCAGAGATACCGACAGGTGGCGGAGGGGTCACTGCATTCACCAGATGAACCAAACACCCACAAGGAAAATGATAAAGCATGTGTTTTCAACCTGAAATCTGAGCTTAAGCTTAATTCAAAGCTCATTCTATAACCAATTCTACCACAGGTTTTTGACGAGCCTCGGTAGGTGCTCCGCGGCTCAGAGTAACAAGCCTCATCCACCAGTTGTGTTTAAGGAACCCACAGTACAAACTGCACTAAACTGAATTCTGCTGTACAAATGTTACACCCTGATACCAACCCAGCACAAGAAGTGTGATTCTTACTATCACAGGCAAACCAGACAATCAGGCAATGCACCTACAGTGCAATACACTAACTTCAGTAACATTTGATTTCTAACATCCAGAGGTGTTAAGAAGTACAGGATGCTTCAGAGGCAGGCACTAAGCCACAAAAGAAAAGGGCCCACAGTGAAAAACAGCAGAGGTCACCAAAAGTGGAACAGGTTACCCAGAGTAGTTGTGAAGTCTCCACCTGTGGACATACTCAAAGCCTGACTCGACACAGTCCTGGGGAACCTGCTCCATGGAGCTGGACTAGATGATCTCTAGAGATCCCTTCCAACCTCAACTACTTTGTCATTCTGCGACTGGATTTCTTAATTATCAGAGCTACGCTGGCTTCATTAAATTGTAAATTAAACTGATAAAGTTAAAACTGATCTAGAACAACAACTAGGTGTTCTCAAATCAATTTAAACTGCCACTAATTTAGCTTGATGATGTAATGACCTATCTCAATTGCAATATGATTAAACCAAAACTGTGGAGAGCCAAGCACTTCTATTTTTGCTCAGTCTTGTTTTGAAAATCAGTCTGGTTATTCAAACAGCTGTAACTTGTCCTTACTTAAAGCTGCAAGACTGCAGTGGCAGAAGTTTAGGCAGCGAGTGAAACAAGCAGATTTCAGCACAGATAATCTCCATTTCTGGTCAAAGAAAAGGAAGTAACTGTGCAGATAATCCATATCTTCTCTTACCAGACATCATTAAAAAGTCCAAGTACCTGTAACTGGAAGTGTAAAGCTAACATTATGACAATCAGTTTGCTTTGACAAATACTTCTACAAAACATCACCATGCAAAACTAACTCTATTAAATAAAACAGCAGCATCCCAGAACAAATACTCACACTTTTCTACACTGGCACTACCACCACTCGCTGGTGCAGCCTCAAATGAAGTTCCCCGTACAGTAAACACTTTGACAGCTTCATCACACTGCACAGTGCAAATAATATTTCCTAAAAAAAAGTCGCATTAAAAATTTAAAGATTATCAGACATACTGTGCTTTAAAAAAAACCAAATAAAATTAATATCAAAAACAATTAGCAGTTGTACTAGAATATGTAACATCCACAAAGGTACTTCCCAAAATTGCAGTTTTAGATGACTAAAACTTAGCACTTCATAAACAGAAATTACAAATACTTTAATTTACATTTTAGCCCCATGTTTCTAAAGTATGAATACAAATCCTCTATTTTTAAAGGATACAAAGCATTCAAATAATCTCTTATGAATGAGCTTTTAAATTTCAGAAGGGATGAAAAAAACAACTTTGAAAATGCCATTCTTAAACATAAAGAATGTCTCTAATTCAAAGTAGATATTTTATCCTGTTGCATTAATTCATCGGGACTGAAGACAATGAGGCCTCCCCCAAGTAACTGCAGGACTGTGTTTCTCTCTATAATACAATACTACACACTGAAGGCTGCAGGGAATGCTAAAAGAAAAAATGCTGCAACATTTTTCTAAGCAAACTATGCTTAAAGTCATCTTGAAACTGTGAATTACTGGGAAGCAACTTAAAAGTGCAGCACAAAACCACATTGCGGTACCATAACCGAAAATGTAATACACTGCTGGTACACATGGTACAATCTTTACAGTAAAATTAAGAAACACAAGCTAATGAGTTCATATCTAAAATAAAACACAGCGTTAGCCAAGCATCAGAGAAACAAGACTGAAAAAATAATTACAGATTAAGTTAATTAAATAATATAAATAATTTGTTCAATGTCTTCATAATTAGAAAAAATAACCCTGTGGTATCTTAAATCAGAACTAATGCCAGTGCTATTAAATAAAGCTGGACAATTAACTTTATGTTTTACAAAATCTGATCAGAAGGGCATTAACAAACACAGTACATGGAAAGGACGTCACCAAATTCTATTCCTTAAGGTGACAGACCTGGGTTTGACATGCTTGTACCAAAGCCCTTGGAATTGCTTTCTCACACAGGAAGCATCATGTCCATCCCCAGGCTTCATTTTTTATGAATCACAGCAATTCAGACTGTAAAGTGAAAATTCCTGTCCTATTCCAAGGTTTTAACAATAGGATCATGTAGGAAAATTAGCAGAACTGGATCCTTCATTGGACAAATACCACACAACTTTTGTGATTACCCACCTGCATAGATAGTTCTCACAAAAGTATCTGGGGACTTGATTTCAATAATGTCAGAAACAGGGGCAACATCAAGTTTGCCAGCCACTCTGGGAATAAGATTCTAGAAGTTAGAGACAAAAAGTTAGCAAAGTAAATGCTAAGTAAAATGTACGTGGTCAGTAAAAGAACACTGCTGACCTGATTTTAACTTCATATAATGCTGTCCCTAAGACATAAAGAACTAAGATTTTTGTAGGGCTACTCGTGTAGCTTTAGCAGCCAAATAAAATCCCATTACTGTAATAACATTAGACATTTTATGAGACTTACTGTAAGTAAACCCTTAATTCAATATCTTAAATTAGGAGACTTATTTGCTTCAAATATTCTAAAACTGAATACAGATGCCACTTACTCAGAAAATTGACAATTATGGATTGCTGAGCTCTTCGCACTTCAAGGAAAAAAAAAAAGGTGCTTTTGGAAGTTAGATGCCAGAAATAATAGGAAAAAAACCCTGCACTCTTCCCTCCAAAGCAAAAAAATAAAATTTTAAATTTAATATTAAAATATATATTCTCTTGCTCCAAAATTTACTCTAGAAAATTACTTAGCACCTTTAGGAGTAGGAAGAAGGATAAAAAGAGCAGCAGAAATGACAAAGAAATCAATGATAAGACGATTGCTTGCTTTTTGTCTGCCTCCTAATCTGGTACTAAAAAAAAATGGCCCAGCTCTGAAATCTTTACTCACATGAAGCACTCAAAAACGGCAGTGTAAGCTTTAAAGCAAAAGCCATTAACTTTTACTATGACACTGCAGTTCCAAAAAAAAACAAACCCTAAATTAAAAAAAATTTTAAAAACCTAAGGCTTAAGGTACATAAAGATTTCTCTTAGCAAAAATACAAGCATATGGATTGATATTGATTGGAAGTGAAAGTAGTCAGATGGAAGGCCGATGTCATTATTCGTCCTACATCGGCAAGATTTCGGAAGGATCCTTTTTCTCTAATTCAGCTGCACCACAATGTTGCTCGGATTCTTAGTACTGAGACTCTCTGTGGACTTATAAATACACTCCTTAAAAAAAACAAGTTTTGAAAAATTGTATTTTCATTAAAAATCATCTTGGCTGGGACGCAGATCTCTGTTATTTATATATGTTTACAGACATTTCAATGTACAAGACTTATATCACAGACGCAAATCCCACTCCAAAACAAAAAGTTTGCTTCCAATAGGTCTGCAGGCTTTCATTTCAACATGCAAATAACAGATTTTTCATCTCAATTTGTTGTGCTTTTCCTTACAATTTTCATGCTTTCAGATCACTTAATCTGGTTTGCCTTATTGTACATTGTGCCTTGTGTCCATAGGACTGGCTGGTTACCACAGAATATTTATTCTACACTCTTTTTTTCACATCAGCCCATAAAAGAACTCAAACATGAATCATGAAATCTAACTAATGACCTCTTAAGCAAACTACTGTAACATTGTTTGCAAACACAAAACTGTCCACGGCTGATCTCTCTCAGGCCTTTGATTCACACTCACACACAGTAGTGTCTGTCTCTTTTCTACAAGAACTTTTTGATGCACTTTGATCTACTTACCTTCCCAAAGGCAGATGCTCCAGCACAAATGTGGGTGTAATTAAATTTTTTATGAGTTTCCACAATCAAGGGAGTCAGCTCCTCTGAGAATAAAAATATATCGCTCAGAATTTACAACTACCTTATTTTCAATCACAAATACACAACTAAATTTCTTTTGTTAATAGGTAAGAACAACTCTCACCTGCTAGAAATCCCTTGTACACATCATGCTGAGCCACGAGAACTTTTGCAACACCCTGCACTTTGCTGACTTCTGATGCTACCTATGATTACAAGTGAATTATTATCAGTTTGTGTTATGACAGGCACCACAAACATATAACAAGGGAGTCCCCACTGCAAATAGCTCGCAGCCTATAGATTAGTTAAAACCAGAACCAAAAGTACATGAATTTCAAAATCAAAACAAACCTGAATGGAATAAAATGCACACCTTCTGACTCACAGCATAGTGCCTTATGGGAAAATGAAAATGAATTCGTGAATAAGAAACTATGACACAAATCAAACTTAGGAAAACTTGCCTCCTGCACGCAGGCCTCCACACTGATCCCAGCACTTCTTACAACAGCCGATAACAATCACGCTTGAGGATTATTGCTCAGTATTCCAATACAATCATCAAGAAACCAATCCTATTTTCTTTTAGGTCAGTCAATATCTACCACACAAACAAATATAAATGTACAACGCTGTTATGATCTTTGTCCAAATTCTAGGAGCAACCCTTTGTTTGCATCTGACTTTTTGCCCACTGATGCAACGTATATTTTCAATTTATATTTATGCATTTTTTTCCTTTAAATTGGCACAAGTGAAGTTTAAATGATAAAAGGGTTACTACAGATCAGAGAGAAGAGGACTGACAGCGAGGTCTGGAGACCACATGCATCGTCCGAGAACCAGCGCAGTTTTACTGAGTTTGATGAGTATCAGTTTACCCTCAAAAATTAACAAAAGGAAATAAAGAAAAACTCCCTAAGAGCTGCTGCAGAATATCTGTTTGAGTCACTGGCTCTTAAACAAAATCTCCAAACCTTCACTTTTTATAAAATACTTTTTCCCACCATGACAAACAGACTCCATATAATTAGTATTAAAGCCAAAAAAACCATTCACAATCATTTTTCTACTATGCAAGTGCACAGAATAAGAAAAATTAAAGACACACTTATCAGGCAATTATTTCTTTTTAATTTTCTTCATTTAGATAAGTATTTGCTTCATCTCCACCTCGAATACCTGAATAGCTACTGAGGTTTCTTCACCTAGTTGTGAATAAGCTGCTTTAAGCGTGCCTTCTTCATGAGATACTACATGTTGCCTCCAAAATAACAGCTCATAAACAGTATGTAAATATTAGGCATAGTTTTTTGTACTTCTACTGCTCACAAAAGACCAAATCATGCAGGAATAAAAATGCCACTAATGTACTAACTACGTTGTGTCTAGATTTTGCACATAAAAATTACACCTAAAATACACAGCTAACACACAAGGAACTTTTTTCGTACGTGAGCTGTGTGATAAAGTCAAGAAGCCCTAATTTCAGAGTTTTAGGTTGCAAATGCACTCTATACAACTAGTGATTGGTTAGTAAAAGCGACTTGCTCAAAAGCCCAATTTGTCACTGTTGTTTCACTTCTGCGGGTTTCCATTTAAACAAGCACGAGCTTCTTTCCAAATTCTTACCATTGCAATATTTGTCATTTAAACTTTACAGAGAAATATCTTGTTTTAAAAGTTAATTGTCCTTTAGTCCTATAAAAATTTGCTTGCTCAAGCATGTAACAACCGTTATTGATACCGTCCCTTGTGAAATGAAATCTGTATCCGTATTTTCTCTTTAGAAGAGAAGCATTTCCAAGTGCAGGACTTTTCTGGCAGATTAGCAACTCCTGGCACAGTTTCTCCTCACTACCGATTATTTTTCAGGCTGCCCAAGATGCTGCCAAGTATTGTTTCACTGCACTCTTTATTTCATTGGTATGAAAATAGCATTTCCTACCTTGTCACAGCTGGTACCAGCTACCAAACAAGAAACTTCCCCTCCCAGGCTCTTTGCCGCAGTGATGGTATTGAGTGTAATGGGCGTGAGAGACTCATTGTTGTGCTCTGCAATGACCAAGGTACTCTGAAACCTCCGGAGCACCGATGCCTGGAAAGAAAGGGAGACACAGAGGAGTTGGAAACTTTGCATTTAAGTAAAAAACTGTTCCTTTGAGCAGCCAAGGCTTTACAGAAATTCATCAATTAGACAAATCGTAAAACACTGCTGTCAAACAAAACAGCCTAACTCTAGATAATTTTTATTAAGTAAAAAGAATACATAGGGTGATACAAAAAAGAAAAGACATAAACCCGCTTGACTTCAGCTTGTGTATAACATGCTGTGATTAAACTAAAACTCCACAGGAAAATACTGACCAAAATTAAGAAAAACATTTTAACACATCACATTCAAGCTCAGTTGATCAACTTAACCAAGAGCCTTAAAGAGTGAGGATTAGACAAGCAAGAGTGAGACACAAGGAAATCAACAGTTGCAAATATTTACTTGGTTTTCTAGGGTGGTTCTCTGGCAGTGTTTTATTATAAGTTTTAAACAAAATCTAGCTACAGAACCCACTTTTATATTTAGATATGTATAGAGGCAAAATTTTATGCAGTGGCTGGATGACAAGCAGCAGGGGCTCACAGCCTGAAAACACACGAGTAGAAATCTTTATAGGCATCAGGTTCATTTTTCCCTCTTTTCCTTTAAAACATTTGAGCAGTTAGTCTACCACCACAATTTAATGGTCCTCAAATAATAATTTTGACCAATTCATCATCCATACACAAACTTGAACTTCTAAAACAAACATGAAAGAAACAAAGAAGATAGAAAAAAAGGCAAAAAACTGCCATGAAACCAAACCAAAATATTCTGAACTCTGAGACTTTCCTCTCTAATATTCAGGTGAATGTGTGAAAAGCATTATTCCTCCAAGACTAATATTAGGGTAAGGAAAACTTCTGGGATGGGAACAGGAATATCGTCCCTCAAGTGTTTGTTTACCCTACATAAAGCCTAACTGAAGACTTGAGTTATGATCAGTGTAAGATGGAACACATGGAAAACCAAATAAATTTGTTAATATAACCAAGGAACAAATACTAACACAACGCTGAGGACGCACAGCCAAACACTACTTTTTAAAACATACATTCCACTCCCATCTTCCCTCATGCCAAACAGGCACTTACCTACAACTTCAAATAAAAAAAGCTTCAGATAATATGAGAGGCAAAAATTTGCATCTGGACTTCAACCCCACAAAGCCTACCAACATACTGAATTTCAAACAGAAAAAGCATATCCCAAGGACTTCCCTGACGCTAATCACAGTGCACAAATATAAATACAAAGATAAATTTTTGCAGAATCTGGATCATAATTTGCCCTTTTGATTAGAACAATAAGCATTCTTGTAAAAGTGCTCTGCATTTAATGTCTTATACTTAAAGTTACTTGCTGTGATTAAATATTCTAAGCTCCTTTGAAACCAATTGCCAGTAACAAAATATTTATTGCCAATATAGATCAGACACTATATTTTTGATTATGTTTCAGACATAATTTGCAATAAAAGTTATGAAATTTTAGTCACCATTTGAAGAATAAGTCCATGCCTTTGTGGCAAAAAGCCCACTTCTCCAACGATTTACAGCTCTGTCACAGGGTAAAGTGGACCATGCCCCTGGAAAAATCCTCAAGTTTTCAAATTCCCAAAGGGAGACACATGCATTTTAAACACACACATTTTTCTGCCTATATTATCATTTTTTCCCTAAATAAGCACTGCACCACCACCATGATTCTGTCAAACCATTCTAACATAAACTGAGAAATAATTGGTTTTTAGCCAAAAGGAATACGAGCAATGGATGTTGCCTGAGCAGACTGGCTATTACAGCAATAATTAGGTATTATTTCTAAACCGATAATCCCGCATTTTATATCTGTGGGAATATACACAATATGCACACCAGAAGGTCACTTTATGGATGACATTTCTGAACATAAAGACAAGACCGGATTCAAAATTAATTTAAAGTCACATTATATATTATGGATAAAAATCTAGATGCCAAATGAGATTTCTATGCGAGTCTGAATTTAATATACAAAGACACATTAAATAATTTTTTCAATAAACATAACCAAACCAAACTGACTTTTGTTTGTTTTAAAAAAGAATCTGCAGTAAAACCAGAGAGTAATTCATCCAGTCACATGGTCCTGAAAACTAAGAACCTGCAATGAGTCAATGATCAGGCCAGGTAGTTATTTTGATGAAGTTACTGTCCAGCTGCACATGTGGGAGAAGAGCCCATTACTTCACTGACATCATTTCTGCACTTGGGCAGGATGTCTACTTTGAAGCTTAAATAAAATAGGAAGGTGGAGAATAAACCTAACCAGCTGGCAGCAAGACAAGAAAGCACATGAAATAAGACACACAGATCAATCAAACTGTTGAAAACTATGCCCTAAGAAGGAACAGCACTCAGTGCTTGTGCCACAGAAGGTTCCTGGTGAAAACCAAGCTCTGAAAAATCAGGCTATCCACAGAAATCGCCTCCAGATAAACATCCCACCAACCTGGACAACTGAGTAGCTTCTGCAGCATAACAACAGATAATGACATGCCAGCAACAGGGAGGTAGAACTGGGAAGTTTATTTTCCTCAGGTTTAGGTACAAATCACAGCTAGACGCTTATGTTTCCCCTACAGCAGAAACATCTGCACTTCCTCTCTAGCGGAAACTCTGGACAGTGACTCGGTTTACACCAAAATTAACATTTGTGAACGAAAACCACCCGGAATTTCCCCTTCCCTCCCCAGTATTTACTGTAGAGCAAACTTGGCCTCTGACCTCCAGATTTCTAAAAGTCACTAAGAGTAACTCAGATGTGCAGTATTGATCAATTAAGCCACTTGCAAAATAGCCACGGATTCACTGAATTGATTGTCTCAAGTTTCCCCAAAGCATCGTTTTACTCCCCACTGAGAAACCCATCAATATTTTCCAACCAGAGCACAAAATATTTAAGTACAGTATCTGGATTTCCAGGCTTCAGACAAAATAACAGATATTGGTCACTGCTACTGTCCCAGTAAAGCATTAGCAATCTGGACACATCCAGTACACGTGCACAGGTGAAGCCAACACCACACACATCCAAGGCACCCACTGAACCTGCACAGATGATCTGCTCTTCACACAAAGCCCCTGCAAACTGAGCATCTGTTGGTCTTTCAGCACACACACAGGTCACCTGAACAGCACACAAGACCAGCACCTCTTAAATACAGATTTTCTGCTTATATGCTAAAAACCGTATGTATCAAGAGCTGGAAAATCCCAGAGGGAAGTGTCAAAAATCTTTGCTTGCAGCTGAGTGAGATTGGTGTGCAGCATCCATGGCCTCTGCTGGCAACAGTGGTGGCTAACTGCCTGTAGCCTGCTCCAAGGACACTCATAAATAACACCAGAATTAAGAAATCAGCTCTAACTAACACACGTGGCAGGCACAGGAGCACAACATGGGTCAGCCAAAAAGTCGTTCCAAGAAATGCAAGAGATGCAGCAGGTGAATTCTACATGGCCCCATGCTCCAAACGTGCATCAATAAGAAACAGGGTGCTAGAAACTTCACCTGGGAAAATGAAGTTTGTCTCCCTTTAGAGGAGCCACTGGAAGTTACAGGAATTAAACCAAAGCAGACATTCACATAGCAGAGCATCAAACAACTGGATCTACAAAGGTATCTCCAGAACTGATTTTCTTAGCTGTAGAAGCAAACTAGCCAGAAACTAAAATTTTAAAACTGCTTAGTGGGAATTCTGTATCTCATGGAGAACCATCAACACTGGGCAAAATTCCCAAGAAGGAACTCCAGAAACTAGGAATTGGGGTGTTACTAAAGATAAGGGCTACACTCCTAAACAACAAAGCAATGCCTAATTCTAGTAAGACACAGTCTTGTATGTGCAAAATTTTTTAACTAAATAAATAAATTCGGTAAACCCAGGGAGAGAAGGGAACTCTAGCAATAAAGCATATACTTCTAGAACCTCTCTAAAGACCTGGCTACAAAAGAGTTCTAAGAGACAGCTCTATAACTCCAGGAAACGCTGCTTAGAAAAACAACATTAAAGGCACCTGAATCTAAAAGGAGCTATAACTGCAGCAAAGAACAGCAATAAAAAAATAAAACCACTTTGCAAAAAGGATTTTGCAATCATAATAAAGACTTAACATTACAAAGGGATTGAAGCAGCAAGAGAAATATGTAATACACAAACTTCCAAATACACCCCTTGCATTAATAAAAATCAACAAAGCTATTTTGAAATACAGACAACACTGTCTGTATTTCAACACAGTGAACTCCCTAAATGGCTTATTCCAACCTCTGCACCAACTTTTTGTGCACTTGCATTCTCATTCCTCCTCAGAACTCCCATCTTTAAGTTATACAAAAGTCCAACTTCCCCTCCTGCTCATACTTTATAGGTTTCTCTCATCCTGTTTTCCTCTAGACTCCACTCACTCTTGAGCTCTGTGTGTCAGCAGGGCTAAACTTTGCACTTTCCAAACAGTGAAACAAACTGTGAGTTTGTTTCCCTTCCCTCGCAGACTACATTGTTACACACACACTGAAGATGCACACAATGTTTTACTAGCTTTATTTTATAAAGTTACAAGTTCAGATGTGTATGGCTGAAAACCAAGGAGCTGAACTCACATATCCAGGCCATGAAACTGAATTGTGCAGTGAGCATGTGAGTAAAGTACTATTTACATAGCAGTACCATATGATCCAGAGATCATCAAGACCTTTGCTCTACAAAGCCTGCAGCCTAACAACTGAGACATGCCCGTGATTACAACGGTTAGAATTTTCTGATTAATTCAATCACGTCTGACCTCATCTACCTTTGCTCCACTTTTAAGAGATTCTTATTGCCTGAAACCATTTAGTATATGCATAACTACTATGTTAGAGCTGTACTGAACTGTAATACCTGTAAAAGCCTTGGAGAGCTCAAAAAGAAACTTGCGAGATTTAAAGTTGTTTACAAGTGCTATTTTTACACAGTTCTAGTGGTGGGAGTATCTCCTGGTGCATAGTAAGACATCGAGCAGATATTGGGGGACATCTCGTCAATCATCTACTCCAATTAACCTTGAGTTCACCTAGACCTTGGTAACGCAGCCACAATGACACACCAAGCAGCAAATGGCCTCCAAAAGCCCAGCACTCGTCCCAGCTGAGCAATATGAAGGTCAAATTGGAGAAGCAATAGGTGTTTTGCATTAGCCTCATCCACAGGTTGTGATAATTAAGGCAATCACATTTCTGTACAGGTCTGACTGAGAAACGCTAGATTAACCTGCCAATACCCCAGAAAGCGTCTCCTTGAGCCACAAATATTTTTCTAGTGTTTTACAGAGTTTGCAGTAACAAACTTTAGAAGTTTTCTCCACCTGTTGCTCAGCTCGTCCTGCTCAAGGAGGATACGAGTGAGCACTCCCAGAAGTTCAGGACTTCCCTGATGCCTACGTTAGCTTTCCACACGGGACAACAGTCCTCAACTCCTGCCTGCTGTGACCGCTGGAAAGGGCTGGAACACCCTGTGTCCACTCGGAAACTTTATTTTTAACAGATAGAGTGGGAGAGGAGTTCAGCGGAGGAGTCCGACCCCGGCGGCGCGGGGCGCTCGCCCCTCAGAGACCCCCTCGACCACCGCTGCCGGGCGGGAGGAGCACGGCCCCTCGCCCCTCCCCGCGCCCCCTTCGCCCAACCGGGCAGGGCCCGCACGGCCGGGGCGGCGGGAAGGCCCCGGTCAGTGCGCACCGCGCTGCCTGAGGGCGCTGCCTGAGGGCTCGCCCCGCACTCACCGCC